>SWDC01000146.1:12122990-12188921 GCA_004919715.1 Linderniella brevidens
AAGTTTGTCCAAGGGCATTAATATTAAGACGTCCCATCAAAATAAATCGAAATAATCATAAAAAAAATTTATGTAGTGAAATTATCCTCACCTCAAATAACGATATGAGATATCACTCAATATATTTCAGGTTTAGCCTAGTGATTGGAGGATAAAATTATCATCCCTTGATCACATATTCGAATCATGCGACAGCCATTATTGGGGGATTTGGGCAGATGTCACATGAAATAGGACGAATTAATCCCACTAGAAGTCGGTTCAGCCCATAGCCGACAATGAAGTTTTCATTTCAAACTGAATTTAGTCAGAATATAGAAATTACGAGGACATTGTGTAGCAATATCTTCCAACCCAGGATAAAAAGAGAGATTAATCAGTAACTATACTAATAATTATTATATGGAGGATTTAATAAAGGTTGATTTCATAATTTTTTATATGTATAATGGTTTTCTATCTGTTCACTTTGGTAGCAACCCAACTCTATTGATCTAATGACACCTCATCAAAATTCAATTTTTTAGACGATGCATCAACATCTTCAACATGGGTAGGCAAGAAATAATCATGTATAAATATGCTCCAACACTTTATTATATTCCACAGAAATCTCAATGCGATGAAACTCAAGAGTAATGTGGGAGCATAAAAAGCTTACGAGGTTTTGTTCGTTCATTCATTCATTCATTGCTTTTGCCTTCTAAGAAAATCTTTCAACTCAGCGGATATTTCACCTTTCACGACGAGGCGCATCTTCTTCGTATTTTCCCACATTAAACCTCCGTATTCTCGGGCAAAGTCGCAAGCAGATTCGAACACATCCTTCAAATATACGTACGAACTATAGTCATAAAATCAGCCGAAAAAATAAATAAATAGATGATAACTGTGATTAAAATCATCTTTTACCATAGACGGAAAATCGTCGTATAGATAAGCTGGTGTCATCTCCACCCTATTCAAATCTGCTTCCCACAATCTTATCTGATCGAACAATTATGAAGTAAAATTCAATTTTGTTTGTTTTTGGCATTTCAATTGAAAACGAGATGTAAAACATAAGTAGGTATTATGAAGAGGAATACCTGATCCGTGACGTTTTCAGGAACAGACGGAGTGCTCTCGGCAACTCGAGGATGAGCGTTTTGCTGAAGAAAAGATACTATCTGCATTTTAAATGTAATAAAAAAAAATTAAAATCTGGGGAGGAAAAATTAGCTACAACTGAAATTAAGACGAATGATAAACACTTACCTGTTCAGCAGTAATCCCGTTTTGAAGTGCTTATATAAGCTCTCTTCGTTATAGCACCGACAAGGAGGTTAGGGAGCTGATACTCAATCCTGCGATGAGCAGGGAGAGTTTGGTCATTTACACTTTCTTCGGTTTTTTTAATTTCTCACAGCTTTTTCAGGTTATTGAGACGAAAAATGATTCTTGTACCTGGAGAAGAGACGCAGAATCTCACAGTGCAACTTAGATGTTGAGTATGCATACAACCGAAAGTTTGTTTCAACGACGACGAATCCCTGTTCAGAAAATTAGCCCAAATGTTTATAATTATTAGGCTTAATTATTTTTTGGTCCTGTATATGGGTGATGGCGTTATAAGGACACCTGGTTGCATTTTAGGATAATAAGTTTCAAAATGAAGCAATTTTAGGACGACGCATACATTAAAGGTTGCAATTTTAGGACAATAAGTTTCAAAATTGAGAAGACAATTAACGTCAGAGTTATGAAACTTATTGTCCTCAAATTGATTCAATTTTGAAATATTTTGTCCTAAAATTGCAACTTTAATTTAGTTGTCCTCATATTGCTTCAATTTCAACACTTACTGTCCTAAAATTACCACGCCCTAATTTAGGTATCCTTAAAATGCCACTCCCCTAACTATAAAAGACTAAAGCCCACTAACCAAACATACACTTTATTTTATACCCAATAATTAGTTTATATAAAATCTTACTAATTTCGACCCTCCTGAATAAAAGAATAATTAAGCCTCATCATTATAAGGGTTCCGAAAGAACATTTTTATTTGTATGATCAAGAATAGCTGAAAAGACCTGTTTTCTTGTTGACGAATCGGCTAAGCTAATGGAGAGATTAGTTGCTAACTTTGTAGGAATGAACCAACTTTCTTTCCTGCCCTGTATAAGCAGTGAATCAACAATCATAAGCACGGTAATAATCAACTGGGAAGTGAGGAAACGGTTAATTTAATCGTATAAGATAATAGAGAAGCAAAGCCTTCACCTGCTGAAGCTTGACCAAGCCCAAATCGCCAAGATCCTTTATAATATTACGCTGTACCTCTGTCAGCGTGTTCAAGTTATACGCCTGCAATTGAAAAAAAAAAAAGAAGCTTGGTGGTTGTGTTTGGGCTTCTCGAGAATTATGGACAATAAATCATTGAACCACACAAACGGTGGTGGGTTACATAAGCTCATTAGTACCTTTCCAGAAACGTGAAAGCTCAGTTCAAGCAAGAATGCTATAAGATCAGCTGTGTCCACACCAATCTCCTGCAAAATGTTAGCAAATAAGTAAGAATACAATAGAAATTTGTAACACAATGAAAATCTGTAATACCTCACAGTTGCTTATGTATTCTCTGATAATGTACCAGAGTTGAGCGTTTGTATCCATGAGCTGTTACAGTCATTGGTGAATAGAAGCCACGTGAATCAGTATCACAGATACCATGGATGTTATTATAATCTCATACCAGAAACTGGAAACCACTCTCTGTCAACACAGGAGGCTCTTTTTCGTCTCTGAAAGGAAATTCCATGAGTTTTATTGATTAGTCTGTGAATATTTAAGGTTATAAACAAGGAAGGAAGAATATAAAAGTGCCGAAAGGTACTTTTGACTGAGGAGGCCACGCTGGAAAACTTTCACCATCGAGTAGCTAATGTTTGTTGACTTCTCGGCTTCGGTAGAGTTCATAAGGTGCAGCAGAAAGTACTGGTTTTCCAAAATCACAAGCCATGAAATGGGGGGCCATGATATATAATCACGAGAAAAGGAAAAAAAATTAAAAATTGGCCATGCCTTGTATCATCGCAATCCAGTAATATATCACATGTGGTTCAATTAAATGCCCATTAACAATAAAGAGACAGCTGCAAAGGCATGAAGCAGATTCTAACCTCCCATTGTTCCACCGCATAGTCATCTAATTCCTCTAACGTAGGGAGTCTTACTGTGATATTTGAAGGCATTGGTTCTCTAGGTAAAGTTCCACTGGAATCCAATCATAAGATCGAAAAAATGCATTTTATATCAATATATTGGAGGCAAACAATCATACATAAGAGAAATGGAACTAATTCACTAACCCGTGCACTATGTGCTTCTGGAGATTACGCTGAAACTTGGGGTTCAGTACATAAGTAGCTTCCTTTTTCCTGTCAAACAAAAGAAAGGGAACAACACAGATGTATGTAAGAAAAGGCTAAAACAATTTTCCTGGAAATATCAAACTTAGACAAAAAAAGTCACCTGTCAACCATTTCAGTGAAAACTCGCAGCTGAACTAATCTGTCTATGGCAACTCTGTGCTTTGTGACCCCATCAACGAGCACCCATTCCTCGAACCACTTGGCAGATACAGGTCCCTCTATGTATAATAGCTGAAGAACATATTTCTTTGCTAGTGGAGGCAAGGACCTGTGCATAAAGCTACTAAAAATCAGTCTAAATTAGCTGCATAAAAATTATGAAGACGTATCGTATAGCTTGAACACGCGACACTCATGCCACAAGCTAAAATAACTGAAAATGTCAACAAAATATCGAAATTTAGCCAAAATCAACAAATCTGTAATGCATTCAATCATTTAGCCAAAGTCTACAAAATGTAGAAACATAAGCTTCTTACCCAAAATTTCAGGGAAAGAGGTACAACACCCTTGATTCGAAATAGTCAAAATTGCAAGTGACAAGTGATAAACAGGCATCTCTGCTCGAATATTATTCCTATACTTCAAAAGCTCTACCGCACACCCTTTCTCTCAAATTATCAGATATATATTGGAATAATCAACAAAAACTTAATACTTTTTATTCAAGAATGACATATCATTGCTACCCAATAAAAGTTACACAATAATTTGCATAATTTCTCATATTTCCCATCACTTAAGGTAAGCATTGCTTCTGAAACTAATCCCCAAACTCCACCTTGGAAAAAAACGCACCAATTGCATACCTCCTACACTATGTAAAGTTCTAATCAAAGAAAAAATTCGAAAAGACGAACAGATACTAAGCCAAGTAAATGCTTCGACGATTAAGTTGCGCAACGTGACCTGAGAATCGCTTCGCAGATGAAGGAATTATCGTAGAGCCTGTCGAGCTTCACTGCAGGCAGTGACGCCACCATGTCCATAAAATTCCTCGCTACAATTTTCACCTGCGGCATCTTTCAACAACCACTGATAATGGTGCGAGAAACTGCGCGGCGAGGTTTGCTTTTCTACGATTTGCTGTCAATTTTTATAGCATATGATATTGCTAGAGATCGAAGGAGTGAAGATATACTGAAGAGGGAAAGAACAGAGGAAAAGGTTTTGTGATTGAGATTAATTAGTTCATTTCCTGAGTTTCAGTTGGTATTTATACTTCGATTCGTACAATCCAATCACAATCAGTAAGGGCAAAAAACATATTCATAAATGGGCTAAATATAAATAGGCCCACTTAAACAAAAAAAACATTGTACTATGTGGATGTTTTAAATAATAGTTGAATGATGTATGGTTTTTTTTTTTTTTAACAAATTGATAAGATTAGTGGATGATAAGAGCACCTAGATAATTGATTTAGATAGCATTTAATTAGATTAGTTGCAATAGTATATAACAAAATTTATCAGTACTACCAGAAGGATTAATTATTTTTTAATCTTGTAAATTTCGGAATGTTGCATTTTAAGGACACATAAATTAAGAGGTGCAATTTCAGTGCAATAATTTTTAAATTAAAACAATTTGAGGATAATTAACGCTAAAAGCCTAATTTCAGTGCAGAATTAACATATGTGAATCCTACTTAATAATTAAATCGGATTGAGACCCGAGGAAAAAATCCTACGTGACGTCGAACATGCTGATTTAGACCGAATTTTTCCCAACTTGTCACGTTCGGACTGAACATAATAATTTTTATAACATATCTTGATCCTGATATTTTTTTTCTCCAATACAAAACTTGGAATCCTAGAAAAAAACAGAGCTACAACAAACATCATTCAAAGCTCAAGAAGAAAATCAGTCATACAAAAATCATAAGCCACCACTTCCACCTAACTTATTCTTCTGCTGCTGCTGCCAACCATACTGTTGATTTCTATTGCCCCCACTCGCCCCTTTGCCCTGCGGGTAACCAACCGGAGCCCCGTATCCACCGCCCGTCCCCCTCGGCCCGGGTCCTCGACCCTGACCCGGACCCGGCGGATACCCCTCGGGGTACCTGCTGGGAGGCTCAGGCGGGCCACCGCGGGCTTTGCTGCTCTAGCTGCTGTATGGGTGGTGCTGACCTGGCAGAGGATGCTGCTGCTGCTGTTGGGGGATGCTGACGTGGCGATCGGGAGCGTTGCTGCTCCATTGTTGCTGCATCGGCGGTAACCGAACGTGTTGCTGCTGTGGGTAATTAGTCTTCTTCTGCCTCTTCTCTGCTTCCTCGCTTTGGCGCTGCTGCCTTTTCTTCTTCGTTTGGAACTCATGGGACGATTCGTATTTGGGCAAACTGTTTCGAAAAATTGGTTGAATGCGTTAGGAATGTTTTTCTCCGAAAAAAAATAAAAAATTTCGGGAATTCTAAGTAATTTCGAGCACCTTTTTTGGTCACAGGGTAAGGGATCTGTCCAGAAATATTCGGCATCTAGGGCATCCTTAGCTGAGATTCTCTATATAGAAAGAAAGGGGACACAGGAAAATAAGATTTTATAGTGACATCATATGCAAAAAACTATCTATCTTATGGAATGGAATGTCTTAATTATTTTTTCTGTGGCATTTTGAGGACACCTAAATTAAGGGGTGACAATCTTAGGACAATTTTGTTACGAAATTGAAGCAAAGTTTTAAGATATGAAATAAAAGATTTTTTTTATCTACGCACAGACAGAAAATAATGATAATGAAGAGATCTCGATAAACTATGCCCAAAATGGAATTAGATGGAACCGAGATGAAGTCAACGTTGACGATAAATTCTCATTTAACGTAGCGCTTCATGAAATGAATGAGATTAATGAGAATGAGGATCATGAACCAAAGTCTGTACAAGAATGCAGACAAAGAAATGATTGGCCAAAATGGAAAGATGCAATCGAGGCCGAATTGAAATCACTTGAGAACGAAAAGTTTTCGGACATGTAGTCCGTATACCAGAAAATGTAAAGCCGGTTGGATATAAATGGGTTTTCATTAGAAAGAGGAATGAAAACGGCGAAATTGTAAGATACAAAGCACGGCTTGTTGCACAAGGTTTTTCGCAACGACCAGGTATTGATTATGAGGAGACGTATTCTCCTGTGGTGGATGCAACTACTTTTCGTTACATAGTGAGTCTGGCAGTAAGAGAAGGTCTCGATATGCGTCTTATGGATGTTGTCACTGCTTATCTATATGGAACACTTGACAGTGACATATATATGAAGCTTCCCGAGGGATTTCAGTTGCCTAAAAATTCAGGGCCCAGAAACGAGTACTCAGTTAAGTTGAATAAATCGCTTTATGGATTAAAGCAATCTGGGCGAATGTGGTAGAATCGCCTAAGTGATTTTTTAGTAAAAGAAGGGTATCGGAATGATCAAACTTGTCCCTGCATATTTCTGAGAAGATGTAAAAATGAGTTTGTCATTATAGCAGTCTATGTTGATGATATCAATATAATTGGAACTCCTGAAGAGTTGACCAAAGCTGTTGATTGTTTGAAAAGGGAGTTTGAAATGAAAGATCTCGGAAAAACAAAATTTTGTCTTGGACTTCAAATTGAATATTTGAAAAGTGGAATATTTTTACATCAAGAGACTTATACGAAAAAGGTATTGAAAAGATTTTACATGGATGAATCTCATCCACTGGATACTCCAATGATTGTTAGATCTTTAGACGTAAATAAAGATCCCTTCAGACCACGCAAAAATGATGAAGAGCTACTTGGTCCTGAAGTACCATATCTTAGTGCTATTGGAGCACTAATGTATCTTACGAGTCATACGCGACCTGATATAGCATTCGCCGAAAATCTATTGGCGAGATATAGTTCATCGCCGACTCGTAGACACTGGAATGGAGTTAAAAGGATTTTTCGATACCTTAAAGGAACATCCGATATGGGATTGTTCTATTCTAATGAGTCGAAAGCAAATTTAGTTGGGTATGCAGATGCTGGATATTTGTCTGACCCACATAATGCTCGATCGCAAACAGGTTATTTGTTTACATATGGTGGAACCGCTATTTCATGGCGGTCAGTGAAAAAAACTTTAACAGCTATTTCATCTAACCATGAGGAAATTCTCGCAATTCATGAAGCTAGCAGAGAATGTGTTTGGTTGCGATCAATGTGATATTGAAATTATGTGTTTGGTTATGAGTGATATTCACTTTTACATATCAATGTGATATTGAAATATTGTGTTCGTTTAATCACAGTGATGCGTATGTTGATGCTGTCTAAAATATATATATATCACGCCATATCATCACCTAGGTGATCCGTCATTTCGATGATGACTCATCACCTCGATAAACAAACCACTGAGTATTGATTTCTCAACTATTACACAAGTATATCAACTTTCTTCTCTTACATGGGTTGGGCTTTTCTCCTCATTGGGCTTTCCAACGTAGTGTCCAATGGGTTCAATGTGGTTTGTTTGGGCTTTACCTTATTTAAAAAATTGGGCCAACAATGTTTTTATCGGATACGTCCCTCTAAGCAGTTTTGATTTGGATCAATAATGATGCCGTAGACAGAGTTTGAGAAATTTATAATTAATCATAATCTATACTATTTTATTAATGGTCAAAGTCAAATAAAAAAATGTCAATTTGGTCTATTCAATAACCAATCAAAGTTTTTCTACAATTAATAGTTAATAAAAAAAACACCCATGTTGCTAAATAATAAAACAAAAACAGACCTTGACTAATTTCCTTACCTTTTATTTATTTATTGGAAGTAACTTTAAAAAATTATAATACATTTAAATATAAAATAATATATAATGCACGAGAGTGTGCTGAATACTAAGTATATATTTAAGTTTCATCATTAACTCATCACTTAGTTTAATCAATAGCATCAAATTCAATTACTTATGACTTGGGAATCTTTATTTGTTAACTATATTAAATCCGTAACATAACACATCCTTTGTACATTCGTGCTAATACATCAAACTCTAAATACAATATATATATAAATATATATATATATATATATACGGATATATGTTTCTAGAGAGAGAGAGTAACTACTACTACAAAGTCGCCGCCACATAACTCTCATTGGTGGCGGTGCCAGCGGATAAAGCCGTCGCCGGCGAGCGGCGGTTTTGGGTGGCTACTTTCCGCCTCTCTTTTTTCTCGTCTTGCTTCATTTGTTCCTCTCTACACTCGTCACTACAAAAAGCTGTATCGCCCCTACACCAACATTTTTAAATTATTAAAATAAAATTTCATTAATTACCACCCCAAAAATTATAAAAATCAGTAGAAGATAAAATTTAATATACCCACAAAAATAAGAAATTAGTGCCTATAGTATAAAAAATAATTATCGTAAATTAAATCATTAATTATCAATTTTAATAACTAATAATAATCTTCCTAAAGAAGAACATGTGCAACAAAGGTTAAAATACTATGGGATCAGAGTCTTCAAACTTCGAATTCAAAAAGGGCAATAATAAAAACTACTAGTACCATGCGCAAGCCCTACGTGTGTGCAAAGAAAAAATTAGTTGAACCAATTTTATTTATATATTCCTCAACAACAGTGGGTGGTTATGCTTTGTAATAAAAAAAAATTTAGTTATTAATTTAACACGATAAAAATGATGAAAGATCAAGTCCAACAGTATTTTCTATCTTGAGTTAATTATTTTATTTTATACATTTATTAATTCCAGAAAAAAATCTGATTGGTTAATTGTGATACACTAAATTGCAGTTGTCAAGTGATGCTTACGCTTAATAAAATAGTATAGATAATATAAAATAAAATGCAAATTATAAATTATATTTATATACACCTATACATGTAGATGTCGCGCCCCGGAGCTAACCGGCGTTGGCAAAGCCCACAAGTCCTCAAGAAATCAGCAACAGTAGTTGAACATGGCATTCTACTTGTTTGAAAGGGAATTAGACTTGGTCAACACTGGATACAAGACATTCTTCTTATTCAACAAGGCATTCGACTTGTTCAACAAGGCATTCTACTTAGTCATTAAGACATGACATGTTCAACAAGGCATTCAACTTGTTTAACAAGGAATTCTACTTGTTCAAAAGGGCATTCGACTTGGTCAACAAGGCATACAAGACATTCTATTTGTTCAACAAGGCATTCGACTTGTTCAACAAGACATTCGACTTGGTCAACAAGGCAGTCGACTTGGTGAACAAGGTATTCGACTTGTCGAACAAGGCATTCAACTTTTTCAAAAAGGCATTCGACTTGTTCACCAAGGCATTACTCGGTAAAAAAAGGCATTCGACTTAATAAACAAGGCATTCGACTTGTTCAACAAGGCATTACTTGGTCAACAAGGCATTCGACTTGTTCAACAAGGCATGCGACTTGGTCAACAAGGCATTCGACTTGTTCACCAAGGCATTCTACTTGTTCGAAAGGCATTCGACTAGGTCAACAAGGCATTCGACTTGGTTCACAAGGCCATGTAATTGGTCAGCAATGCATTCAACTTTGTCACCAAGGCATTCGACTTGTTCAACAAGGCATGCTATTTGGTTAACAAGGCATGACTTCGTCAACAATGCATTCGACTTGTTTAACAAGGCATTCAACTTGTTCAACAACGCCTTCGACATGTAAAACAAAGCATCCGATTTGGTCAACAAGGCATTAGACTAGTTGAACATGGCATTCTACTTGTTTGAAAGGGCATTAGACTTGGTCAACACTGCATACAAGGCATTTTTCTTGTTCAACAAGGCATTCGACATGTTCAACAAGGCATTCTACTTGGTCATTAAGGCATGACTTGTTCAACAAAGCATTCAACTTGTTTAACAAGGAATTCTACTTGTTCAAAAGGGCATTCAACTTGGTCAACAAGGCATACAAGACATTGTATTTGTTCAACAAGGCATTCGACTTGTTCAACAAGACATTCGACTTTGTCAACAAGGCATACGACTTGGTGAACAAGGCATTCGACTTGTTGAACAAGGCATTCGACTTTTTCAAAAAGGAATTCGACTTGTTCAACAAGGCATTACTTGGTAAAAAGGTCAACAAGGCATTCTACTTGTACGAAAGACATTCGAATAGGTCAACAAGGCATTCGACTTGGTTAACAAAGCATTCTACTTGTTCGAAAGGGCATTCGACTTGGTCAACAAGGCATACAAGACATTCTATTTGTTGAACAAGGCATTCGACTAGTTCAACAAGGCATTCGACTTGTTCAACAAGACATTCGACTTGGTGAACAAGGCATTCGACTTGTTCAACAAGGCATTACTTGGTAAAACAGGCATTCGACTTAATCAACAAGGCATTCGACTTGTTCAACAAGGCATTACTTGGTCAACAAGGCTTTCGACTTGATCAACAAGGCATTCGACTTGTTCAATAAGGCATTCGACTTGTTCAATAAGTCATTCTGCCTCTCAACAGTGCATGACTTGGTATTCGACTTGTTCAACAAGGCATTCGACTTGTTCAACAAGGCATTCGACTTGTTCATCAAGGCATTGTACTTGGTCAACATTGCATTCGACTTGGTCAACAAGGTATTCGAGTCTCTCAACAAGGCATTCGACTAGTTCAACAAGGCATTCTCTTGGTCAACAAGGCATTCGACTTGTTCACAGGCAATGTAATTGGTTAACAATGCATTCAACTTTGTCAACAACGCATTCGACTTGTTCAACAAGGCATGCTACTTGGTTAACAAGGCATGACTTGTTCAACAATGCATTCGACTTGTTCAACAAGACATTCGACTTGTTCAACAAAGCATTGTACTTGGTCAACAATGCATTCGACTTGGTCAACAAGGCAATGTAATTGGTGAACAATGAATTCGACTTTGTCAACAAAGCATTCGACTTGTTCAAGAAGGCATGACTTGGTTAACAAGGCATGACTTGGTCAACAATGCATTTGACTTGTTCAACAAGGCATTCGACTTGTTTAACAAGGCATTCCACTTGTTCAACAACGCCTTCGACATGTTCAACAAGGCATTTGACTAGTTCATCAAGGCATCCGACTTGGTCAACAAGGCATTAGACTAGTTGAACATGGCATTCTACACGTTTGAAAGGGCATTAGACTTTGTCAACACTGGATACAAGGCATTCTTCTTATTCACCAAGGCATTCGACTTGTTCAACAAGGCATTCTACTGGGTCATTAAGGCATAACTTGTTCAACAAGGCATTCAACTTGTTTAACAAGGAATTCTACTTGTTCAAAAGGGCATTCGACTTGGTCAACAAGGCATACAAGACATTCTATTTGTTCAACAAGGCATTCGACTTGTTGAACAAGTTATTTGACTTGGTCAACAAGGCAGTCGACTTGGTGAACAAGGTATTGGACTTGTTGAACAAGGCATTCAACTTTTTCAAAAAGGCATTCGACTTGTTCACCAAGGCATTACTTGGTAAAATAAGGCATTCGACTTAATAAACAAGGCATTCGACTTGTTCAACGAGGCATTACTTGGTCAACAAGGCATTCGACTTGTTCAGCAAGGCATGCGACTTGGTCAACAAGGCATTCGACTTGTTCACCAAAGCATTCTACTTGTTCGAAAGGCATTCGACTTGGTCAACAAGACATTCGACTTGGTTCACAAGGCATTCGACTTGTTCACAAGGTCATGTAATTGGTCAACAATGCATTCAACTTTGTCAACAAGGCATTCGACTTGTTCAATAATGCATGCTACTTGGTTAACAAGGCATGACTTGGTCAGCAAGGCATTCGACTTGTTCAACGAGGCATGCTACTTAGTTAACAAGGCATGACTTGTTCAACAATGCATTCGACTTGTTTAACAAGGCATTCAACTTGTTCAACAACGCATTCGACATGTTCAACAAGGCATCTGACTTGGTCAACAAGGCATTAGACTAGTTGAACATGGCATTCTACTTGTTTGAAAGGGAATTAGACTTGGTCAACACTGCATACAAGGCATTCTTCTTGTTCAACAAGGCATTCGACTTGTTTAACAAGGCATTCTATTTGGTCATTAAGGCATGACATGCTCAACAAGGCATTCAACTTGTTTAACAAAAAAATTCTACTTGTTCAAAAGGGCATTCGACTTGGTCAACAAGGCATTCGACTTGATCAACAAAGCAGTCGACTTGGTGAACAAGGCATTCGACTTGTTGAACAAGGCATTAGACTTTTTCAAAAAGGCATTCGACTTGTTCAATAAGGCATTACTTGGTAAAAAAAGGCATTCACTTGTTCAACAAGGCATTACGTAGTCAACAAAGCTTTCGACTTGATCAACAAGGCATTCGACTTGTTCAGCAAGGCATGCGACTTGGTCAACAAGGCATTCTACTTGTACGAAAGACATTCGACTAGGTCAACAAGGCATTCGGCTTGGTTAACAAGGCATTCTACTTGTTCGAAAGGGCATTCGACTTGGTCAACAAGGCATACAAGACATTCTATTTGTTGAAAAAGGCATTCGACTAGTTCAACAAGGCATTCGACTTGTTCAAAAAGACATTCGATTTGGTGAATAAGGCATTCGGACGAAATCCCAGCTGACATTTGTTGGGAAAGGTACCCGGTTTTGTACCCGAGACGCAACGCCCCGGGATACGGTGCGGAATAAAAAAAATTTTCCGGGTTCCTTCGCAGCTCGGATCGAAAACTCTAATCACGTTGACACGTAATAGGGCGGGTCATACCCGTGAGAGATTACCTTTGAAGGGAGTGGCAGCTCCTCGTCGGTTGCGTCGTCGGCCGCGGTCGTGTTGGGTATCGTCTAGATCGTCACGCCGACCTCGCAGTGTACCACGGTTTCGATTCTCCGAAGATGGCTAGAGAGAATTGATCCGTCGCTCGGGAGAGTGGTTTGCGTTTGTGTGTTTGTGTTTTGATTCTTGGGTCGAGAAATTTCGCGTCTGAACGATTTCGATTCTCTTCCCGTGAATTCTCTTCTCTGTTTATTTGGACGAGGATCTCACCCTTATTTATAGTAGGGGATGACGAAATTTTCAGCCCTAAACAAGGCTAAAATCTCGAAATATTTGTTCCTAAATATGAGAGATATTCTTGCCAAAATATCTTTCCGAATTGAATTCAAAATTCTATTAAAGGAACATACTATTAATAGAAAACTAACTATGATATTAAAATATCTTTAAATATGGTAAATAAATTTCGAATTTATATAAAATATAAATTCGAATTTTAGTTTTAATAAATAATATTCCAAATATTTTTATTACCATATTTGTAAATTACGAAAATACCCTTTAAGGCATTTTCGAATTTCTCGGCTTAGGGTTGAATTCCAATTCTTCCCTCAAGTCTTTCTAAGCACTTAGCCAAGCCTAAGTCTTAAAGTTAGTTTCATATGAAGTCCGACTTCGGTCCACTTAATGACCCCGAGGCCCAATAAGGCGTGGCATAACGACCCGAGGCCCGTTAAGGCCCAAAACACAATCTCTCCTTCTCGGTACACATTGATGATCCTTTTTAAGCCCGACTATCTAGGTTCGACTCAATCGGCAAGGGAGGAATCCAAAAGTCCGGTAGGTGCCTAGCCAATCCCGCAGTACCGGACAGATCCCGACTTGAGCACGAATTTCGAACTAGTCTCATTCCAGAACCTAAATATAGATTATAGTTCTACGTACAAACCCTTCAGCTGTGTCCCGATCGAGTGAGAGCCATGGTATTTGTCAAACTCACTAAACTCGATACTATGATAAAATGACACGAGGCAAATTACAAAACTACCCTCCATGTCTAACATGAGTTAGTTTAATACCTTGGTCAAGGATTTTGTAATATCCCGTCGTCATTCTCATAGGACACGTGTCTCGATTACTTGCGAGACTGTGAATCCATACTCAGTGGTCTAAGCCCGGCAATCACAAATATCCATCAAGACCGCATCTGTCCCGCTGACCCATGCAATAGCAAACCGGATCTAGTGAAACCAGTGATAGTCAAGACTTCAAAGTCAACTCCGTCAAAGCCCCTTTCGGTCTAAGGTTCAAGCAGACTACTATAGTTTTGTCGTCGATCATTGACACTCCTTGAGTAATAAGCCATGTTTGATCGTACGACCTGCGAGTCAGTGTCCATGAAACGATTCAATTCCTTGATTCGATTCGTATCACAAGTCATGACTTCCGCTTCGAAGCGGTATATCGGCACACGGTAAGTCATCGACAAATAAGCCATGATTGGTTTTCCACCACCCAACTGAAACCTAAGGCTTATGGACATTTTATGTTCGAGGTTAAGAGTCCATTGGTGCCTTCCTCTCTCGTACCCATCGAGAACAATACGCAAATCAATGTTTGATTACATTGACAACGAGTGATAAGCTAATGCCCTATACATATCCAATCCTCGTATAGCTTTCGAGGGCATATCCCTAACAATCTCCCACTTGCACTCAATGTTATGCGCTGTTGTATTTAATACCCATCTTCTCGAGATGTTTGTTCAGCACTGCCTGAGATAAAGGCTTGGTGAATGGGTCGGCCACGTTGTCCGCAGTCGCAATCTTCTGGACGGCTATGTAGCCACTCTCAACGAATCCACGTAACACGTGGTATTTTCTTTCTATGTGTTTGGATTTACTGTGAGATCTTGGTTCCTTCGCTTGCGCGATTGCACCACTATTGTCGCACCACAGTGGCAGTGGTTTTTCGGCAATCGGAACCACTTGCAGTTCTTCCAAGAACTTTCTCATCCAAACTCCTTCTTTAGTTGCCTCTGAGGCGGCTATGTACTCAGCCTCGCAGGTGGAATCAGCAGTTGTGCTCTGCTTGGAACTTTTCCAAGATACTGCTCCACCGTTGAGTGTAAAGACGAAACCTGAAGTGGATTTTCGGTCGTCCACGTCTAACTGGAAATCCGAATCCGCATATCCTTCCACTTCTAATTCTCCATTTCCATAGACCAGCATCATATCCTTTGTTCTTCTAAGATACTTGAGGATATTCTTGACTGCTGTCCAGTACCCGGGTTGGCTTGAAATCGACTGACTATGCTCACAGCGTAAGCTATGTCCGGTCGCGTGCAAAGCATCGCGTACATCAAGCTACCCACTGCGGATGCATATGGGATTCCATTCATCTCTTTTTTTATATGCCTCACTTTGAGGACACATAGCTTTGGAGAGATGTATCCCATGCCCCATAGGTAAGAACCCTTTCTTAGAATTGTCCATATTATATCGTTTCAGGACCTTTTCTAAGTATAGGGCTTGGGAGAGCCCTAACATCTTATTCGTTCTATCCCTATAGACACGAATTCCTAGGATGTAGGTCGCTTCTCCCAAGTCTTTCATGGAGAATTCGGTCGAAAGCCATGCTTTCACCATCGAGAGCATCCCAATATCGTTTCCTATCAAAAGGTTGTCATCGACGTACAATACGAGGAACGATATCTTGCTCCCACTGCTTTTTCTGTAGACGCATGGTTCATCTTCGTTCTTTATGAATCTGTAGCTCTTAACTACTTCATCAAACCGAATATTCCAGCTCCTAGAGGCTTGTTTAAGTCCGTAAATTGACTTATTCAATTTGCATACTTTATGAGCTCCTAGAGGCTGTTCCATATATATTTCCTCCTTGAGGTATCCATTTAGGAACGCGATTTTTACATCTATCTGCCAGATCTCATAATCGTTATACGCTGCTATCGCAAGTAATATCCGAATGGACTTCATCATCGCAACGGGCGAAAAGGTTTCCTCATAGTCAATTCCTTCTTTTTGACTATAACCTTTCGCTACAAGCCTAGCTTTGTATGTATCCACCAGTCCGTCTGATCCAATCTTTTTCTTGAAGATCCACTTACACCCAATGGGTCTAAAACCATCGGGGAGATCAAAAAGTGTCCAGACCTGATTTTTGGGCATTGAATCCATTTCGACTTGCATAGCTTCAAGCCATCTTACGGAGTCTATATCCGTCATTGCCTGGTCATAGGTAGCGGGGTCGTCCCCGACGTTACCCCCCGTCGTAGCATCCCCGTGCTCGACGTGTACCATTCCATATCTCTCAGGCTGGCGAGATACTCTACCAGACCTGCGCAACTCTGATTGCGTCTCGGACTGCTCTACGGTGTCTTCTAATACTGGAGTTTGTGAAATCGTTTCTCTCGTTTCTCCAAGAGTTACTTCACGACCCACTCCACTTTCTCGAACGAACTCTTCTTCGAGAAAGTGAGCCTGAAGGGCTACAACGATTTTCTGATCGTCGTGGAAGTAAAATTGGTATCCCATGGAATCCTCAGGATACCCGACAAAACGTCCTTTCACAGCTCTCGATTCCAATTTTCTGTCTTGAGCTTTTTCACAAAAGCGGGGCAACCCCATATTCTTATGTGGTTCAAGCTCGGCTTTCTACCAGTCCATATTTCATAAGGGATCTGGTCGACAGAACTAGAAGGGATTCGGTTTAAAACGTGCGTTGCGGTTAATAACGCATGACCCCACAGCGACAGTGGCAGGTCTGTGTAACTTAGCATTGATCGAACCTTGTCCAAGAACGTTCGATTTCTGCGTTCGGACACACCATTTAATTATGGTGTTCCCGGCGGTGTCATTGAAATGATCCCGTTCTCTTTCAAGAACTCGTCAAACTCGAGACTCATGTACTCGCCACCTCGATCAGATCGAATGGCCTTTATATGATTCCCAGTTTGTTTTTCTACTAAAGCCTTATATTCCTTGAACTTATCAAGGGCTTCAGACTTGTATCTCATAAGATACACCTTCCCAAATCTTGAATGATCGTCGGTGAAGGTAATAAAGTAGTGGAAATTACCTCGAGCCGCTTCCCCGAATGGCCCACAAACGTCTGTATGAATCAAAGTGAGAAGTTTTGTGGCTCTTTGGAAAGTCCCGGTAAAGGGAGACTTAGTCATCTTTCCAAGGATACAGATTCGCAAGTCGGATAAGGGTCCGAACCCAACGGCTTAATCATGCCATTTTTCTCCAACTCACGAATCTTTTGATCTCCCGCATGACCAAGTCGAAGATGCCACAATTGTCTCATATTGGTCTCTAATTTTCGTTTGTTGGTAATTGTGTTCACAGATTCAGTTTTATCTTTGACATGTAGATAATATAATCCGTTAAGTAAAGTTTCACTTCCGACGCATTTATTTTCAAAATAAATATCGCAAATATTATTACTAAAGCAGAACTCATATCCGTTTCCGCTCAAAACGGGAATAAAATAATATTCTTAAGCCCTCTGGGCAATACTAACCAATCGGAAAGCATAACTTATGTCTACTAGATAAAACAAGAGTTCTTGATCCAATGTGGGTCGCCGGCACACTATGTCCGCTTCCTACGTTGATCATGACCTCTCGATCCGCCAACCTCCTACTTCGTTCCAGACCCTAGTTTGAAACACAAATGTGAGTGCTAGCTCCCGAGTCTAGGATCCATGAAGTGGAGTACACAGTCATAGAACAATTAGTTTCTAAAACATAAAGTTCTTTACCTGAGGCGGCTAGCTTCGGGCAATCGCGCTTCCAATGGCCGAGCTCATTGCAGTGAAGGCATTTGTCCGTGGGCTTGGCGCCTTTAGACACGTTTTTCTTGGCCTTGCCTTTTGAAACTCCTCCCTTGGGCTTAATGGGCTTGTCCGACTTTTTCTTTCTAATCGACTTCCGAGTCTTATAAGTCGCAACAAGAGCCACTTCCTTTCCCTTTATCTTTTTCATCTGAGTTTGGGCCGTTGACAACTGGTTCATCAACTCAGTTAATGTCATCTCGACCCTATTATGATTATAATTCACAATGAAGGGATTAAAGGAAGCCGGCAGTGACTGGAGCACGAGATCGTTTTGGAGCCCATTGTCCATGAGGAAGTCGAGTGCATCGAGTCTCTCGATCAAACCGATCATTTTCAGCACATGTTCTCTAACGTCGTTGCCCTCATCCATTTTGCAATGAAACAGTTGCTCTGTCAAAGAGTAGCGAGCACTCCTGGAGTGTTCACCAAAGAGCTCCTTCAAATGAAGCAAAATGGCGCCCACTTCCATTTCCGAGTGGCTTCGCTGCAACTCATTGCTCATGGATAGGAGTATATAGCCCTTGACCTTTGGCTCGTCTATTTGCCACTTGACATACGCAGCCCGGTCTTCGTCACTCGCATCAGTCCCTGGGACTTGCAGTGTAGGGGAATCGAGGACATAAGTCAAAGACTCCATACCTAGAACTATCCTGAGGTTACGGAGCCAGTCCACGTAGTTTGGTCCTACCAAACGGTTCTTTTCAAGCAGCATGTTTAAAAGATTCGTCATAGTAACTAGAAAAAAATAACTCTGCTGAAGATAAAGATCACATAGTTAGGTTTATTCTATCATTCATCAAGCGCAAATACGGACTTTTCGTTTCGCTTGACTCCCACTATTTTTCTCAAAAATTCTATTCTCCCGATTTAAGAATTTCGGAAACTTCGTTGAGTAGTTTCATAGTGGAGTTGATGTCCCCGACTCGATTAGACATGCATTAGCCTTTAACGCAATATTTGGCCTGCCTAATCGATCGAAGTCGAGTTTCACTCGAACCCATCCTATAAGTATTTCAACTATCTTTGTCTCAGTCAGTGACCCTCACGGCTAACCCTGCATTTTGGGTATAACTGTCTAAGTGCAACCTAATCAACTTATGCTCTAACCGCACATTTGAATTCCGCCTTGCTGCCTTACGCTTCGTGGGGCGGAATATGCTATGGTGAGCGTCGTCAAACGAACCCGAAACGCTAATGTTAGGGCGGGATGTACGGCGCCAACTTACTCGGAACAAACCGTACAAACTCCCTAACACCAGACATCTCAACCATTATAGAAGACATGAACTCAATTCCTTTTCTCACTTAGTATTTATCAAACGGGAGAAAAAACATTTTTCACATAAGAGCACATAAAGCATGCATATCATTTCACAAATCGACACGCACGTAAGTAGTAAATAAACCCTAGGAAAATAAACTACAAGGCAACACAAACGGGTTATTTATATTCTAGCCCTATTACGTGAATTATGTGTATGTGGCTTCAAAAATCATCGGTTCTCCGTATGGGCTTTGAAGTCGACAATCGCCCTTCGTCATTCGAACGGCCTCCAAGTCGTCGATCGTCCACCAAGTCATCTTCTCCCGGGGAGTCGTCAACCGTCGAACAGCTTCGTGTATTCTAAACTAAGCCTAATCTAATAAAGACTTTGTAGTACAACACGGGGGGATCATTAGTCCCAAACAACCCGTAAAAGACAAATACAACCCGGGCGGACGAGGGCCTTAACAAATAACCCGGAAAACCAAATAGAAATTCTAAACCCGTAAGTGTGCCTTAAATCATAATCATAACGAGCACGTTGACAATTTCATGAATTCTAACCGAAACCGATAATTTGGGCCTTAAATGGGCCAGGCCCGATAAAAAGGGCACGTTAGGATTTTTGGGCGAAAAATCCTAGGCGGCCGTCGTGTCCCGAACCGTTCGGCCATCTATTCTCGCCGGAGAGCCACAGCGGAGCAGATTGTCGGGGCAGCGTTCCAGCCGAAGCCGTAACCGCCGCCGCCGGCGTTGCCGCACGTGAAGCACGGCAGTCCGCGGCCATGCAGCCGCGGCATCTACTGCCGTTGGCGCCGCCATCAGCGGCGGCACCTCCCGGGTCAGCGCCGGACCATCCATGGTCCGCGCCGAGGCCCGGGGTGTGGCGTCTCAGCGGTGGTCGTGGGATGGCAAGCGACGCATCGAGCAGCCCCACGCGCCTAGTGCGTTGGCTTTTCGATCGTCTCCCACGAGCCTCGTTTCGATTTAATCATGTTATGATTCCGATCACGAGCCCTGGCTCTGATACCACTGTTGGGAAAGGTACCCGGTTTTGTACCCGAGACGCAACGCCCCGGGATACAGTGCGGAATAAAAAAAATTTCCGGGTTCCTTTGCAGCTCGGATCGAAAACTCTAATCACGTTGACACGTAATAGGGCGGGTCATACCCGTGAGAGATTAACTTTGAAGCGAGTGGCAGCTCCTCGTCGGTTGCGTCGTCGGCCGCGGTCGTGTTGGGTATCGTCTAGATCGTCACGCCGACCTCGCAGTGTACCACGGTTTCGATTCTCCGAAGATGGCTAGAGAGAATTGATCCGTCGCTCGGGAGAGTGGTTTGCGTTTGTGTGTTTGTGTTTTGATTCTCGGGTCGAGAAATTTCGCGTCTGAACGATTTCGATTCTCTTCCCGTGAATTCTCTTCTCTGTTTATTTGGACGAGGGTCTCACCCTTATTTATAGTAGGGGAGGACGAAATTTTCAGCCCTAAACAAGGCTAAAATCTCGAAATATTTGTTCCTAAATATGAGAGATATTCTTGCCAAAATATCTCTCCTAATTGAATTCAAAATTCTATTAAAGGAACATACTATAAATAGAAAAGTAACTAAGATATTAAAATATCTTTAAATATGGTAAATAAATTTCGAAATTTATATATAAAATATAAATTCGAATTTTAGTTTTAATAAATAATATTCCAAATATTTTTATTACCATATTTGTAAATTACGAAAATACCCTTTAAGGCATTTTCGAATTTCTCGGCTTGGGGTTGAATTCCAATTCTTCCCTCAAGTCTTTCTAAGCACTTAGCCAAGCCTAAGTCTTAAATTTAGTTTCATATGAAGTCCGACTTCGGTCCACTTAATGACCCCGAGGCCCAATAAGGCGTGGCATAACGACCCGAGGCCCGTTAAGGCCCAAAACACAATCTCTCCTTCTCGGTACACATTGATGATCCTTTTTAAGCCCGACTATCTAGGTTCGACTCAATCGGCAAGGGAGGAATCCAAGAGTCCGATAGGTGCCTAGCCAATCCCGCAGTACCGGACAGATCCCGACTTGAGCACGAATTTCGAACTAGTCTCATTCCAGAACCTAACTATAGATTATAGTACTACGTACAAACCCTTCAGTTGTGTCCCGATCGAGTGAGAGTCATGGTATCACCCTTATAAATAGTGGCCTTGATTGAGATTTGGTCTGGATTCTTTTTGGTGGACAGATGTAAATTTCGCCGTTGATGTTTAGGCATAAGCTAGTTTCTTGTAGTCTCGTTTGCTAAGATATGTGCTTTGATAAATTACTCTAGCCATCAAGTTTCAAGAAGCATAGAGATTATTGGTCTAGTTTTTTATGGGATGCCTCTAGTTTGATTGTAATGAAACATGAACATCAGTTTGAGGGCTTATGTATTATTTCTTTTATTCAGGAGGATCTATGGAAGCAGGTATTTCCTGTTGGAACCGAGGTAACAACATAATTAGATTCGTACGAGCATCAAATATGCAGTACCATTTTGTTTCAGTTCCATACATATTTATCTGCTCTGCTCTGTTATTTTTATTTATAGTGGGACCAGATGGACATGGTGTACCAATACAATTGGAACTTCACTCATTTGGAAGTGAGTTAGTGAATTTGCCACTGTCGTGCTGCTTGAAATAATAAAATAATTGTTATTCGTCCCGCGAGTTCGATTCAATAATTACTTAATGAGGTTTCAATTTTCGTTAAATTTATTGATGATGTTTCTTGCGGGATGTGACATGAGGCTTTAGAAGAAGGTGGAGAATTGTACGATAAGGTCTATCTCTTTGGTTGTACAGAGCGTAAGTTGCATATGAACTTCTCTTATGATTTATAGGATGTAATAATAGGGCTGATACCTGAATTTCACTTCATGTCTTACTTCTGTGATAACTATACTCTCTCGATGGTTTAATAGGTTTATGCTTTGTTATTCTTTTAATCCAGCTTTTTCTCATTTGTTTGGTGGCCATTTTTTTTTATTTTGCAGCCCAATTGGTGTCTTTTCGAGATGAAGCAAAGGTTACAATGATACCTGTTGTGGTTGCAGTAAGTTCTTATACTTTTTCCGTCATAGGGAATAGTTTAGTGGCTATTCTCATCTTGCAAAATGTGTTTGTTTAACTGTTATATGGAGTGTGCTTTTGCTGACGTGTTTTGTAAATTTCACAAAGATGTCTTTCGTATTATGTGTTGTTATTGTACACAAAAATGAGGGTGAGTTCCACATGCTATTCTAATAATCTGATACATTACTTGTCCTTCCAAATGGTCTCTGTTGGAATAAATGCATTATTGGAGTAGATTTATCTATGAGATGACGTATCAGCGATCCTTTAAATATGCCCTATTTCTTATGTCATCGGTATAGCATTTTCAGATTTACTTATGGCGTTTTTTCTTTTATCACCATTTTTCCGCCTTCGAATAAAATAGGGATCAAATCAGTTCAGAGAGAGACTGAAGAGATTGTGCCTATGAAGAAAATGAAGATGGACTGGGTTCCATATATTCCTCTTGAGAAAAGGTTCGAAATTCATACCTTTTTTTTTCTGCTAATTGATGCCATTGTCCTCCATCAAATTGTTATTGATGTTCTGTGTCAATTCTCTATCCTCAGAGAATCGCAAGTGGAAAGACTCAAGAAATCCCAAATTTTCATTTTGAGCTGTACTCAGAGGAGGTAATGTCTGTTCATTGCTTCCATTTCTCCCTTATATTCGTCTTGATGAGTCATAACTTACATAATTCTTGTGCCAGGGCTGGTCTGAGACATTTGAAGTTTGGATCGCGTGAAGACATTCGAGTATTGCTTGCCATGTGAGTGAACTTTCTTTTCCTCCGTTTTATTGTTTGTGTCCATATTTCAGTTCCAATTTTACTCCCATTTTTGCATCTATAGATCATGAAATCTTGGCTTGATCTCTGCTAGTTAATTAGTAAGATATATCACTAGACTATGCATCTTCTAAGCAATTGTTTTTTTTTGGCACAATCTCATTTAGGGACAATGAGATCCTATTTATGCAGTGGTTCTACTTTGGCCATCTACTAAGCATCTAAATTTCCATTTGCAACATCAATAGTAGAGAGTTCATGACATTGGTCTCTAATATTGGCAGACTTTTACCACCCACCCGTTCCAAGAAGATGAATTTGAGCAGAGCACGGTGGTGGATTTCGTATTCCCTCTTGATGACAAGCCAGTACGTATTTGTTCTTGATATAAGTAAATGTATGTTGCACAGTGATTCAAGCATTAGCCAGATTATCTATAGAGAATTGAATCGATGTTCTTGTTTGACATTACATGCGTAACCATGTATGCCAGTTTATTGAAAAATTTTGAGAAGCTTGATGAATATGAGGTATACATACTCGAAACTTATTTTATTTTGGAAAGTTATATGTAACTACAATTTTCAATTATGAATTAATACTGGTTGTAATTGCAAGATCTGGGAATAATACATAGAGTTAATAATTACAAACAAACATTACTGCTATAATAATAATCTAAGAATGTATTCAAATAAACAAATTGCAAGAGAATCATCTTCATACTTTAAATACATCTCTGATGGGGGAATAATACACACGTCTCAAAACCACAAACGGCATGAAACTAAACATTACTGCTATATAATCTAATCGAAATCATCAATCAATCTCCGACTGCGACGTTAGATGTTGGAGCCACTCCAAAGGAGACGCGAAAGGCATTGTGCCACACAGCAAAGGAACAACCACAAGCACCGCGTAAAAGCAGAACCTTCTCATCCAGTAAGGAATCACAACACCGTCAGCTTTTACCTTTTCTGCAACAACTACTACAGGCCCGTAGAGAACACAAAAGAGAATGGACTGAAATGCCCCTGCAAAGAAGTGTATGGAGCAAAAGACCTCCCAGTAAACCAACCAATGATATCCGCTGCCGCCCAAAGTGTCCACACAGAACTTCCCCGCATAGCCACACGCGATGCCCAAGAGCAACAGCACGAACGTGATGGGCATTGAGTGGTGCGAAGTGGAAGATCTCTGTATAAGGAGAAACGTGATGGCTCCAATCATCAAGACTCCAAAGAGCATCCTGCTTAGGACTTGGATTTGGCATTTAACTAACTGCAGACCGTTGTTGAAGTTTGACATCGATTTGGGCATCCACCAAGACTTGGATTCCTGCAGCAAAAGGTGGAGAAAGAGTATTGGTTTTCATTGTTTGGCGTTCAGGAATTGGATTATCATTTGTAGGCTATGTGCATATTTGTGACTACGGTATAAATCTATAAATTAATACTTATGGGACCATCAAAATTTATTAATTAAAACTTAAATAAATATATATAACGCTTAATTCGTACATTAATTAAATTTTATTAGTTTCTGCTGAAATACTTGATTTACAAATGTATTTCAAATTTTCACTTAATATCGTACCACGTACACGTATCAAATGAAGAACCAAATTTGAAACTATCCTTCAATCTCTTAACCTATTATGCTTCTCTTGTTCAATTAATTAAGAAAGTTAAGAGACAAAATTCAATCTGAAATTGATTTTACAAATAAGCAATTTTAAGAAACACTCATAAATCATTCATGTAGTAATATGTAGTCTATAATGGATTTCGGGATCTATAGAAATCATAAAAGATTATCTTATAATTTTAGCGAATTATTAATTTAGTACCATATCATCGAGTTGGGACCGATAAAAATTATTATCTTAAGGAGTTATTAAATAATAGTGTATTATTTATAGAGTTTGTATTGTATCACTACTATCAATTACTGAAAGAATGTATGTAGCTTACCGTATATGGGGAACAAGCTTCGGTGATCTCGATGAGTCTTTGGTGAGAGTAGGCATAAGTTCCATAAGCAAGGGAGAGAAGCATGATGACTAAGCCAGAGATCAGCAGATCCAAGCAATGCTTTAGAAGCTCCACTTGCCTCGCATCTTGCAGCCGAGTCTTAAACTTTTCGGTCCTGAAGGAATGTTTTGAGAAACCCATCGATAACTTCAGCCTCTCCAGAAGATTGGCATCAGAGTTGAGAGAAAGCTGTCTTTCCTTAAGCTGCAGCTTCCTCATGGTTAGGCCGATCTCGAAGGACTTTAGGTCATTAGACCGTCTCTGCTCCATCACAGACTTTTCCATAGTACTCATCATATCGGAGGACGAGTTCGAGATCATTGACTGATATTCAGTTCTTTGACCGTGTAGTGTATTAAGTTGCTGATTCCACAAAGTCTCCGTAATAACAGGGACGGTTGATGATGGGTCTTCGTGTCTGTCAATTGGGGTGTGTGTGTTTTCTACGTGAAAAGAACAATTCTTGTGGGATATATCTCTTTCTCCTTGTTCATCGCAGATGGATTGAGGATCGTCATCTCTGTGGAGAGGCAATGGGGCCCTTGATGTTGAACAAGAAGCTGGTCTCCATCTGCATGTTTGATTTTGTTTGACATCTTTTGATGAATCATTGATTGATCTCAGAGTCATCAGTGTGCTACGAAATGATATCTCAAAGTTCGACACGAAGTTGTCGAATCTGTCACCAAATACCTGCCCCAGAAAAAAAATAAAATAAATTCGGTGTAAGGATGAGAAAAAAATGGATAAAGGGGATTCAAAAGACTCACATTTTCAAGAGATTCTTTCACCGCCTTGATGCAGACCTACAAATTGAGTGGTACAATTTAATCAGATAGCTAAAGAATATTAACCATATGGTAAACACACACATGTTCACTCACAAGTAACATTGTGAAGTAGAAAAAATTCTCAATGCATCGCATTCAATGGATGCTGCAAAGAATTTGCGTGACCATTACATAAAATTTGAAACATAAGCAATTGGCACAATTCTAATAACGAACAAGAAAACAATACATCAGTAACATTAAAAAGAGAAGAGAGTAGAATTACATAAGATAGATTATCCACTGACATCTTATCCGCAACAGCATTGCTTCTCTCAAAAACCTATAACAAACAAACAAACAAAATGCCAAAAACTATCAGTTTGAAGAAAAAAGGTTTATGATGTCTTCTATTTGAATAATATCAAAATTAAACCAAGAAGGCCAAATTAAACCATAATATGCACCCATAACCACACAACTCCACAGAGTCTCATGAAACGAAACGACCACTAAAGATCGAAACTTTTGTTCCTAAGAGATGATATTAACAACGCACCTGCTTTTGTTGATACTCAAAAAAATTTCCCTTTGGTTTACATAACCACAACTTACAGCAAACAAACATATACACCCATCTCAAGGAAACCACACAAAACATGCTGAAAATAAAATCTTTCTCCTAGGAATCAGCAGCCAACATAAAAAACTGAACTTTATTAACAAACACAACGAAAACAGAAAACGAAAACCTGAGCAAGGAAAGCTGCGATTGACATCCCCAAAGGAAGTCCAAGCGCGTCCACATCCGTCATACCGTAGGTCTTACGCGGTGGCCCTACTCGAATACTTTTCCGTGTGTTCTTAATCTTGAAACCCTTTTGACCGAAGCAATAATTATTCGAGGAAGCCGATGTCGATGAAGATGCCTCCTCCGAAACCATTCTTTGCTGTTTCTTGATTCTATATCTCCTGCTTCTGGGAGCGGCGGCAGGGAATTTTCCACCGCCGATGTGAACCGTTGGATTCCTCAACAGCGATGATTTAGGGGTATCCATGTAAATTCTGGAGTTTGTCTTGGGTTCTGCAAAGTGATTTATCGTTGATTGTAATAACGTGTGGTTGTGGTATGCCATGTGAGTGACATATGAATATTGGAATTAAATATTTTTTAGTATAAAGTCTACGTCAGGAATCGTTTTAATGGTCTAATTATTGTGCGCACTTTCTTTATTTTTCCGCCTTTTTAAAATAAAAATAATTATTGGAATTGATTGTTTTGGTGTTTACATGACGAATTGGGTGTGTTGAAAGCACGCACAATATATAATGTTGCATACTTTTCTACATATATTTTATTTTATTTTTCCCGTCATTTTCAAAGTGAGATTTTTTCCATCAAAATAAATCGAAATAATCATAAAAAAAATTTATGTAGTGAAATTATCCTCACCTCAAATAACGATATGAGATATCACTCAATATATTTCAGGTTTAGCCTAGTGATTGGAGGATAAAATTATCATCCCTTGATCACATATTCGAATCATGCGACTGCCATTATTTGGGAGATTTGGGCAGATGTCACATGAACCAGGACGAATTAATCCCACTAGAAGTCGGGTTCAGCCCATAGCCGACAATAAACTGAATTTAGTCAGAATATAGAAATTACGAGGACATTGTGTGGCAATATCTTCCCACACAGGATAAAAAGAGAGATTAATCGGTAACTATACTAATAATTATTATATTGGAGGATTTAATAAAGGTTGATTTCATAATTTTTTATATGTATAATGGTCTTTTCTATCTGTTCACTTTGGTAGCAACCCAACTCTATTGATCTAATGACACCTCATCAAAATTCAATTTTTTAGACGATGCATCAACATCTGCAACATGGGTAGGCAAGAAATAATCATGTATAAATATGCTCCAACACTTCTATTATATTCCACAGAAATCTCAATGCGATGAACTCAAGAGTAATGTGGGAGCATAAAAAGCTTACGAGGTTTTGTTCGTTCATTCATTCATTCATTGCTTTTGCCTTCTAAGAAAATCTTTCAACTCAGCGGATATTTTACCTTTCACGACGAGGCGCATCTTCTTCGTATTTTCCCACAATAAACCTCCGTATTCTCGGGCAAAGTCGCAAGCAGATTCGAACACATCCTTCAAATATACGTACGAACTATAGTCATAAAATCAGCCGAAAAAATAAATAAATAGATGATAACTGTGATTAAAATCATCTTTTACCATAGACGGAAAATCGTCGTATAGATAAGCTGGTGTCATCTCCACCCTATTCAAATCTGCTTCCCACAATCTTATCTGATCGAACAATTATGAAGTAAAATTCAATTTTTGTTTGTTTTTGGCATTTCAATTGAAAACGAGATGTAAAAGGTAAGTAGGTATTATGAAGAGGAATACCTGATCCGTGACGTTTTCAGGAACAGACGGGGTTCTCTCGGCAACTCGAGGATGAGCGTTTTGCTGAAGAAAAGATACTATCTGCATTTTAAATGTAATAAAAAAAAATTAAAATCTGGGGAGGAAAAATTAGCTACAACTGAAATTAAGACGAATGATAAACACTTACCTGTTCAGCAGTAATCCCGTTTTGAAGTGCTTTATATAAGCTCTCTTTCGTTATAGCACCGACAAGGAGGTTAGGGAGCTGATACTCAATCCTGCGATGAGCAGGGAGAGTTTGGTCATTTACACTTTCTTCGGTTTTTTTAATTTCTCACAGCTTTTTCAGGTTATTGAGACGAAAAATGATTCTTGTACCTGGAGAAGAGACGCAGAATCTCACAGTGCAACTTAGATGTTGAGTATGCATACAACCGAAAGTTTGTTTCAACGACGACGAATCCCTGTTCAGAAAATTAGCCCAAATGTTTATAATTATTAGGCTTAATTATTTTTTGGTCCTGTATATTATGGGTGATGGCGTTATAAGGACACCTGGTTGCATTTTTAGGATAATAAGTTTCAAAATTGAAGTAATTTTAGGACGACGCATACATTAAAGGTTGCAATTTTAGGACAATAAGTTTCAAAATTGAGAAGACAATTAACGTCAGATTTATGAAACTTATTGTCCTCAAATTGATTCAATTTTGAAATATTTTGTCCTAAAATTGCAACTTTAATTTAGTTGTCCTCATATTGCTTCAATTTCAACACTTACTGTCCTAAAATTACCACGCCCTAATTTAGGTATCCTTAAAATGCCACTCCCCTAACTATAAAAGACTAAAGCCCACTAACCAAACATACACTTTATTTTATACCCAATAATTAGTTTTATATAAAATCTTACTAATTTCGACCCTCCTGAATATAAAAGAATAATTAAGCCTCATCATTATAAGGGTTCCGAAAGAACATTTTTATTTGTATGATCAAGAATAGCTGAAAAGACCTGTTTTCTTGTTGACGAATCGGCTAAGCTAATGGAGAGATTAGTTGCTAACTTTGTAGGAATGAACCAACTTTCTTTCCTGCCCTGTATAAGCAGTGAATCAACAATCATAAGCACGGTAATAATCAACTGGGAAGTGAGGAAACGGTTAATTTAATCGTATAAGATAATAGAGAGAAGCAAAGCCTTCACCTGCTGAAGCTTGACCAAGCCCAAATCGCCAAGATCCTTTATAATATTACGCTGTACCTCTGTCAGCGTGTTCAAGTTATACGCCTGCAATTGAAAAAAAAAAAGAAGCTTGGTGGTTGTGTTTGGGCTTCTCGAGAATTATGGACAATAAATCATTGAACCACACAAACGGTGGTGGGTTACATAAGCTCATTAGTACCTTTCCAGAAACGTGAAAGCTCAGTTCAAGCAAGAATGCTATAAGATCAGCTGTGTCCACACCAATCTCCTGCAAAATGTTAGCAAATAAGTAAGAATACAATAGAAATTTGTAACACAATGAAAATCTGTAATACCTCACAGTTGCTTATGTATTCTCTGATAATGTACCAGAGTTGAGCGTTTGTATCCATGAGCTGTTACAGTCATTGGTGAATAGAAGCCACGTGAATCAGTATCACAGATACCATGGATGTTATTATAATCTCATACCAGAAACTGGAAACCACTCTCTGTCAACACAGGAGGCTCTTTTTCGTCTCTGAAAGGAAATTCCATGAGTTTTATTGATTAGTCTGTGAATATTTAAGGTTATAAACAAGGAAGGAAGAATATAAAAGTGCCGAAAGGTACTTTTGACTGAGGAGGCCACGCTGGAAAACTTTCACCATCGAGTAGCTAATGTTTGTTGACTTCTCGGCTTCGGTAGAGTTCATAAGGTGCAGCAGAAAGTACTGGTTTTCCAAAATCACAAGCCATGAAATGGGGGGCCATGATATATAATCACGAGAAAAGGAAAAAAAATTAAAAATTGGCCATGCCTTGTATCATCGCAATCCAGTAATATATCACATGTGGTTCAATTAAATGCCCATTAACAATAAAGAGACAGCTGCAAAGGCATGAAGCAGATTCTAACCTCCCATTGTTCCACCGCATAGTCATCTAATTCCTCTAACGTAGGGAGTCTTACTGTGATATTTGAAGGCATTGGTTCTCTAGGTAAAGTTCCACTGGAATCCAATCATAAGATCGAAAAAATGCATTTTATATCAATATATTGGAGGCAAACAATCATACATAAGAGAAATGGAACTAATTCACTAACCCGTGCACTATGTGCTTCTGGAGATTACGCTGAAACTTGGGGTTCAGTACATAAGTAGCTTCCTTTTTCCTGTCAAACAAAAGAAAGGGAACAACACAGATGTATGTAAGAAAAGGCTAAAACAATTTTCCTGGAAATATCAAACTTAGACAAAAAAAAGTCACCTGTCAACCATTTCAGTGAAAACTCGCAGCTGAACTAATCTGTCTATGGCAACTCTGTGCTTTGTGACCCCATCAACGAGCACCCATTCCTCGAACCACTTGGCAGATACAGGTCCCTCTATGTATAATAGCTGAAGAACATATTTCTTTGCTAGTGGAGGCAAGGACCTGTGCATAAAGCTACTAAAAATCAGTCTAAATTAGCTGCATAAAAATTATGAAGACGTATCGTATAGCTTGAACACGCGACACTCATGCCACAAGCTAAAATAACTGAAAATGTCAACAAAATATCGAAATTTAGCCAAAATCAACAAATCTGTAATGCATTCAATCATTTAGCCAAAGTCTACAAAATGTAGAAACATAAGCTTCTTACCAAAATTTCAGGGAAAGAGGTACAACACCCTTGATTCGAAATAGTCAAAAATTGCAAGTGACAAGTGATAAACAGGCATCTCTGCTCGAATATTATTCCTATACTTCAAAAGCTCTACCGCACACCCTTTCTCTCAAATTATCAGATATATATTGGAATAATCAACAAAAACTTAATACTTTTTATTCAAGAATGACATATCATTGCTACCCAATAAAAGTTACACAATAATTTGCATAATTTCGCATATTTCCCATCACTTAAGGTAAGCATTGCTTCTGAAACTAATCCCCAAACTCCACCTTGGAAAAAAACGCACCAATTGCATACCTCCTACACTATGTAAAAGTTCTAATCAAAGAAAAAATTCCAAAGACGAACAGATACTAAGCCAAGTAAATGCTTCGACGATTAAGTTGCGCAACGTGACCTGAGAATCGCTTCGCAGATGAAGGAATTATCGTAGAGCCTGTCGAGCTTCACTGCAGGCAGTGACGCCACCATGTCCATAAAATTCCTCGCTACAATTTTCACCTGCGGCATCTTTCAACAACCACTGATAATGGTGCGAGAAACTGCGCGGCGAGGGTTTGCTTTTCTACGATTTGCTGTCAATTTTTATAGCATATGATATTGCCAGAGATCGAAGGAGTGAAGATATACTGAAGAGGGAAAGAACAGAGGAAAAGGTTTTGTGATTGAGATTAATTAGTTCATTTCCTGAGTTTCAGTTGGTATTTATACTTCGATTCTTACAATCCAATCACAATCAGTATGGGCAAAAAAATATTCATAAATGGGCTAAATATAAATAGGCCCACTTAAACAAAAAAAACATTGTACTATGTGGATGTTTTAAATAATAGTTGAATGATGTATGGTTTTTTTTTTTTAAAATGTTGATAAGATTAGTGGATGATAAGAGCACCTAGATAATTGATTTAGATAGCATTTAATTAGATTAGTTGTAATAGTATATAACAAAATTTATCAGTACTAACAAAAGGATTAATTATTTTTTAATCCTGTAAATTTCGGAGTATTGCATTTTAAGGACACATAAATTAAGAGGTGCAATTTCAGTGCAATAATTTTTAAATTAATAATTTGAGGATAATTAACGCTAAAAAGCATAATTTCAGTGCAGAATTAACATATGTGAGTCCTACTTAATAATTAAATCAGATTGAGACCCGAGGAAAAAATTCTACATGACGTCGAACATGCTGATTTAGACCGAATTTTTCCACGTTCGGACTGAACATAATAATTTTATAACATATCTTGATCCTGATATTTAATTTTTTTTTCTCCAATACAAAACTTGGAATCCTAGAAAAAAAACAGAGCTACAACAAACATAACCATCAAAACAACATCATTCAAAGCTCAAGAAGAAAATCAGTCATACAAAAATCATAAGTCACTACTTCCACCTAACCTATTCTTCTGCTACTGCTACTGCTGCTGCTGCCAACTATACTGTTGATTTCTATTGCCCCCACTCGCCCCTCTGCCCTGCGGGTAACCAACCGGAGCCCCGTATCCACCGCCCGTCCCCCTCGGCCCGGGTCCTCGACCCTGACCCGGACCCGGCGGATACCCCTCGGGGTACCTGCTGGGAGGCTCAGGCGGGCCACCGCGGGCTTTGCTGCTCAAGCTGCTGTAGGGGTGGTGCTGACCTGGCAGAGGCTGCTGCTGCTGCTGTTGGGGGATGCTGACGTGGCGATCGGGAGCGTTGCTGCTCCATTGTTGCTGCATCGGCGGTAACCGAACGTGTTGCTGCTGTGGGTAATTAGTCTTCTTCTGCCTCTTCTCTGCTTCCTCGCTTTGGCGCTGCTGCCTTTTCTTCTTCGTTTGGAACTCATGGGACGATTCGTATTTGGGCAAACTGTTTCGAAAAATTGGTTGGATGCGTTAGGAATGTTTTTCTCCGAAAAAAAATAAAAAATTTCGGGAATTCTAAGTAATTTCGAGCACCTTTTCGGGTCGCAGGGTAAGGGATCTGTCCAGAAATATTCGGCATCTAGGGCATCCTTAGCTGAGATTCTCTATATAGAAAGAAAGGGGACACAGGAAAATAAGATTTTATAGTGACATCATATGCAAAAAACTATCTATCTTATGGAATGGAATGTCTTAATTATTTTTTCTGTGGCATTTTGAGGACACCTAAATTAAGGGGTGACAATCTTAGGACAATTTTGTTACGAAATTGAAGCAAAGTTTTTAAGATATGAAATAAAAAGATTTTTTTTTATCTACGCACATACGGGTGAAAAATACTATTTAATACGTAATGATCGTGACCGTGAAATTTAAATGGTAGTTAATTAATTTACTCGTAACGAACCAAATCCAAGACAATTAGCCGGGGATTTGATCAGTAACGATTCCTTAATCCATTTTTCGACAAAACGAGCAATTTCATTATATTGAAATATACTTTTTTAATCTTTATTATAAGAGAGGAAGAGATTAACTGCTTTTCCAGATATTGTAGCTTGCTAGCTTCCCCCTTTATGTGCTCGAGATAGTCCAGTCTCTCCAATTTTCTCTTCATGCAAAAATAATATTAATATTAATAATTTAACTTTGTGGAAACCCTTAATCTGCATGAACATGATGCAGCATGCCAATTTGTTATGTTTATTTATTTATTATCTTGTACACGTACCTGAACATTGCTCATATGGCTACATCACCACCACGGCACCAAAGATCAAGCATGCATGAAAAATTTACAAACAAATTATACATACATTTAAAAAATATTTAAAAAGTAAAATAAAATTACTTCAATCTTGTTTCAGTTGGCAAACTAACATAACGATGGATCACATCTTCAATCCTGAAAATAAAAAATATCAAGATCAAAACCCTAATATGTGTAGTAACTCGGTGCATCATTATTTAACATCTTGCAATGTATTTATATACAACGTATATATATATTAATTATAATAAAACGAAAATTCACAACCTTCTCTTGTTGCTGAACTTGCTAACAAGTCCCGATGGCGAAAATGCATATAAACGCGACATCGACGTCACAACAGACGGATATCTCATTAGCCTTTCTCATCAAGCTGCTACGCCTCTTCGAAAACGTTACTTGACATTTAGTAACATCTTCGATCTTTTTTATCTTGATTTTTCGACCCATAATATATCTTTAGAACTAATTGATATATGTTCTTCAATGGACTAAATGAAAATTGTACGGCATTTGAGAGTTACAATGTTGTCTATTTATAAGACATCAGAGGCTGAGTAGTGTGAGATCTTATGGAAATTAATGGTTTTTATTATATTTTTAAAAGACGGTAAATATACTTTATTTCATGCTTAAGAGGTCAACGGGGGCTCGTGATAAGACGTCCAAAAGGCAAAAAGTCTTGTTTGGCTAAAGACAAAATTGTTATATTTATTTATTTTAATCATGTAAGTGTTAACCGAAGAAAATTGTTTGTATTATGAATTATTATTATAATATGTGGATGTTTTTAAAGTTAGTAGATTTTGATAAGATGAGACAAGATAAGATAAGATGTATTTAATATTGTAAATGTTAGATGCAATAGTAGAAATTTTTCTACTATAAATAGACCAATGTATTTGTATTGAATCATATCGAAAACATTATTATCTCTCTACAATCCCGTGTTTATATTTCTGTTCTTGTCCAATTAATAGTGTTATAACACGTTATCAGCACGATCGCTCTCCGGCAACGATCAACCCCCGGACAAGATCTTATACAACTATATTCGAGGTATGGTAGTTTTATTTTGTGTACGGTAAGTTTATTTATAACACTCGTACACTTATGTTACGGACAGTTAAAATTATATAAATATAACATATATACCACTAAAACGCCTTAGCCCGAGTGGTTTCGCGGAATATCGTCACTACAAGTGATGTGAGGTCCAGATTTCGAATCCCAGTGGTGGCGAGTGGAATTTTATTTTTGACGAGATTTTGAAAATAGTGATTTAAATAATATTATTATTTTATTGATACCTCAAGTATATATCATATATATTTTGAATTAATTTTTCACTATACGGATGAACAAATTTTATTACCACTGGGAGAAATTAAATTTATACATCTCCGATTATTATTTTCTTATTATAGAATCATGTCGTTTTATACAAAGATGAATCTTGCGCTTCTTACTTTATTTACCGTGATGCTTATCGGGTGGTGGATAATATTTTTACAGTTGTTTCCAAAATATAGTTATTAATTGTAATAATTTTCATTATTATGATTACCAAAATATATTTTATATTTTGAAGGATGTTGCTATATACGATGATTGATCTCCTGATTCTTACTCTACTCACGGTGATAATTATCTATATATGGATTATGTTTTTACCAAGATTTTACGAGAGTGATTAATTACGATATTTTTTTTTATGTTATAATATATGTTTATTATGAAATATATTTTGTCATAGAAAGATGTCGATCTACCTGATGATTGATCTTTTGACTATTATAATATTTACGATGGCACTCCTCGGGATGTGGACTTTATTTTTCGTAAGGATTTTTACAAAAGAAGATACAAAAGAAGATTAATTGTAATTTTTCTTTAAAGTATTTTTTTTTCTACGATAAACTTGTATTGATATTTATATTGGAAATATTAATGTTATTCATATCATATATTTGTTTACTTTATGATTTGAATATTAAAACGTCTTTCGTATTTAATGCTAGTATGACGAATTTGCAAAGCCTCGAGTTTGTTGCCCTTGACATCTCAGGGAAGAATTATTTATCTTGGCAACCAGACGCAGAAATTCATCTAAAAGCAAAAGGTTTGGGTGACACTATTGTCGACCCAAAAACCACAACGGGTGCATGTGATGCCATCGATACGGTAAAAACCACAAGCGCTCAGGATAAGGCAAGAGCTTTGATAGTTCTTCGCCACCACATTCATGCGGATCTGAGGGATGAATACTTGAATGAACAAGATCCCGCTGAATTGTGGATAAATCTGACCACTTGACAACTGTTATCCTCCCTAAGGCAAGGTATGAATGGATGCATTTAAGATTACAGGATTTTAAATCCGTAACTGAATATAAAGCGGCTGTTCATAAGGTGACTGCTACACTGAAATTGTGTGGAGAAACAGTCACCGAAGACAGTATGCTGGAGAAAACATTCAGCACTTTTCATCCATCAAATATGATAGTGCAACAGCAATATAGGGAGAGGAGATTTAAAAAGCATTCAGAGTTAATCTCTTGTTTGTTATTGGCTGAACAAAACAATGAATTGTTGATGAAAACCACGAATCCCGACCGACTGGTTCTACTGCAATCCCTGAAGCGAAGGCAGTCAAAGGTAATAATTATAATAGTCGAAGCAATGATCGTGGACGTGGTCGTGGTGGATATCGCGGTCGTGGACGTGGCCGAGGAAATTACGGTGGTGTTTATCAGCATTTTCGTAGTGGTTATCATAACAATCGTGGCGGTCATCATAATTTTCCCCAGAAGAGGAAAAATTACGAAAATAATGATGAGAAGAGGCACACTGAACAAAAGAACAAGGATGAGCAATGCTATCGTTGCGGTGGTTCGGGACATTGGTTACGTAACTGTCGCACGCCAAACATTTGGTTGAATTATATCGACAAAGTAAGGGCAAAGAAAAGATAATTGAAACGAATTTTGTTCAAAGTGATTTGGCCTCTGCTTCTGGGACAAAAGATGAAAATACACATTTCGAAACTGCGGATTTCTAGTTTTCCTGAAGAAAACTAATCTACTATATCGTGTGTGTGTCTTGTATGGTTTATTAATTGTGTGATTTATTATGTATCATTTGGAGTGTTTTATTAAGTTATATGTTTTTGTGATATATCTGTTTATTTTAATAATGATTATTATGTGTTTGTTTATAAAGGAATTTCTCTGATGGAAACGAACATGTGCAATGGAGAATTATGTCTTTCAGACTGTGCAATGACTCATACGATTATGAAGAATAAGAAATATTTCGATCACCTTGAAATGAAAGAAACAAGTGTTATTACAATATCGGGCAGCACAAATATAATTGAAGGCTCCGGAAGAGCCTACATTTTACTACCCAGAGGAACAAGGCTGATAATTGAAAATGCCTTATATTCTCCTAAGTCTCAAAGAAATTTATTGAGCTTTAAAGCTATTCGACATAATGGATATCATGTTGAGACTGCAGAAAAAGCAGATGTTGAATATTTGCACATCACAAAGGGGGTTTCTAATGATAAAAGAATTATGGAAACATACCTTCCTTTGACTCTGGGTTGTATTACACATATCTTAGAACGATCGAACCGTATGCTACCGTAAACCAGAAGTTTACTAATGACAGTACATTTAATGTTTGGCATGATCGGTTGGGCCATCCCGGTGCAATTATGATGCGGAAAATAATTGAGCATTCACGTGGGCATTTAATGAAGAACCAGAGGATTCTTCAAAGTAATGAATTATCATGTGTCGCCTGCTCTAAAGGGAAGTTAATTATTCGGCCATCACCAGCAAAAATAAAGAATGAATCCATAACATTTTTGGAGCGTATACATGGTGATATTTGCGGACCGATACATCCATCATGTCGACCATTTAGGCATTTCATGGTATTAATTGATGCATCGACTAGATGATATCATGTATGTTTGTTATCAACACGCAACATGGCGTTTGCGAGATTACTTGCACAAATGATCCGACTAAGAGCACATTTTCCAGATTATTCGATAAAGAAAATACGCCTTTATAATGCTGCTGAATTTACTTCCAAGGCATTTAATGATTATTGTATGTCTATCGGAATTGATGTTGAGCATCCCGTGCCACATGTTCATACGCAAAATGGTCTTGCAGAATCGTTGATTAAGCGCTTGCAATTAATTGCAAGACCATTATTGATGAAGTCGAATCTTCCCTCGTCTTGCTGGGGACATGCTATATTGCATGCAGCAACACTAATTCGCATCAGGCCAACAAGTTATAATGATGTCTCCCCATTACAAATGGTTCATGGTCAGGAACCAGATATTTCCCATCTAAGAATTTTTGGATGTGCAGTATATGTTCCAGTTGCTCCACCACAACGAACAAAGATGGGACCTCAAAGGAGGTTGAGAATATATGTCGGATATGAATCTCCATCAATAATAAAGTATCTGGAACCTCTAACTGGAGATTTATTTACGGCCAGATTTGCCGACTGTCAATTTGATGAATTGAATTTTCCGACATTAGGGGGAGAAAAGAAACAGCTGGAGAGCAATGTTAGTTGGAATGAATTATCGCTAAATCATTATGATCCTCGAACTAAAGAATGTGAACTAGAAGTTCAAAAGATAATTCATTTACAGAGTTTAGCTAATCAACTGCCAGAAAGCTTTATTGACCTTAAAAGAGTGACAAAGTCACATATACCAGCTGTTAATGCTCCTGCAAAAATAAATGTTCCTGCAGAACATATTATCGAGCCTAAGCCACAACTAAAGCATGGTAGGCCCTCGGGTTCCAAAGATAAAAATCCTCGGAAAAGAAAAGGAGCAAATAATAATAAGAATGGTCCAACCGAGGATTTATCGACTAGAGAAGAGTCGATGGGCAATGAGAATGAAACTCATGTACCTGAACGTTCAGAAAATAATGATAATGAAGAGATCTCGATAAACTATGCCCAAAATGGAATTAGATGGAACCGAGATGAAGTCAACGTTGACGATAAATTCTCATTTAACGTAGCGCTACATGAAATGAATGAGATTAACGAGAATGAGGATCATGAACCAAAGTCTGTACAAGAATGCAGACAAAGAAATGATTGGCCAAAATGGAAAGATGCAATCGAGACCGAATTGAAATCACTTGAGAACGAAAAGTTTTCGGACCTGTAGTCCGTATACCAGAAAATGTAAAGCCGGTTGGATATAAATGGGTTTTCATTAGAAAGAGGAATGAAAACGGCGAAATTATAAGATACAAAGCACGGCTTGTTGCACAAAGTTTTTCGCAACGACCAGGTATTGATTATGAGGAGACGTATTCTCCTGTGGTTACGCCGATCTCGAAGGACTTTAGGTCATTAGACCGTCTCTGCTCCATCACAGACTTTTCCATAGTACTCATCATATCGGAGGACGAGTTCGAGATCATTGACTGATATTCAGTTCTTTGACCGTGTAGTGTATTAAGTTGTTGATTCCACAAAGTCTCCGTAATAACAGGGACGGTTGATGATGGGTCTTCGTGTCTGTCAACTGGGGTGTGTGTGTTTTCTACGTGAAAAGAACATTTCTTGTGGGATATATCTCTTTCTCCTTGTTCATCGCAGATGGATTGAGGATCGTCATCTCTGTGGAGAGGCAATGGGGCCCTTGATGTTGAACAAGAAGCCGGTCTCCATCTGCATGTTTGATTTTGTTTGACATCTTTTGATGAATCATTGATTGATCTCAGAGTCATCAGTGTGCTACGAAATGATATCTCAAAGTTCGACACAAAGTTGTCGAATCTGTCACCAAATACCTGCCCCAGAAAAAAAATAAAATAAATTCGGTGTAAGGATGACAAAAAAATGGATAAAGGGGATTCAAAAGACTCACATTTTCAAGAGATTCTTTCACCGCCTTGATGCAGACCTAAAAATTGAGTGGTACAATGTAATCAGATAGCTAAAGAATATTAACCATATAGTAAACACACACATGTTCACTCACAAGGTAACATTGTGAAGTAGAAAAAATTCTCAATGCATCGCATTCAATGGATGCTGCAAAGAATTTGCGTGACAATTACATAAAATTTGAAACATAAGCAATTGGCACAATTCTAATAACGAACAAGAAAACAATACATCAGTAACATTAAAAAGATAAGAGAGTAGAATTACATAAGATAGATTATCCACTGACATCTTATCCGCAGCAGCATTGCTTCTCTCAAAAACCTATAACAAACAAACAAACAAAATGCCAAAAACTATCAGTTTGAAGAAAAAAGGTTTATGATGTCTTCTATTTGAATAATATCACGGCAAAAGGTTTTTTAGCACGAACCAAGAAGGCCAAATTAAACCATAATATGCACCCATAACCACACGACTCCACAGAGTAACATGAAACGAAACGAAACGACCACTAAAGATCGAAACTTTTGTTCCTAAGAGATGATATTAACAACACACCTGTTGTTGTTGATACTCAAAAAAATTTCCCTTTGGTTTACATAACCACAACTTACAGCAAACAAACATATACACCCATCTCAAGGAAACCACACAAAACATGCTGAAAATAAAATCTTTCTCCTAGAAATCAGCAGCCAACATAAAAAACTGAACTTTATTAACAAACACAACGAAAACAGAAAACGAAAACCTGAGCAAGGAAAGCTGCGATTGACATCCCCAAAGGAAGTCCAAGCGCGTCCACATCCGTCATACCGTAGGTCTTACGCGGTGGCCCTACTCGAATACTAAGTCGATGAAGATGCCTCGTCCGAAACCATTCTTTGCTGTTTCTTGATTCTATATCTCCTGCTTCTGGGAGCGGCAGCAGGGAATTTTCCACCGCCGATGTGAACCGTTGGATTCCTCAACAGCGATGATTTAGGGGTATCCATGTAAATTTTAGAGTTTGTCTTGGGTTCTGCAAAGTGATTTATCGTTGATTGTAATAACGTGTGGTTGTGGTATGCCATGTGAGTGATGTGAATATTGGAATTAAATATTTTTTAGTATAAGTCTACGTCAGGAATCGTTTTAATGGTCTAATTATTGTGGGCACTTTCTTTATTTTCCGCCTTTTTAAAATAAAAATAATTATTGGAATTGATTGTTTTGGTGTTTACATGACGAATTGGGTGTGTTGAAAGTACGCACAATATATAATGTTGCATAATTTTCTACATATATTTTATTTTATTTTTCCCGTCATTTTCAGAGTGAGATTTTTTCCAATTTAAAACACACAAATCTTTCTTAAATAGACATAAATTTCTTTGTTCAATTAATGTTGCAGCGTGTTTTGCGGATTCCTACTTTATTGAACCCAAGCAAGAAAAGTCATCAACGGTCAAAATATTCCAATATATTCTGACTTATTCCAAAGTTTGGGGGTGAGCCGACCAAAGTGACGTTACGCATCACAGTAAAAATCAATGAAAAATATGATTATATAATAATACATATAAATAATTTCAATTGAAAGCAACATCTTGAATGTAACATGGTCAAGAGGAGAAACAGTAATAAGTAGTTGAACACGTCATTTGTAGAAATTGGCTAAATAATTAATTTAGATTAGGTGGATTATTACCTCAATGTCTAAGTTTTTTTAGTGTTTATTATTGCTTTATTTTATATTTTCCTAAAATTATTCCTGGACTACGACCATATCTCTATTATTAACCGCAATTACATTTTCTAGCGTTGAAAATAAAATATATAAAAAAATTATAAATGATACACTTCTTTTAAATTTAAACTTTTATCTAAAATAGTCATTAAATATACTATCAGAGTTCAGACCAAGAGGTCACAATTATGAATCCTCACGATTTTGTTACATACCAAAGTTTGTCCAAGGGCATTAATATTAAGACGTCCCATCAAAATAAATCGAAATAATCATAAAAAAAATTTATGTAGTGAAATTATCCTCACCTCAAATAACGATATGAGATATCACTCAATATATTTCAGGTTTAGCCTAGTGATTGGAGGATAAAATTATCATCCCTTGATCACATATTCGAATCATGCGACAGCCATTATTTGGGGGATTTGGGCAGATGTCACATGAAATAGGACGAATTAATCCCACTAGAAGTCGGTTCAGCCCATAGCCGACAATGAAGTTTTCATTTCAAACTGAATTTAGTCAGAATATAGAAATTACGAGGACATTGTGTAGCAATATCTTCCAACCCAGGATAAAAAGAGAGATTAATCAGTAACTATACTAATAATTATTATATTGGAGGATTTAATAAAGGTTGATTTCATAATTTTTTATATGTATAATGGTCTTTTCTATCTGTTCACTTTGGTAGCAACCCAACTCTATTGATCTAATGACACCTCATCAAAATTCAATTTTTTTAGACGATGCATCAACATCTTCAACATGGGTAGGCAAGAAATAATCATGTATAAATATGCTCCAACACTTTTATTATATTCCACAGAAATCTCAATGCGATGAAACTCAAGAGTAATGTGGGAGCATAAAAAGCTTACGAGGTTTTGTTCGTTCATTCATTCATTCATTGCTTTTGCCTTCTAAGAAAATCTTTCAACTCAGCGGATATTTCACCTTTCACGACGAGGCGCATCTTCTTCGTATTTTCCCACATTAAACCTCCGTATTCTCGGGCAAAGTCGCAAGCAGATTCGAACACATCCTTCAAATATACGTACGAACTATAGTCATAAAATCAGCCGAAAAAAATAAATAAATAGATGATAACTGTGATTAAAATCATCTTTTACCATAGACGGAAAATCGTCGTATAGATAAGCTGGTGTCATCTCCACCCTATTCAAATCTGCTTCCCACAATCTTATCTGATCGAACAATTATGAAGTAAAATTCAATTTTTGTTTGTTTTTGGCATTTCAATTGAAAACGAGATGTAAAACATAAGTAGGTATTATGAAGAGGAATACCTGATCCGTGACGTTTTCAGGAACAGACGGGGTTCTCTCGGCAACTCGAGGATGAGCGTTTTGCTGAAGAAAAGATACTATCTGCATTTTAAATGTAATAAAAAAAAATTAAAATCTGGGGAGGAAAAATTAGCTACAACTGAAATTAAGACGAATGATAAACACTTACCTGTTCAGCAGTAATCCCGTTTTGAAGTGCTTTATATAAGCTCTCTTTCGTTATAGCACCGACAAGGAGGTTAGGGAGCTGATACTCAATCCTGCGATGAGCAGGGAGAGTTTGGTCATTTACACTTTCTTCGGTTTTTTTAATTTCTCACAGCTTTTTCAGGTTATTGAGACGAAAAATGATTCTTGTACCTGGAGAAGAGACGCAGAATCTCACAGTGCAACTTAGATGTTGAGTATGCATACAACCGAAAGTTTGTTTCAACGACGACGAATCCCTGTTCAGAAAATTAGCCCAAATGTTTATAATTATTAGGCTTAATTATTTTTTGGTCCTGTATATTATGGGTGATGGCGTTATAAGGACACCTGGTTGCAATTTTAGGATAATAAGTTTCAAAATTGAAGCAATTTTAGGACGACGCATACATTAAAGGTTGCAATTTTAGGACAATAAGTTTCAAAATTGAGAAGACAATTAACGTCAGATTTATGAAACTTATTGTCCTCAAATTGATTCAATTTTGAAATATTTTGTCCTAAAATTGCAACTTTAATTTAGTTGTCCTCATATTGCTTCAATTTCAACACTTACTGTCCTAAAATTACCACGCCCTAATTTAGGTATCCTTAAAATGCCACTCCCCTAACTATAAAAGACTAAAGCCCACTAACCAAACATACACTTTATTTTATACCCAATAATTAGTTTTATATAAAATCTTACTAATTTCGACCCTCCTGAATATAAAAGAATAATTAAGCCTCATCATTATAAGGGTTCCGAAAGAACATTTTTATTTGTATGATCAAGAATAGCTGAAAAGACCTGTTTTCTTGTTGACGAATCGGCTAAGCTAATGGAGAGATTAGTTGCTAACTTTGTAGGAATGAACCAACTTTCTTTCCTGCCCTGTATAAGCAGTGAATCAACAATCATAAGCACGGTAATAATCAACTGGGAAGTGAGGAAACGGTTAATTTAATCGTATAAGATAATAGAGAGAAGCAAAGCCTTCACCTGCTGAAGCTTGACCAAGCCCAAATCGCCAAGATCCTTTATAATATTACGCTGTACCTCTGTCAGCGTGTTCAAGTTATACGCCTGCAATTGAAAAAAAAAAAAGAAGCTTGGTGGTTGTGTTTGGGCTTCTCGAGAATTATGGACAATAAATCATTGAACCACACAAACGGTGGTGGGTTACATAAGCTCATTAGTACCTTTCCAGAAACGTGAAAGCTCAGTTCAAGCAAGAATGCTATAAGATCAGCTGTGTCCACACCAATCTCCTGCAAAATGTTAGCAAATAAGTAAGAATACAATAGAAATTTGTAACACAATGAAAATCTGTAATACCTCACAGTTGCTTATGTATTCTCTGATAATGTACCAGAGTTGAGCGTTTGTATCCATGAGCTGTTACAGTCATTGGTGAATAGAAGCCACGTGAATCAGTATCACAGATACCATGGATGTTATTATAATCTCATACCAGAAACTGGAAACCACTCTCTGTCAACACAGGAGGCTCTTTTTCGTCTCTGAAAGGAAATTCCATGAGTTTTATTGATTAGTCTGTGAATATTTAAGGTTATAAACAAGGAAGGAAGAATATAAAAGTGCCGAAAGGTACTTTTGACTGAGGAGGCCACGCTGGAAAACTTTCACCATCGAGTAGCTAATGTTTGTTGACTTCTCGGCTTCGGTAGAGTTCATAAGGTGCAGCAGAAAGTACTGGTTTTCCAAAATCACAAGCCATGAAATGGGGGGCCATGATATATAATCACGAGAAAAGGAAAAAAAATTAAAAATTGGCCATGCCTTGTATCATCGCAATCCAGTAATATATCACATGTGGTTCAATTAAATGCCCATTAACAATAAAGAGACAGCTGCAAAGGCATGAAGCAGATTCTAACCTCCCATTGTTCCACCGCATAGTCATCTAATTCCTCTAACGTAGGGAGTCTTACTGTGATATTTGAAGGCATTGGTTCTCTAGGTAAAGTTCCACTGGAATCCAATCATAAGATCGAAAAAATGCATTTTATATCAATATATTGGAGGCAAACAATCATACATAAGAGAAATGGAACTAATTCACTAACCCGTGCACTATGTGCTTCTGGAGATTACGCTGAAACTTGGGGTTCAGTACATAAGTAGCTTCCTTTTTCCTGTCAAACAAAAGAAAGGGAACAACACAGATGTATGTAAGAAAAGGCTAAAACAATTTTCCTGGAAATATCAAACTTAGACAAAAAAAAGTCACCTGTCAACCATTTCAGTGAAAACTCGCAGCTGAACTAATCTGTCTATGGCAACTCTGTGCTTTGTGACCCCATCAACGAGCACCCATTCCTCGAACCACTTGGCAGATACAGGTCCCTCTATGTATAATAGCTGAAGAACATATTTCTTTGCTAGTGGAGGCAAGGACCTGTGCATAAAGCTACTAAAAATCAGTCTAAATTAGCTGCATAAAAATTATGAAGACGTATCGTATAGCTTGAACACGCGACACTCATGCCACAAGCTAAAATAACTGAAAATGTCAACAAAATATCGAAATTTAGCCAAAATCAACAAATCTGTAATGCATTCAATCATTTAGCCAAAGTCTACAAAATGTAGAAACATAAGCTTCTTACCCAAAATTTCAGGGAAAGAGGTACAACACCCTTGATTCGAAATAGTCAAAAATTGCAAGTGACAAGTGATAAACAGGCATCTCTGCTCGAATATTATTCCTATACTTCAAAAGCTCTACCGCACACCCTTTCTCTCAAATTATCAGATATATAGTGGAATAATCAACAAAAACTTAATACTTTTTATTCAAGAATGACATATCATTGCTACCCAATAAAAGTTACACAATAATTTGCATAATTTCTCATATTTCCCATCACTTAAGGTAAGCATTGCTTCTGAAACTAATCCCCAAACTCCACCTTGGAAAAAAACGCACCAATTGCATACCTCCTACACTATGTAAAAGTTCTAATCAAAGAAAAAATTCGAAAAGACGAACAGATACTAAGCCAAGTAAATGCTTCGACGATTAAGTTGCGCAACGTGACCTGAGAATCGCTTCGCAGATGAAGGAATTATCGTAGAGCCTGTCGAGCTTCACTGCAGGCAGTGACGCCACCATGTCCATAAAATTCCTCGCTACAATTTTCACCTGCGGCATCTTTCAACAACCACTGATAATGGTGCGAGAAACTGCGCGGCGAGGTTTGCTTTTCTACGATTTGCTGTCAATTTTTATAGCATATGATATTGCTAGAGATCGAAGGAGTGAAGATATACTGAAGAGGGAAAGAACAGAGGAAAAGGTTTTGTGATTGAGATTAATTAGTTCATTTCCTGAGTTTCAGTTGGTATTTATACTTCGATTCGTACAATCCAATCACAATCAGTAAGGGCAAAAAAACATATTCATAAATGGGCTAAATATAAATAGGCCCACTTAAACAAAAAAAACATTGTACTATGTGGATGTTTTAAATAATAGTTGAATGATGTATGGTTTTTTTTTTTTTTTAACAAATTGATAAGATTAGTGGATGATAAGAGCACCTAGATAATTGATTTAGATAGCATTTAATTAGATTAGTTGCAATAGTATATAACAAAATTTATCAGTACTACCAGAAGGATTAATTATTTTTTAATCTTGTAAATTTCGGAATGTTGCATTTTAAGGACACATAAATTAAGAGGTGCAATTTCAGTGCAATAATTTTTAAATTAAAACAATTTGAGGATAATTAACGCTAAAAAGCCTAATTTCAGTGCAGAATTAACATATGTGAATCCTACTTAATAATTAAATCGGATTGAGACCCGAGGAAAAAATCCTACGTGACGTCGAACATGCTGATTTAGACCGAATTTTTCCCAACTTGTCACGTTCGGACTGAACATAATAATTTTTATAACATATCTTGATCCTGATATTTTTTTTTCTCCAATACAAAACTTGGAATCCTAGAAAAAAACAGAGCTACAACAAACATCATTCAAAGCTCAAGAAGAAAATCAGTCATACAAAAATCATAAGCCACCACTTCCACCTAACTTATTCTTCTGCTGCTGCTGCCAACCATACTGTTGATTTCTATTGCCCCCACTCGCCCCTTTGCCCTGCGGGTAACCAACCGGAGCCCCGTATCCACCGCCCGTCCCCCTCGGCCCGGGTCCTCGACCCTGACCCGGACCCGGCGGATACCCCTCGGGGTACCTGCTGGGAGGCTCAGGCGGGCCACCGCGGGCTTTGCTGCTCTAGCTGCTGTATGGGTGGTGCTGACCTGGCAGAGGATGCTGCTGCTGCTGTTGGGGGATGCTGACGTGGCGATCGGGAGCGTTGCTGCTCCATTGTTGCTGCATCGGCGGTAACCGAACGTGTTGCTGCTGTGGGTAATTAGTCTTCTTCTGCCTCTTCTCTGCTTCCTCGCTTTGGCGCTGCTGCCTTTTCTTCTTCGTTTGGAACTCATGGGACGATTCGTATTTGGGCAAACTGTTTCGAAAAATTGGTTGAATGCGTTAGGAATGTTTTTCTCCGAAAAAAAATAAAAAATTTCGGGAATTCTAAGTAATTTCGAGCACCTTTTTTGGTCACAGGGTAAGGGATCTGTCCAGAAATATTCGGCATCTAGGGCATCCTTAGCTGAGATTCTCTATATAGAAAGAAAGGGGACACAGGAAAATAAGATTTTATAGTGACATCATATGCAAAAAACTATCTATCTTATGGAATGGAATGTCTTAATTATTTTTTCTGTGGCATTTTGAGGACACCTAAATTAAGGGGTGACAATCTTAGGACAATTTTGTTACGAAATTGAAGCAAAGTTTTAAGATATGAAATAAAAAGATTTTTTTTATCTACGCACAGACAGAAAATAATGATAATGAAGAGATCTCGATAAACTATGCCCAAAATGGAATTAGATGGAACCGAGATGAAGTCAACGTTGACGATAAATTCTCATTTAACGTAGCGCTTCATGAAATGAATGAGATTAATGAGAATGAGGATCATGAACCAAAGTCTGTACAAGAATGCAGACAAAGAAATGATTGGCCAAAATGGAAAGATGCAATCGAGGCCGAATTGAAATCACTTGAGAACGAAAAGTTTTCGGACATGTAGTCCGTATACCAGAAAATGTAAAGCCGGTTGGATATAAATGGGTTTTCATTAGAAAGAGGAATGAAAACGGCGAAATTGTAAGATACAAAGCACGGCTTGTTGCACAAGGTTTTTCGCAACGACCAGGTATTGATTATGAGGAGACGTATTCTCCTGTGGTGGATGCAACTACTTTTCGTTACATAGTGAGTCTGGCAGTAAGAGAAGGTCTCGATATGCGTCTTATGGATGTTGTCACTGCTTATCTATATGGAACACTTGACAGTGACATATATATGAAGCTTCCCGAGGGATTTCAGTTGCCTAAAAATTCAGGGCCCAGAAACGAGTACTCAGTTAAGTTGAATAAATCGCTTTATGGATTAAAGCAATCTGGGCGAATGTGGTAGAATCGCCTAAGTGATTTTTTAGTAAAAGAAGGGTATCGGAATGATCAAACTTGTCCCTGCATATTTCTGAGAAGATGTAAAAATGAGTTTGTCATTATAGCAGTCTATGTTGATGATATCAATATAATTGGAACTCCTGAAGAGTTGACCAAAGCTGTTGATTGTTTGAAAAGGGAGTTTGAAATGAAAGATCTCGGAAAAACAAAATTTTGTCTTGGACTTCAAATTGAATATTTGAAAAGTGGAATATTTTTACATCAAGAGACTTATACGAAAAAGGTATTGAAAAGATTTTACATGGATGAATCTCATCCACTGGATACTCCAATGATTGTTAGATCTTTAGACGTAAATAAAGATCCCTTCAGACCACGCAAAAATGATGAAGAGCTACTTGGTCCTGAAGTACCATATCTTAGTGCTATTGGAGCACTAATGTATCTTACGAGTCATACGCGACCTGATATAGCATTCGCCGAAAATCTATTGGCGAGATATAGTTCATCGCCGACTCGTAGACACTGGAATGGAGTTAAAAGGATTTTTCGATACCTTAAAGGAACATCCGATATGGGATTGTTCTATTCTAATGAGTCGAAAGCAAATTTAGTTGGGTATGCAGATGCTGGATATTTGTCTGACCCACATAATGCTCGATCGCAAACAGGTTATTTGTTTACATATGGTGGAACCGCTATTTCATGGCGGTCAGTGAAAAAAACTTTAACAGCTATTTCATCTAACCATGAGGAAATTCTCGCAATTCATGAAGCTAGCAGAGAATGTGTTTGGTTGCGATCAATGTGATATTGAAATTATGTGTTTGGTTATGAGTGATATTCACTTTTACATATCAATGTGATATTGAAATATTGTGTTCGTTTAATCACAGTGATGCGTATGTTGATGCTGTCTAAAAATATTATATATCACGCCATATCATCACCTAGGTGATCCGTCATTTCGATGATGACTCATCACCTCGATAAACAAACCACTGAGTATTGATTTCTCAACTATTACACAAGTATATCAACTTTCTTCTCTTACATGGGTTGGGCTTTTCTCCTCATTGGGCTTTCCAACGTAGTGTCCAATGGGTTCAATGTGGTTTGTTTGGGCTTTACCTTATTTAAAAAATTGGGCCAACAATGTTTTTATCGGATACGTCCCTCTAAGCAGTTTTGATTTGGATCAATAATGATGCCGTAGACAGAGTTTGAGAAATTTATAATTAATCATAATCTATACTATTTTATTAATGGTCAAAGTCAAATAAAAAAATGTCAATTTGGTCTATTCAATAACCAATCAAAGTTTTTCTACAATTAATAGTTAATAAAAAAAACACCCATGTTGCTAAATAATAAAACAAAAACAGACCTTGACTAATTTCCTTACCTTTTATTTATTTATTGGAAGTAACTTTAAAAAATTATAATACATTTAAATATAAAATAATATATAATGCACGAGAGTGTGCTGAATACTAAGTATATATTTAAGTTTCATCATTAACTCATCACTTAGTTTAATCAATAGCATCAAATTCAATTACTTATGACTTGGGAATCTTTATTTGTTAACTATATTAAATCCGTAACATAACACATCCTTTGTACATTCGTGCTAATACATCAAACTCTAAATACAATATATATATATATATATATATATATATATATACGGATATATGTTTCTAGAGAGAGAGAGTAACTACTACTACAAAGTCGCCGCCACATAACTCTCATTGGTGGCGGTGCCAGCGGATAAAGCCGTCGCCGGCGAGCGGCGGTTTTGGGTGGCTACTTTCCGCCTCTCTTTTTTCTCGTCTTGCTTCATTTGTTCCTCTCTACACTCGTCACTACAAAAAGCTGTATCGCCCCTACACCAACATTTTTAAATTATTAAAATAAAATTTCATTAATTACCACCCCAAAAATTATAAAAATCAGTAGAAGATAAAATTTAATATACCCACAAAAAATAAGAAATTAGTGCCTATAGTATAAAAAAATAATTATCGTAAATTAAATCATTAATTATCAATTTTAATAACTAATAATAATCTTCCTAAAGAAGAACATGTGCAACAAAGGTTAAAATACTATGGGATCAGAGTCTTCAAACTTCGAATTCAAAAAGGGCAATAATAAAAACTACTAGTACCATGCGCAAGCCCTACGTGTGTGCAAAGAAAAAATTAGTTGAACCAATTTTATTTATATATTCCTCAACAACAGTGGGTGGTTATGCTTTGTAATAAAAAAAAATTTAGTTATTAATTTAACACGATAAAAATGATGAAAGATCAAGTCCAACAGTATTTTCTATCTTGAGTTAATTATTTTATTTTATACATTTATTAATTCCAGAAAAAAATCTGATTGGTTAATTGTGATACACTAAATTGCAGTTGTCAAGTGATGCTTACGCTTAATAAAATAGTATAGATAATATAAAATAAAATGCAAATTATAAATTATATTTATATACACCTATACATGTAGATGTCGCGCCCCGGAGCTAACCGGCGTTGGCAAAGCCCACAAGTCCTCAAGAAATCAGCAACAGTAGTTGAACATGGCATTCTACTTGTTTGAAAGGGAATTAGACTTGGTCAACACTGGATACAAGACATTCTTCTTATTCAACAAGGCATTCGACTTGTTCAACAAGGCATTCTACTTAGTCATTAAGACATGACATGTTCAACAAGGCATTCAACTTGTTTAACAAGGAATTCTACTTGTTCAAAAGGGCATTCGACTTGGTCAACAAGGCATACAAGACATTCTATTTGTTCAACAAGGCATTCGACTTGTTCAACAAGACATTCGACTTGGTCAACAAGGCAGTCGACTTGGTGAACAAGGTATTCGACTTGTCGAACAAGGCATTCAACTTTTTCAAAAAGGCATTCGACTTGTTCACCAAGGCATTACTCGGTAAAAAAAGGCATTCGACTTAATAAACAAGGCATTCGACTTGTTCAACAAGGCATTACTTGGTCAACAAGGCATTCGACTTGTTCAACAAGGCATGCGACTTGGTCAACAAGGCATTCGACTTGTTCACCAAGGCATTCTACTTGTTCGAAAGGCATTCGACTAGGTCAACAAGGCATTCGACTTGGTTCACAAGGCCATGTAATTGGTCAGCAATGCATTCAACTTTGTCACCAAGGCATTCGACTTGTTCAACAAGGCATGCTATTTGGTTAACAAGGCATGACTTCGTCAACAATGCATTCGACTTGTTTAACAAGGCATTCAACTTGTACAACGCCTTCGACATGTAAAACAAAGCATCCGATTTGGTCAACAAGGCATTAGACTAGTTGAACATGGCATTCTACTTGTTTGAAAGGGCATTAGACTTGGTCAACACTGCATACAAGGCATTTTTCTTGTTCAACAAGGCATTCGACATGTTCAACAAGGCATTCTACTTGGTCATTAAGGCATGACTTGTTCAACAAAGCATTCAACTTGTTTAACAAGGAATTCTACTTGTTCAAAAGGGCATTCAACTTGGTCAACAAGGCATACAAGACATTGTATTTGTTCAACAAGGCATTCGACTTGTTCAACAAGACATTCGACTTTGTCAACAAGGCATACGACTTGGTGAACAAGGCATTCGACTTGTTGAACAAGGCATTCGACTTTTTCAAAAAGGAATTCGACTTGTTCAACAAGGCATTACTTGGTAAAAAAGGTCAACAAGGCATTCTACTTGTACGAAAGACATTCGAATAGGTCAACAAGGCATTCGACTTGGTTAACAAAGCATTCTACTTGTTCGAAAGGGCATTCGACTTGGTCAACAAGGCATACAAGACATTCTATTTGTTGAACAAGGCATTCGACTAGTTCAACAAGGCATTCGACTTGTTCAACAAGACATTCGACTTGGTGAACAAGGCATTCGACTTGTTCAACAAGGCATTACTTGGTAAAACAGGCATTCGACTTAATCAACAAGGCATTCGACTTGTTCAACAAGGCATTACTTGGTCAACAAGGCTTTCGACTTGATCAACAAGGCATTCGACTTGTTCAATAAGGCATTCGACTTGTTCAATAAGTCATTCTGCCTCTCAACAGTGCATGACTTGGTATTCGACTTGTTCAACAAGGCATTCGACTTGTTCAACAAGGCATTCGACTTGTTCATCAAGGCATTGTACTTGGTCAACATTGCATTCGACTTGGTCAACAAGGTATTCGAGTCTCTCAACAAGGCATTCGACTAGTTCAACAAGGCATTCTCTTGGTCAACAAGGCATTCGACTTGTTCACAGGCAATGTAATTGGTTAACAATGCATTCAACTTTGTCAACAACGCATTCGACTTGTTCAACAAGGCATGCTACTTGGTTAACAAGGCATGACTTGTTCAACAATGCATTCGACTTGTTCAACAAGACATTCGACTTGTTCAACAAAGCATTGTACTTGGTCAACAATGCATTCGACTTGGTCAACAAGGCAATGTAATTGGTGAACAATGAATTCGACTTTGTCAACAAAGCATTCGACTTGTTCAAGAAGGCATGACTTGGTTAACAAGGCATGACTTGGTCAACAATGCATTTGACTTGTTCAACAAGGCATTCGACTTGTTTAACAAGGCATTCCACTTGTTCAACAACGCCTTCGACATGTTCAACAAGGCATTTGACTAGTTCATCAAGGCATCCGACTTGGTCAACAAGGCATTAGACTAGTTGAACATGGCATTCTACACGTTTGAAAGGGCATTAGACTTTGTCAACACTGGATACAAGGCATTCTTCTTATTCACCAAGGCATTCGACTTGTTCAACAAGGCATTCTACTGGGTCATTAAGGCATAACTTGTTCAACAAGGCATTCAACTTGTTTAACAAGGAATTCTACTTGTTCAAAAGGGCATTCGACTTGGTCAACAAGGCATACAAGACATTCTATTTGTTCAACAAGGCATTCGACTTGTTGAACAAGTTATTTGACTTGGTCAACAAGGCAGTCGACTTGGTGAACAAGGTATTGGACTTGTTGAACAAGGCATTCAACTTTTTCAAAAAGGCATTCGACTTGTTCACCAAGGCATTACTTGGTAAAATAAGGCATTCGACTTAATAAACAAGGCATTCGACTTGTTCAACGAGGCATTACTTGGTCAACAAGGCATTCGACTTGTTCAGCAAGGCATGCGACTTGGTCAACAAGGCATTCGACTTGTTCACCAAAGCATTCTACTTGTTCGAAAGGCATTCGACTTGGTCAACAAGACATTCGACTTGGTTCACAAGGCATTCGACTTGTTCACAAGGTCATGTAATTGGTCAACAATGCATTCAACTTTGTCAACAAGGCATTCGACTTGTTCAATAATGCATGCTACTTGGTTAACAAGGCATGACTTGGTCAGCAAGGCATTCGACTTGTTCAACGAGGCATGCTACTTAGTTAACAAGGCATGACTTGTTCAACAATGCATTCGACTTGTTTAACAAGGCATTCAACTTGTTCAACAACGCATTCGACATGTTCAACAAGGCATCTGACTTGGTCAACAAGGCATTAGACTAGTTGAACATGGCATTCTACTTGTTTGAAAGGGAATTAGACTTGGTCAACACTGCATACAAGGCATTCTTCTTGTTCAACAAGGCATTCGACTTGTTTAACAAGGCATTCTATTTGGTCATTAAGGCATGACATGCTCAACAAGGCATTCAACTTGTTTAACAAAAAATTCTACTTGTTCAAAAGGGCATTCGACTTGGTCAACAAGGCATTCGACTTGATCAACAAAGCAGTCGACTTGGTGAACAAGGCATTCGACTTGTTGAACAAGGCATTAGACTTTTTCAAAAAGGCATTCGACTTGTTCAATAAGGCATTACTTGGTAAAAAAAGGCATTCACTTGTTCAACAAGGCATTACGTAGTCAACAAAGCTTTCGACTTGATCAACAAGGCATTCGACTTGTTCAGCAAGGCATGCGACTTGGTCAACAAGGCATTCTACTTGTACGAAAGACATTCGACTAGGTCAACAAGGCATTCGGCTTGGTTAACAAGGCATTCTACTTGTTCGAAAGGGCATTCGACTTGGTCAACAAGGCATACAAGACATTCTATTTGTTGAAAAAGGCATTCGACTAGTTCAACAAGGCATTCGACTTGATCAAAAAGACATTCGATTTGGTGAATAAGGCATTCGGACGAAATCCCAGCTGACATTTGTTGGGAAAGGTACCCGGTTTTGTACCCGAGACGCAACGCCCCGGGATACGGTGCGGAATAAAAAAAATTTTCCGGGTTCCTTCGCAGCTCGGATCGAAAACTCTAATCACGTTGACACGTAATAGGGCGGGTCATACCCGTGAGAGATTACCTTTGAAGGGAGTGGCAGCTCCTCGTCGGTTGCGTCGTCGGCCGCGGTCGTGTTGGGTATCGTCTAGATCGTCACGCCGACCTCGCAGTGTACCACGGTTTCGATTCTCCGAAGATGGCTAGAGAGAATTGATCCGTCGCTCGGGAGAGTGGTTTGCGTTTGTGTGTTTGTGTTTTGATTCTTGGGTCGAGAAATTTCGCGTCTGAACGATTTCGATTCTCTTCCCGTGAATTCTCTTATCTGTTTATTTGGACGAGGATCTCACCCTTATTTATAGTAGGGGATGACGAAATTTTCAGCCCTAAACAAGGCTAAAATCTCGAAATATTTGTTCCTAAATATGAGAGATATTCTTGCCAAAATATCTTTCCGAATTGAATTCAAAATTCTATTAAAGGAACATACTATTAATAGAAAACTAACTATGATATTAAAATATCTTTAAATATGGTAAATAAATTTCGAATTTATATATAAAATATAAATTCGAATTTTAGTTTTAATAAATAATATTCCAAATATTTTTATTACCATATTTGTAAATTACGAAAATACCCTTTAAGGCATTTTCGAATTTCTCGGCTTAGGGTTGAATTCCAATTCTTCCCTCAAGTCTTTCTAAGCACTTAGCCAAGCCTAAGTCTTAAAGTTAGTTTCATATGAAGTCCGACTTCGGTCCACTTAATGACCCCGAGGCCCAATAAGGCGTGGCATAACGACCCGAGGCCCGTTAAGGCCCAAAACACAATCTCTCCTTCTCGGTACACATTGATGATCCTTTTTAAGCCCGACTATCTAGGTTCGACTCAATCGGCAAGGGAGGAATCCAAAAGTCCGGTAGGTGCCTAGCCAATCCCGCAGTACCGGACAGATCCCGACTTGAGCACGAATTTCGAACTAGTCTCATTCCAGAACCTAAATATAGATTATAGTTCTACGTACAAACCCTTCAGCTGTGTCCCGATCGAGTGAGAGCCATGGTATTTGTCAAACTCACTAAACTCGATACTATGATAAAATGACACGAGGCAAATTACAAAACTACCCTCCATGTCTAACATGAGTTAGTTTAATACCTTGGTCAAGGATTTTGTAATATCCCGTCGTCATTCTCATAGGACACGTGTCTCGATTACTTGCGAGACTGTGAATCCATACTCAGTGGTCTAAGCCCGGCAATCACAAATATCCATCAAGACCGCATCTGTCCCGCTGACCCATGCAATAGCAAACCGGATCTAGTGAAACCAGTGATAGTCAAGACTTCAAAGTCAACTCCGTCAAAGCCCCTTTCGGTCTAAGGTTCAAGCAGACTACTATAGTTTTGTCGTCGATCATTGACACTCCTTGAGTAATAAGCCATGTTTGATCGTACGACCTGCGAGTCAGTGTCCATGAAACGATTCAATTCCTTGATTCGATTCGTATCACAAGTCATGACTTCCGCTTCGAAGCGGTATATCGGCACACGGTAAGTCATCGACAAATAAGCCATGATTGGTTTTCCACCACCCAACTGAAACCTAAGGCTTATGGACATTTTATGTTCGAGGTTAAGAGTCCATTGGTGCCTTCCTCTCTCGTACCCATCGAGAACAATACGCAAATCAATGTTTGATTACATTGACAACGAGTGATAAGCTAATGCCCTATACATATCCAATCCTCGTATAGCTTTCGAGGGCATATCCCTAACAATCTCCCACTTGCACTCAATGTTATGCGCTGTTGTATTTAATACCCATCTTCTCGAGATGTTTGTTCAGCACTGCCTGAGATAAAGGCTTGGTGAATGGGTCGGCCACGTTGTCCGCAGTCGCAATCTTCTGGACGGCTATGTAGCCACTCTCAACGAATCCACGTAACACGTGGTATTTTCTTTCTATGTGTTTGGATTTACTGTGAGATCTTGGTTCCTTCGCTTGCGCGATTGCACCACTATTGTCGCACCACAGTGGCAGTGGTTTTTCGGCAATCGGAACCACTTGCAGTTCTTCCAAGAACTTTCTCATCCAAACTCCTTCTTTAGTTGCCTCTGAGGCGGCTATGTACTCAGCCTCGCAGGTGGAATCAGCAGTTGTGCTCTGCTTGGAACTTTTCCAAGATACTGCTCCACCGTTGAGTGTAAAGACGAAACCTGAAGTGGATTTTCGGTCGTCCACGTCTAACTGGAAATCCGAATCCGCATATCCTTCCACTTCTAATTCTCCATTTCCATAGACCAGCATCATATCCTTTGTTCTTCTAAGATACTTGAGGATATTCTTGACTGCTGTCCAGTACCCGGGTTGGCTTGAAATCGACTGACTATGCTCACAGCGTAAGCTATGTCCGGTCGCGTGCAAAGCATCGCGTACATCAAGCTACCCACTGCGGATGCATATGGGATTCCATTCATCTCTTTTTTTATATGCCTCACTTTGAGGACACATAGCTTTGGAGAGATGTATCCCATGCCCCATAGGTAAGAACCCTTTCTTAGAATTGTCCATATTATATCGTTTCAGGACCTTTTCTAAGTATAGGGCTTGGGAGAGCCCTAACATCTTATTCGTTCTATCCCTATAGACACGAATTCCTAGGATGTAGGTCGCTTCTCCCAAGTCTTTCATGGAGAATTCGGTCGAAAGCCATGCTTTCACCATCGAGAGCATCCCAATATCGTTTCCTATCAAAAGGTTGTCATCGACGTACAATACGAGGAACGATATCTTGCTCCCACTGCTTTTTCTGTAGACGCATGGTTCATCTTCGTTCTTTATGAATCTGTAGCTCTTAACTACTTCATCAAACCGAATATTCCAGCTCCTAGAGGCTTGTTTAAGTCCGTAAATTGACTTATTCAATTTGCATACTTTATGAGCTCCTAGAGGCTGTTCCATATATATTTCCTCCTTGAGGTATCCATTTAGGAACGCGATTTTTACATCTATCTGCCAGATCTCATAATCGTTATACGCTGCTATCGCAAGTAATATCCGAATGGACTTCATCATCGCAACGGGCGAAAAGGTTTCCTCATAGTCAATTCCTTCTTTTTGACTATAACCTTTCGCTACAAGCCTAGCTTTGTATGTATCCACCAGTCCGTCTGATCCAATCTTTTTCTTGAAGATCCACTTACACCCAATGGGTCTAAAACCATCGGGGAGATCAAAAAGTGTCCAGACCTGATTTTTGGGCATTGAATCCATTTCGACTTGCATAGCTTCAAGCCATCTTACGGAGTCTATATCCGTCATTGCCTGGTCATAGGTAGCGGGGTCGTCCCCGACGTTACCCCCCGTCGTAGCATCCCCGTGCTCGACGTGTACCATTCCATATCTCTCAGGCTGGCGAGATACTCTACCAGACCTGCGCAACTCTGATTGCGTCTCGGACTGCTCTACGGTGTCTTCTAATACTGGAGTTTGTGAAATCGTTTCTCTCGTTTCTCCAAGAGTTACTTCACGACCCACTCCACTTTCTCGAACGAACTCTTCTTCGAGAAAGTGAGCCTGAAGGGCTACAACGATTTTCTGATCGTCGTGGAAGTAAAATTGGTATCCCATGGAATCCTCAGGATACCCGACAAAACGTCCTTTCACAGCTCTCGATTCCAATTTTCTGTCTTGAGCTTTTTCACAAAAGCGGGGCAACCCCATATTCTTATGTGGTTCAAGCTCGGCTTTCTACCAGTCCATATTTCATAAGGGATCTGGTCGACAGAACTAGAAGGGATTCGGTTTAAAACGTGCGTTGCGGTTAATAACGCATGACCCCACAGCGACAGTGGCAGGTCTGTGTAACTTAGCATTGATCGAACCTTGTCCAAGAACGTTCGATTTCTGCGTTCGGACACACCATTTAATTATGGTGTTCCCGGCGGTGTCATTGAAATGATCCCGTTCTCTTTCAAGAACTCGTCAAACTCGAGACTCATGTACTCGCCACCTCGATCAGATCGAATGGCCTTTATATGATTCCCAGTTTGTTTTTCTACTAAAGCCTTATATTCCTTGAACTTATCAAGGGCTTCAGACTTGTATCTCATAAGATACACCTTCCCAAATCTTGAATGATCGTCGGTGAAGGTAATAAAGTAGTGGAAATTACCTCGAGCCGCTTCCCCGAATGGCCCACAAACGTCTGTATGAATCAAAGTGAGAAGTTTTGTGGCTCTTTGGAAAGTCCCGGTAAAGGGAGACTTAGTCATCTTTCCAAGGATACAAGATTCGCAAGTCGGATAAGGGTCCGAACCCAACGGCTTAATCATGCCATTTTTCTCCAACTCACGAATCTTTTGATCTCCCGCATGACCAAGTCGAAGATGCCACAATTGTCTCATATTGGTCTCTAATTTTCGTTTGTTGGTAATTGTGTTCACAGATTCAGTTTTATCTTTGACATGTAGATAATATAATCCGTTAAGTAAAGTTTCACTTCCGACGCATTTATTTTCAAAATAAATATCGCAAATATTATTACTAAAGCAGAACTCATATCCGTTTCCGCTCAAAACGGGAATAAAAATAATATTCTTAAGCCCTCTGGGCAATACTAACCAATCGGAAAGCATAACTTATGTCTACTAGATAAAACAAGAGTTCTTGATCCAATGTGGGTCGCCGGCACACTATGTCCGCTTCCTACGTTGATCATGACCTCTCGATCCGCCAACCTCCTACTTCGTTCCAGACCCTAGTTTGAAACACAAATGTGAGTGCTAGCTCCCGAGTCTAGGATCCATGAAGTGGAGTACACAGTCATAGAACAATTAGTTTCTAAAACATAAAGTTCTTTACCTGAGGCGGCTAGCTTCGGGCAATCGCGCTTCCAATGGCCGAGCTCATTGCAGTGAAGGCATTTGTCCGTGGGCTTGGCGCCTTTAGACACGTTTTTCTTGGCCTTGCCTTTTGAAACTCCTCCCTTGGGCTTAATGGGCTTGTCCGACTTTTTCTTTCTAATCGACTTCCGAGTCTTATAAGTCGCAACAAGAGCCACTTCCTTTCCCTTTATCTTTTTCATCTGAGTTTGGGCCGTTGACAACTGGTTCATCAACTCAGTTAATGTCATCTCGACCCTATTATGATTATAATTCACAATGAAGGGATTAAAGGAAGCCGGCAGTGACTGGAGCACGAGATCGTTTTGGAGCCCATTGTCCATGAGGAAGTCGAGTGCATCGAGTCTCTCGATCAAACCGATCATTTTCAGCACATGTTCTCTAACGTCGTTGCCCTCATCCATTTTGCAATGAAACAGTTGCTCTGTCAAAGAGTAGCGAGCACTCCTGGAGTGTTCACCAAAGAGCTCCTTCAAATGAAGCAAAATGGCGCCCACTTCCATTTCCGAGTGGCTTCGCTGCAACTCATTGCTCATGGATAGGAGTATATAGCCCTTGACCTTTGGCTCGTCTATTTGCCACTTGACATACGCAGCCCGGTCTTCGTCACTCGCATCAGTCCCTGGGACTTGCAGTGTAGGGGAATCGAGGACATAAGTCAAAGACTCCATACCTAGAACTATCCTGAGGTTACGGAGCCAGTCCACGTAGTTTGGTCCTACCAAACGGTTCTTTTCAAGCAGCATGTTTAAAAGATTCGTCATAGTAACTAGAAAAAAATAACTCTGCTGAAGATAAAGATCACATAGTTAGGTTTATTCTATCATTCATCAAGCGCAAATACGGACTTTTCGTTTCGCTTGACTCCCACTATTTTTCTCAAAAATTCTATTCTCCCGATTTAAGAATTTCGGAAACTTCGTTGAGTAGTTTCATAGTGGAGTTGATGTCCCCGACTCGATTAGACATGCATTAGCCTTTAACGCAATATTTGGCCTGCCTAATCGATCGAAGTCGAGTTTCACTCGAACCCATCCTATAAGTATTTCAACTATCTTTGTCTCAGTCAGTGACCCTCACGGCTAACCCTGCATTTTGGGTATAACTGTCTAAGTGCAACCTAATCAACTTATGCTCTAACCGCACATTTGAATTCCGCCTTGCTGCCTTACGCTTCGTGGGGCGGAATATGCTATGGTGAGCGTCGTCAAACGAACCCGAAACGCTAATGTTAGGGCGGGATGTACGGCGCCAACTTACTCGGAACAAACCGTACAAACTCCCTAACACCAGACATCTCAACCATTATAGAAGACATGAACTCAATTCCTTTTCTCACTTAGTATTTATCAAACGGGAGAAAAAACATTTTTCACATAAGAGCACATAAAGCATGCATATCATTTCACAAATCGACACGCACGTAAGTAGTAAATAAACCCTAGGAAAATAAACTACAAGGCAACACAAACGGGTTATTTATATTCTAGCCCTATTACGTGAATTATGTGTATGTGGCTTCAAAAATCATCGGTTCTCCGTATGGGCTTTGAAGTCGACAATCGCCCTTCGTCATTCGAACGGCCTCCAAGTCGTCGATCGTCCACCAAGTCATCTTCTCCCGGGGAGTCGTCAACCGTCGAACAGCTTCGTGTATTCTAAACTAAGCCTAATCTAATAAAGACTTTGTAGTACAACACGGGGGGATCATTAGTCCCAAACAACCCGTAAAAGACAAATACAACCCGGGCGGACGAGGGCCTTAACAAATAACCCGGAAAACCAAATAGAAATTCTAAACCCGTAAGTGTGCCTTAAATCATAATCATAACGAGCACGTTGACAATTTCATGAATTCTAACCGAAACCGATAATTTGGGCCTTAAATGGGCCAGGCCCGATAAAAAGGGCACGTTAGGATTTTTGGGCGAAAAATCCTAGGCGGCCGTCGTGTCCCGAACCGTTCGGCCATCTATTCTCGCCGGAGAGCCACAGCGGAGCAGATTGTCGGGGCAGCGTTCCAGCCGAAGCCGTAACCGCCGCCGCCGGCGTTGCCGCACGTGAAGCACGGCAGTCCGCGGCCATGCAGCCGCGGCATCTACTGCCGTTGGCGCCGCCATCAGCGGCGGCACCTCCCGGGTCAGCGCCGGACCATCCATGGTCCGCGCCGAGGCCCGGGGTGTGGCGTCTCAGCGGTGGTCGTGGGATGGCAAGCGACGCATCGAGCAGCCCCACGCGCCTAGTGCGTTGGCTTTTCGATCGTCTCCCACGAGCCTCGTTTCGATTTAATCATGTTATGATTCCGATCACGAGCCCTGGCTCTGATACCACTGTTGGGAAAGGTACCCGGTTTTGTACCCGAGACGCAACGCCCCGGGATACAGTGCGGAATAAAAAAAATTTCCGGGTTCCTTTGCAGCTCGGATCGAAAACTCTAATCACGTTGACACGTAATAGGGCGGGTCATACCCGTGAGAGATTAACTTTGAAGCGAGTGGCAGCTCCTCGTCGGTTGCGTCGTCGGCCGCGGTCGTGTTGGGTATCGTCTAGATCGTCACGCCGACCTCGCAGTGTACCATGGTTTCGATTCTCCAAAGATGGCTAGAGAGAATTGATCCGTCGCTCGGGAGAGTGGTTTGCGTTTGTGTGTTTGTTTTGATTCTCGGGTCGAGAAATCTCGCGTCTAATCGATTTCTATTCTCTTCCCGTGAATTCTCTTCTCTGTTTATTTGGACGAGGGTCTCACCCTTATTTATAGTAGGGGAGGACGAAATTTTCAGCCCTAAACAAGGCTAAAATCTCGAAATATTTGTTCCTAAATATGAGAGATATTCTTGCCAAAATATCTCTCCTAATTGAATTCAAAATTCTATTAAAGGAACATACTATAAATAGAAAAGTAACTAAGATATTAAAATATCTTTAAATATGGTAAATAAATTTCGAAATTTATATAAAATATAAATTCGAATTTTAGTTTTAATAAATAATATTCCAAATATTTTTATTACCATATTTGTAAATTACGAAAATACCCTTTAAGGCATTTTCGAATTTCTCGGCTTGGGGTTGAATTCCAATTCTTCCCTCAAGTCTTTCTAAGCACTTAGCCAAGCCTAAGTCTTAAATTTAGTTTCATATGAAGTCCGACTTCGGTCCACTTAATGACCCCGAGGCCCAATAAGGCGTGGCATAACGACCCGAGGCCCGTTAAGGCCCAAAACACAATCTCTCCTTCTCGGTACACATTGATGATCCTTTTTAAGCCCGACTATCTAGGTTCGACTCAATCGGCAAGGGAGGAATCCAAGAGTCCGATAGGTGCCTAGCCAATCCCGCAGTACCGGACAGATCCCGACTTGAGCACGAATTTCGAACTAGTCTCATTCCAGAACCTAACTATAGATTATAGTACTACGTACAAACCCTTCAGTTGTGTCCCGATCGAGTGAGAGTCATGGTATCACCCTTATAAATAGTGGCCTTGATTGAGATTTGGTCTGGATTCTTTTTGGTGGACAGATGTAAATTTCGCCGTTGATGTTTAGGCATAAGCTAGTTTCTTGTAGTCTCGTTTGCTAAGATATGTGCTTTGATAAATTACTCTAGCCATCAAGTTTCAAGAAGCATAGAGATTATTGGTCTAGTTTTTATGGGATGCCTCTAGTTTGATTGTAATGAAACATGAACATCAGTTTGAGGGCTTATGTATTATTTCTTTTATTCAGGAGGATCTATGGAAGCAGGTATTTCCTGTTGGAACCGAGGTAACAACATAATTAGATTCGTACGAGCATCAAATATGCAGTACCATTTTGTTTCAGTTCCATACATATTTATCTGCTCTGCTCTGTTATTTTTATTTATAGTGGGACCAGATGGACATGGTGTACCAATACAATTGGAACTTCACTCATTTGGAAGTGAGTTAGTGAATTTGCCACTGTCGTGCTGCTTGAAATAATAAAATAATTGTTATTCGTCCCGCGAGTTCGATTCAATAATTACTTAATGAGGTTTCAATTTTCGTTAAATTTATTGATGATGTTTCTTGCGGGATGTGACATGAGGCTTTAGAAGAAGGTGGAGAATTGTACGATAAGGTCTATCTCTTTGGTTGTACAGAGCGTAAGTTGCATATGAACTTCTCTTATGATTTATAGGATGTAATAATAGGGCTGATACCTGAATTTCACTTCATGTCTTACTTCTGTGATAACTATACTCTCTCGATGGTTTAATAGGTTTATGCTTTGTTATTCTTTTAATCCAGCTTTTTCTCATTTGTTTGGTGGCCATTTTTTTTATTTTGCAGCCCAATTGGTGTCTTTTCGAGATGAAGCAAAGGTTACAATGATACCTGTTGTGGTTGCAGTAAGTTCTTATACTTTTTCCGTCATAGGGAATAGTTTAGTGGCTATTCTCATCTTGCAAAATGTGTTTGTTTAACTGTTATATGGAGTGTGCTTTTGCTGACGTGTTTTGTAAATTTCACAAAGATGTCTTTCGTATTATGTGTTGTTATTGTACACAAAAATGAGGGTGAGTTCCACATGCTATTCTAATAATCTGATACATTACTTGTCCTTCCAAATGGTCTCTGTTGGAATAAATGCATTATTGGAGTAGATTTATCTATGAGATGACGTATCAGCGATCCTTTAAATATGCCCTATTTCTTATGTCATCGGTATAGCATTTTCAGATTTACTTATGGCGTTTTTTCTTTTATCACCATTTTTCCGCCTTCGAATAAAATAGGGATCAAATCAGTTCAGAGAGAGACTGAAGAGATTGTGCCTATGAAGAAAATGAAGATGGACTGGGTTCCATATATTCCTCTTGAGAAAAGGTTCGAAATTCATACCTTTTTTTTTCTGCTAATTGATGCCATTGTCCTCCATCAAATTGTTATTGATGTTCTGTGTCAATTCTCTATCCTCAGAGAATCGCAAGTGGAAAGACTCAAGAAATCCCAAATTTTCATTTTGAGCTGTACTCAGAGGAGGTAATGTCTGTTCATTGCTTCCATTTCTCTTATATTCGTCTTGATGAGTCATAACTTACATAATTCTTGTGCCAGGGCTGGTCTGAGACATTTGAAGTTTGGATCGCGTGAAGACATTCGAGTATTGCTTGCCATGTGAGTGAACTTTCTTTTCCTCCGTTTTATTGTTTGTGTCCATATTTCAGTTCCAATTTTACTCCCATTTTGCATCTATAGATCATGAAATCTTGGCTTGATCTCTGCTAGTTAATTAGTAAGATATATCACTAGACTATGCATCTTCTAAGCAATTGTTTTTTTTGGCACAATCTCATTTAGGGACAATGAGATCCTATTTATGCAGTGGTTCTACTTGGCCATCTACTAAGCATCTAAATTTCCATTTGCAACATCAATAGTAGAGTTCATGACATTGGTCTCTAATATTGGCAGACTTTTACCACCCACCCGTTCCAAGAAGATGAATTTGAGCAGAGCACGGTGGTGGATTTCGTATTCCTCTTGATGACAAGCCAGTACGTATTTGTTCTTGATATAAGTAAATGTATGTTGCACAGTGATTCAGCATTAGCCAGATTATCTATAGAGAATTGAATCGATGTTCTTGTTTGACATTACATGCGTAACCATGTATGCCAGTTTATTGAAAAATTTTGAGAAGCTTGATGAATATGAGGTATACATACTCGAAACTTATTTTATTTGGAAAGTTATATGTAACTACAATTTTCAATTATGAATTAATACTGGTTGTAATTGCAAGATCTGGGAATAATACATAGAGTTAATAATTACAAACAAACATTACTGCTATAATAATAATCTAAGAATGTATTCAAATAAACAAATTGCAAGAGAATCATCTTCATACTTTAAATACATCTCTGATGGGGGAATAATACACACGTCTCAAAACCACAAACGGCATGAACTAAACACTATACTCTATATAATCTAATCGAAATCATCAATCAATCTCCGACTGCGACGTTAGATGTTGGAGCCACTCCAAAGGAGACGCGAAGGCATTGTGCCACACAGCAAAGG
>SWDC01000146.1:13389921-13813695 GCA_004919715.1 Linderniella brevidens
ATAATTTCACAGGCATGAAAACAAGAATCGGTTCGTAGAACTGATACCCGAGTTCTGGGAACTGAAGAGAAGCTGGACTCCAGTACTCAATGATTCCTTTGTCATCAGCAGATATCACAGTATCATACTCGTGGTTATATTTCATAAACTTTACGGGGCCCAAGTGTATCTACATAAGATAAAAAGGAACCGACTTTCTTCATCAAAATCAAGGATCAATCGAACTTCACAAAGTAATCATAATGGGCTCATACCTCTCTAGAAAAAATTGACTCATTCGAACCAGATCGAGCATCATATATGTGTACAAAAGGAGAGTTTCGATCGCTAACAGCAAGTTTTGCACGTACATCGCCTTGTTTATAAACCCATTCGATGCAACCAGGAACGAAAGGCAGGCTTATCATCGCCATCATGTCGTAATTAAACACATCAAATATTTTCACCGAGCGATCATTCGAAATCGTACAACATAGTGTGCCGTCTGCGCTGACCTGGAAACTGAAACATGTTAGAGCGAATATGGTGGCCAAATTTTAAAGTGCATATAGCAAAAACAAGAAGGATTACACATCGAATGGGTGAAGTTGAATCCACAAAATCGAAACTAAAGGAACATAGGGGAAAAAATGGGGCAAGGTTTTAAGCCCCAGAAACTGAAGAGAATCTCTCACCGCAAGACCTTCGATTGGACCAAGATGGGACCTGAAGTGCTTTGCAAACTCTATTCCAATGGACTTTTTCTTCCAAAATTTTATATGACCTATAAAAAACAGCAATTATGATTGTGAAATATGGGGAACATGAAACTGATGGAGAACCTAAAAATCTTGCATACAACCCAAAAGTTAATAAAACATAAAATAATCCAATTCGAAAATCTTTCCAATCGTCGCATACCGTCTGCACTACCGGAGATGAAAAAATCAGCAGAAGAAACAGCCACGTGAGTCACCACATCCCGATGCATATAGCTCTTCTCATACCTGAAAAACAATAGCAATTTTCCTTCTCAAATTTCCCAAAAGAAGGCCGTAAAACCCTAAACCCTAAGTAGCTTAAAAGGGACCATAACAGCATAATCACTTCGAAAACCACGTCAATAACAAGAACTAAAGCTTACATATTGGCACATGGAAGGGCATCGAGGTACGCCTTTTCGAACTCGAGGGGCCTTTTGGTTCGTGCTTTGGGCGCCGGACCGGGGCCCACCATGGGTCCTTCTTCTTCTTCCACGGTGGTCGCGGTCCCATTGTTATTGTCGTTGTCAGTCGCTTCCATGCTTGTTTTACAGCAGAAACGGGGAAATTTTGCTATTAATTAAGGATTCGAATCCCTAATGTCTGCGTCTGTATACTATAGCAGCACTTGAGAGAGCGTCTCTCTCTGATAGGAGAGAAGCAACTTAAAAGGAACAATGGAGATTGCAGATCCAAAGGAGAGAGGCTACACACATTTGGGCCGCATTGGACACGGAAAGCCCATTTCATTGATATCGGGCCCAAACCATGTGAACAAAATGAATTGTGAATATGGGTGAAAATGACCCAAGCCGATCCCGAGCATGGCTCAGCTCGAGTTCGACTCGATTAAGTATATCACTGGGCTCAAGCTCGATCGAGCTTGAGAAAATCCAACTAGAGCTCGGCTTGAGTAAAAACAGTAAAGCTCGACTCGACTCGATAAGCTGTGTAATTCGAGGTATTTGAACTCGAATTCGGGCTTGAGTTCGATATATATTAATAAATAAAAATATTTATTTTAATATACATTATAAAATATTAAAAATATTTAAAAATAAAAGTATAGGCTCGATAAGGGCTCGACGAGCCACGAACCCATATATGATAGGCTTGAAGCTCGGCTTGATTGTTAACGAGCAAGCTCGTCAAATTTTAAATATGATAATATCATAGTTAAATTTATTGAAAACTATACAGCCTATTAATTCCTTTGTCCCAACTATTTCAAACTATTTACTAAAATATCCACTCCCATTTCATTGAAAAGGTCAAACCAAAACTAGGGTGTACCTAAAAAATCCTACAAAATATTAAGAAAAATGACTTGTGAACATTTTAAATTTGATAATTTCATAGTTGATTTGTTGAAAACCATACGCCTATCAATTCCTTTGTCCCAACTATTACAAACAATTTAATGAAAATATCCATTCTATTTCATTGAGAAGGTCAACCCAAAACTAGGATGTGCCTAAAATCCAAGAATATGAATTTACAAAATAATTACTCACTTATCTGGGTATGGATCAATAATCACATATATATACACTACACACACATTCTGCCATTGTGTAGAGAAGGAATCAGATAATTAATTACTATTATTGCACATTAGCTCCATCAATACAATATGTTGTCTGTTTTGTTCTTCCTTTGCACCACTGTACTCGTAAAACTCAGTCTATTTTTAGCTGTTCAAATCCAAATACTTTCTAAGAACAACAAAGCAGAAGAAGGTTTGGGATTGCTAAGAGACGACATCGAGCTAGGTGAAGCCATCGATGGGGGGCGTGACGTCAGCTTCGACGGTAAAGGATGGACAAGAGGGCTTTACAGCGACAAATTTTGCTCAATCGGGTCGGAGAATTGAAGTGGGAAGTAAATGAAGGATAAAATTTACGGTTTGAATATTGAATACTTCATTTCTGATTTGATGTGACAGACATTAATATATAGTTGTTGTGTTATATGGTTTGCTTATTTTAAGTGATGTTTTGAAAAAAATATAAATTGATTGGAAAAAAAATGATTCACTAATTTCATTTGTAAAATAATTTTGAGTTTACAATCTCTTTTTTTTTTCTTCAACTTTAAGTGAAATCAAATTTGAAGTCTCCGTCAATTGGGTGAAAAATATTCAAAGTCAACAGACAAATATGATTTTCGACATATTTTGTAAGAGAAAAAAGGTCGGAGATCCAAATCTGGAGACATAAAGTAATGATATATTTTCTACAATTATTTATTCTCCTTTTTTTAATTAAGTTGCTTGAATACATGCATATTACACTTTGTTGTATTTAAATGCATTCCAATGTCTAATAACATCTATAATTGATACCTCCAAGGTTTGAGCAATATAAATTCCTTTTAGAAACGGAAATGACGCCTGTAGTTGGGTCTTATATAAAACAATGCATGAGACAGCTATATTACTTTTATTTAAATAGTTGACTCCAAATAGGTTGTAGCTAATGAATCTACATTTATAGAAGTCGTATTTTAATTAAATAGCGTTGGTAGATATATTTAATTAAATGGAGCATTATTCAACTTCAATGACAATAGGGCGTCACTTATTCTTCCTATGCTTATGAGATGGGGCATGGTCTATTAAACGTTCGTTTTTTTTCAATGATCTATTAACTATTCATAGATGTGATATAAGGTTTCAAATGCAATTTTTTTGAGAAGCACACGATTTAATATAATCAAATATATATATATATACATACATATGTGGATTTGATAATAAAATAAATTAAGTTGGCGAACATTTTTTATTATTATTATATAGGTTTATTTGGACAACTATGTTAAAAAAGCCAAACCAAAAAGTAATGAGATCGCTGAAATTTATGAATTTCCCGCGTAACATTTATAGTCTTATTTTTGGGTAATGACTAATGATATCATTATTTATTAGGTTTACTCAAGAACTTGTTGCCTGAGTGCTGATTTTTTTTACTGTTCTGATATATCCCCACTCGACCTGACTATGGGCTGACTTCTAAATATTAGCATGGGCTTGCGCCACACAGTCCTGAGAGGAGGCTTTAATTACGGCACACACTCCAGTGGTGGAACTTATCCCCAGACCACATGAATACGTCTCAAACTCACCTGACAACGATAGTCATAGTCTATAAAGCCCATAGAGACTATTCAACGAATTGTGGGAGGGAAAATTCAATCCAATGACCTAACCCACCCAATCCTTAAGACATCCACCTTGATCATTAGACCAAGACCTCATTAGCATCTCAATGCTAATTGAAGTTGTTGTTAATGTTGTCTTACTTGTAAAAGAAAAACTGCCGAAATATAGTAAACAAAAAATTATTTGGCAGAAGGGTGGTTTGCCCCAATGGTTAAGTGGGAAGACTTAAGATCTTCTGCACATAAGTGCGCGTGGGTTTGAACCCCACATGCACCATTAGTTATTATTTTAATTTTCCACAGCATGATTTCATTTTTCATAGAAATTCGATTTTTCCCCTAAAAGGTGATTACATATAAAAACCATCATTATGTCAATTTAATGAGTTACCAAACTTATCAGTTCATAAGATATCGAATTACATGTCTCATAAATAATATCGCTACTCCAGATAAATATTTTAAAAGTAATAATTTAGCCTTTTTCCTAAAAAAAATTGATGAAAATTGAAAATCCATCAATTTCTTCTTTTTTTTCGGATATCCGCCGGTATCCGAGTTGCCCTGACTAATCTGATCGTCCCGAATCGCACACAACATGGGTCGGTGAGGCTTCCAAAAGGAATCAACGCCTTATTTAACTAGTTACCAATCACATTGAATATTGAATAACAATTATCTGGAATTTGTCTCACTTATAGGAACTACTTGACGGCATTATTGTTTATTGTACATAACCACGATTTCAGATTACATGATCACATTTCACAAGAGTATGTCGAAGCTTTCGGTTAGGGGATTATTTTTTTAAATTCAAAATCAAAGTAAATAACTTCATATCAGTCACATCTCTCTCACACACAGAGAACACAAAACGCACACACAATACTTCAATAGTGGTGTTCGATTATTACATCGGAATAAGATATTAACCCGTGCTTCGTTTTTCGTTTCTAAATTTTTTTCCGACTATTTACATTGGGCCGAATTTTTGTATGGATTACATTTTTTCTACATTTTGCCTTATCTTACTCTGCTTGGTTTTTTATTTTTTTGCTTGACATGTGAAGGTCTAACTGAATGTATGTTATTGGATAAAGTAATGTTCACTCAAATCGGAGTTCGATAAAGTAGGAGACTTAGTCAAGATAACTTCAGAAAAGATAAAGACGCTTAAAGATGTAATATATGTGATGAAATTCGCAAGAACGTTGTGTCGGGATTTTTGTTGAACGAGTATGGTATTTCATGCAAAAGAATCTAATAAAGTTGTCTTGTCAAAGTCGAGAATGTTTGTAGGAAAATATTATGTTACTTGATGGATAACTCAATATGAATGTAGAGGCTCTCACTGATATGAATGAAACTACTTTTGTTTTTTATTCGGTGCATCGATTAGTTAGACTGAACCATATCCCTGCATCCTAAATCGACTCAAAACACAAATCTGTAATATGTCAAGTTCATCATTCTTTATACTAAAAGAATAATCGAATTACCACTTGAACTAATTCATAGTGCTTTTTCAATGAAATCAAACTCGAGGTGACAATAAATACTTGATCACATTTATTGACGATTGCACAAAATGTTGTTATGTAGCATATGCAGCGAACATGATAAGAATAGGATTTGGAACAAGGGCTCTTGGATAGTGAAACCTGGAGTACTCAGACAACATCGATGGGTGCCGGATTGGAATCCGTATAAACTCAAAACCTCGGCAGCTCAAGTATATTTGCTTAAGAGTACATATGAAACATTAGAGAAATTCATTCTCTACAAAACAGAAGTTGCAAGGCAATTCGATAAAATATGAAATGATTGAGACGTGATAGAAACGGTGAATAAAGCACCGATAAGAAACGTTTACACACATGGAGTTACTCATGAAGTGACAACACCTTGTCAATATAATGAGGTCGTTGAATGAAAAAATTACATATTGACGCGATGTTGTTAAGTTGAGATTTACTGCCCAACATCTAACATGATAGATTGAGATCTGTAAAATTGAAAAAATATAACAAATAAGTGCAAATGAAAACATGAGGAGAATTAGCTTTAATTAGGTTGACATATGCATCAAAAATCAAAATCATTCATGATATGTATGTCATAATTAGCAAGTTGTTGGCCAATAAACGTAAGAAAATCAAGGCATTGAACGTAAATGCGCAGTTAATTTCTGAAACGTCGCCATTGTTTATAATTTGACATATGCTTTGAAAAACATTTCCACAACAACACAGTGCATAAAACACCTTAATAAGTCATGGTACGAGTTCTCATATTAAATATAAAACCAAATGAGTTACCCGTGAAATAGATTCAACATAACATATGATGGATATCAATAATATACGTGAAAATCTATAGGAATAAAATACTATGCACCATCAGCTTCAGTCGTGAACAAACTAAATAGATGAAATATTTCAAAAAATAGGTTAAAACATCATAACCGCGGTTCGCAAAAATTGAAAATTTCATGTCATTGTTTATAATTTGACATATGCTTTGAAAAACATTTCCACAACAACACAATGCATAGAACACCTTAATAAGTCATGGTACAAGTTCTCATATTAAATATAAAACCAATGAGTTACCCGTGAAATAGATTCAACATAACATATGATAAATATCAATAATATACGTGAATATTTATAGGAATAAAATACTATGCACCATCAGCTTCAGTCGTGAACAAACTAAATAGATGAAATATTTCAAAAAGCAGGTTAAAACATTATAAACGTGGTTCGCAATAATTGAAAATTTCATGTCATTATTGAATGAAATTTAGACATACCAACTTTAACAATATGAAAAGTACAAAGTAGCGTTATGTCTACCGTCATCTAGGTATTTCCCATTTAAATGTATTAAATAAACATTTGTGATCGTAATAAAATACTAAATTCCGCTCACGATACGTGACAACCATCGCAAATAACTAAAACATTATGATTTAAAATAAAGATGAGCAATAATAATAAACTTGAAAAAAGAAAATGATTCTTACACGTTTTGTGTGTTGCGAGATTATTTTACGTGTTATGCATAATTTTGCCGAATTCCTCACGATTTGGACGTTGTACTTACACTAACTACTAAAACTAGACCACATATCCTAGTGGACGAAGAAAGTTCATAAGTCCTCTATTATAACACTATTGACATCGTTGAACCCAATACATCGGTTTTAATAGGAAAAAAATATTAATTGGGCTTCTAACATATCAACCCAATACAGCATAAATAATTAAAATATGATTGACCCAAATCCAGATTTAGCCCACTCCAGCTTTCTCTATCGAAACCTACTCCAAAATTGGGTAAAAGTCTGTGCATGACACATTCGTTCCCCACACCATAGCTTAATTAATGCTTCGAAAACCCAACAGGCTACCCACTAAACCGGTGAACCCTTTCCGCACAAAGATTTCGAAAAATAAAAAAATTCATAACTTTCACGTCATCGGAACCTCGAACGAGTACTTCACGACTCCCCTCCAGCGCCTGGCGATCGGCAACCGCGAGGAGGTCACGAAGCCGGTGGCCATAAAAGCCGCCCTCGCCGAGTTCATCAGCACCACGATCTTCGTGTTTGCCGGGTCCGGCTCGAGCATGGCCTACAACAGGATAACCGGGCACGCACCCGCCTCGCCGGAGGGGCTGGTCGTCACGGCTCTGGCCTACGGCTTCGCGCTCTTCGTGGCGGTCTCCATCAGCGCCAACATCTCCGGCGGCCACGTGAACCCCGCCGTGACCTTCGGCCTCTTCGTCGGCGGCAACATCTCCCTCTTCCGTGCGGTGTTGTACATCATCGCCCAACTCCTCGGGTCCATAGTGGCCTCTCTCCTCCTCGTCTTCACCACCGAAGGCCTGGTGAGTCTTGTTAAACTGATTGGTTCCTTCGTAAAATCAACTGGTGATAAGAGGAGATGTTTTTTCGATTTATATATTGAGTCGCGTGGATTTTATTTTCCTATTTGTGGGCAAACAATCTCAACATGTTTCCTCACGCGTGGCATGATTCAAAACCTGACATGTGGACAAATCAAATCGGGTTGGGTTGACTCAAACAAGCGTAATAATGCGCATATCAAACTCGCTTATGACATCATGTTACATTGATGATTCCTTCTTTAAACCAATTGGTAATAGGAGGAGAGACTTATTTGATAAATATATTGAGTCGACTGAAGTTAATTTTTGGATATGAAATAAATAATATCAACTAAGTCTCTAGAACAACATATTCTTTCTATTTTCTATTTCTCTATCCGTACAAATTGGATTAATTATTGTTTTAATTTCTCGCAGTCGATGCCGGCGTTTACGGTGTCATCGGAAGTCTCGGTGTGGGCGGCGTGAGTGTTCGAGATAGTGATGACCTTCGCGCTGGTGTACACGGTGTACGCCACCGCAGCCGACGCGAAGAAGGGCGAGATCGGAATCATCGCCCCGCTCGCGATCAGTTTAATAGTGGCGACCAACATCTTAGTCGGCGGTGCATTCACCGGCGCGTCCATGAACCCGACGGTCTTCACCACCGGCGGCCTGGTGAGGCTTTAGAACGGCAACAGATCCAGTCAATTTCTTCGTCTGTACAAATCAAATCGTAATTAATATTCTTTCTTTCTCGCAGTCAATGCCGGTGTGCGCCACCGCAGCTGACGCAAAGAAGGGCGAGAGATCGGAATAATTGTGCTTGGAAAATGGGGATCTAATGGTCCAATATATTATCATAATTAGGCCATCTCCAGCCATCTCTCTATATATAGAGTTGATACAGTACACTTCCTTTATATATAAAGTTTGAACAGTATCAATAAATTCCAACAATCTCCTCTATATTTTACTCTAAACAGAATATTCTCAGTATATTACGTTATATATTCATTTGTGTTTAAGTTTTCTTTTATATTTTAGATTTTAATATATACAATTTAGAAAACTATTTATAATAATTAAATTATCTAAATAATAATTTATTTTTTATTTAAATGAAATTATCATATAATTTTTCATAACATGCTAATGGTATTACATTAGAACCATTAAAAATAAATTACAAATTTAACAATTAGTAACCCATAAACATAAAAACTTCATTGCAGTTTTATTAAGAGATGAACTATTAATAATAAGAATTTGAATACTTAGTCCACAAATGCTCAACTAACGCATCACGAAGTTCAAAGTGAGCATTTTTATCTCGAATTTGTTTATGACGTGCTAGAAATTGTTGAAAACGTTCGTTACGGCCTGCCGGTTCAACAGTTGAAACAACAATTTCACGATCATCAAGAACCGGTGCGATAAGATCGCGTTCATCTTCAATGATCATATTGTGCAAAATAATGCATGTCTTCATTATATTATTAAGCACTTCTTTTTTCCAAAAATGTGTGGGACCTGCGACAATTGCAAATCTTGATTGTAGAACTCCGAATACACGCCAACATATTTTTCTGCAAGACTCTTGTTTCATTTTAAAATGTTGCTGCATAGGATTAGTCGGCAAAGCAAAAGACTGGATGATAGTGGTCCATTTAGGACATATTCCATCGGCTAATAATAGCCCATACTATATTGTTTTCCTCTTAGAGTATAGTTTGCTAGCGGAGCGATACCTTCTGCAATATTCGTCATAAGATGTGATGACTCTACATTAATATCATTATTTGTTCCCGGCATACCGAAATACGCGTGTCAAATCCATAGATCATAATCTGCAACAGCTTCTAAAATGATAGTCGGTGATCCTGAACGACCACTATATTGTTCGGCCCATGCGGTAGGACAATTTTTCCATTGCCAATGCATACAGTCTAAACTACCCAACATACCTGGAAAACCACGTTGTTCACCAATACGAAGCAACCTAGCAATATCATCTACATTTGGACATCGTAGATATTGTTGCTCAAAAATTTCAACGACAGCCCGACAAAATCGCTTTATGCATCTGCTGGTAAACCATACGCAAATTGGCGTAATGCTGCCGTTATTTTTACATATGTTGAGAAACCAAGTCGACCAGCACCATCCTTTCGTTGTTTGAAATAGCTATCGTGATTTTTCACAGCTTCGGCAACACGCAAAATCAGACTGCGAGACATTCGAAAACGTCGACGAAATAGTGTCTCGTCAAATCGTGGATTAGAACTAAAGTAGTCGTTGAACAAATTTATGTCTGCCTCCTCTCGATTACGATGGATTGTTTTATGACTTATAGTAGAACCACCATGCTTCGATTGACTGCTTTCACCAGATATAACATGTGTGTCATCATGACATGATTTATGTTTAATAAATGAACAATCGGTGTTTGGAAGCTATTATCAGAAAGAGAAACTTGTGAATTTTCATTTTCCTCGCTTGAACCATAATCTAATGGAGGAAGATAACTCATTTGAATTAATAAAGTAAGGAACTGTTGGCCAGTAGAGGTAAGAGCTAGTGCTTTAAATAAGAGCAGTCTTGGGAATACAATAAATTGCCATGCTTCGACAAAAGCTTATGAAATGGAATGGGAAAAAGCTTATAAAATGGCATGGGCAAAAGCATCAAAAAGGGCATGGACTAAAGCTTCAGTAATGGCATGTGCCTCACAAGGTCGATCCCTACAATGCATTATACATACATCAGCAGCAATTTTTCACTATAAAAGGCCACAATTATACTCAATAGCGTTCAAACTCTTATTCTTTTAATTTAAAAATCTTAAGAAAATAAAATCAAAAGAATGTCAGAAAAGTTGCTAATTTTTCTATTCCAGAAGATGTTCTTTTTGTGAAACTTATATAAATATTTCACAAAATCCTATATTATCAAATAATCAAACTTCAAGTCAGTTCTGGAATCGAATTCAAGAAGAATATAACAACAAAAAACATATGAATTGGCCCGAACGAAGTGATAGATCTTGCGAGTCTCGCATCCGCATCATGGAAGCTGTTGCTCGAAAGCTAAACGGATGTGTGAAGCAAATAGAGTACCGGAATCCCAGTGGAACACAAGACGAAGATAGGGTGGGTTTGAATTTATGTAATTTTTGCAATATACACATATTTATCTTTCTTGTATTTGCAGTTGCTTCAAACGAAGATATTGCTTGCTCAAGACCCAAAAATTTAAACAAGGATTCAATTTCGATCATGTGTGGCATATGTTCAAAGAGTTCGCAAAATTCGACGACAATGTTCCCAAACCAAAATATGGTCATCGAGAGTTTTCTACAAACAACTCATCGGAATCCGAAAAAATCCAAATAATGAATTTCAAACACCAGAGTCTCCTGGATTATCGTCTTTTAATCCTACTCTAAGTGATGATAGTGCTGGTGGAACCTCAAGCAAACGTCCAATGGGAGTCAAGAAAGCAAAATTGAAGAAGAAAACAGATGAACAATTGAGTAAGGTTTTTAATACTATTAACGCTAAAAGTGACGAAATTGTGAATTTGTTGAAGCAGGCCGATGAGCGTCAAAAGGAATTTCAGAAACAACATATTGAATTGCAGAAAAAGAGAGACAATGACAGAATTTTGATGATAGATCTGAAAAGCATTTCCGATCCATTAATACGTGAGCATATGAAACTAAACCAACATCAAATTCTACAAAGAAGAACACAAGAACAACAATCACAATCATCATCGTCAAATTTCGAAGAGTTCAGATTTTTCAACAATCTCGGTCCTACCGGAGGAAATTTGCGTGACTATTAAGATTAATTTTTTATGCCAAAACTCTATTTTAATTATTAATATGTTTGAGTTTCTATGTTATTATCAATGTGCGTTAGTTAACTTTTTCGTGCGTGATTTAACTTTTTTTGTTCTGTAATCTTTAGTTTGTTAATCTTTCTTTAGAGGAAAAAATTGTTAATCTAATGGCCACATGAAAAATTATTGTCTGCTTATTTTATTTTTATTCAAAGTAAAATCTTACATTTAATAATCATACAAAATCATATCAATTTATTTATAAACGAATTTAACATTGAATTTTAGAACATATTTTTAATATTTAAAAAAAAAACATATTTTTAACATTGAAACATGTACATTAAAATTTATAAAAATAAATCATTATTTGATCTTCTCACTCCTAGTAGTCGTCTATTGTTCATCATCTTCCCAAAACCATTCGATTTTTTGTCCCATACACCAAATCGATTAAGCGGAGCAAAAAATAAGAACACCCAAGTTGATTAAATGTTAGAACACCATACGAAATCCTAAAATCAGCTGAATCAGAAAATAAAAGAAATGAAAAAAAAAAAATACATTGGAGTTCCTCCACCACTATAGCTGGCATCCAACGTTGAGTTTGAAGTCTCCTTGGAGATGCTCTCCAACGATCACTCTATATATAGAGTTGCTACAGTTAATTTCCTCAACATATGGACTTAGAACAATATTCGGAACTCCAATCATCCCTCTATATTTTTCGGGTCTTTTAAAAAAATGGCCCTTAACTGGGTCAATTTTAAAAAAATGGCATCGTTGACAATTTTTTTTGGTCAATAGCCCTCACTTTGTTTAAACGTTAACCATATTTACTAATTCTCATACTTAACTCATTAAAATTAAAAAAAAAAAAAAAAACGAAAATATGGCCGCCGTACAGATGCAATAACTGACTGAACATGGATCCATCTCCCTCTTTAATCATAACCATACAATCGATATGAATGCATTATCTTCTCCATTTTAAAGAACAAAGGGTAACCACACACACATCTCTCACAAACCTAAAGCGACGCGAGCTGTTCTCTTCGTTTAGTGTCGGAAAACAACTTCTCAAACCAAGAAAGCAGCAAGCATTTCAGCATATTTACCAGTAAGCATTCGTTACATGAAAACTGCAATTTTAACGTCGAAAATGGTGAATTTCCAGTCCATTACCCCCTAAAATGTATGGGTTATTTAGTAGATCATGTGTACTAGCCAGAGTAGCGATATTTCAGTGGTTATTACGAAAATTTGGACCTGAAAATACATATTTTGAGGTCCAGTTTTTGTGCATGGGACCCCTGCGTGCGGGTACCATGCGATATAGGTGTGGGCACCATGCGCAATACGCGCGGGTCCCCTGCGCATGGACCCATGCGTTTATGCGCGGGTCCCCTGCATTTATGCGCGGGTCCCCTGCGTTGTGTGCAGGTACCGTGATCCCATGTTCGGGTCCCATGCGCTGAAGATCATACATAAGCACGATATATGACGAGAATCGTTTTCTAAACAATAACATTGCATAATATTGCAGGTGCTCAAAATGACAATTACCAACATTGTATTTCAATTCGATGGTCGGTGGTTAATCGGCGAGGACAATACCTCGACTTGGTCTCCTGCGTCAAATTGTAGCTGGCATTCAATTTTGGTGGATGAGGACGCATGCACGTTACAAGACGTAAAGGAGCAAATTGTATCGGTGTTAGCGTTTCGCAACGACAATGCGAGGCTAACACTAAGCTATATGCCAAATGTACCCTATAGTTATCCGAGGCCCATATACATCGATAACGACTATGCTCTACGTGCGTACTTGGGTTTTGGTGGCCCTCAATCGAGACCCGTGATTCATGTCGAGGTGGTGGAATGTGCGCATGTGGCTCCGTCGGACGCATTTGCTGGTTCTTCTAGTAATAATACCGGGCTCATAGCCGATTGCGATGAAAATGCGCAAATAGAACCGTTTGAGGGGTACGGTAGCAGCCCTTCTAACCAAAATGAAGATGAGGGTCTTGAAGATATCGCTGGACCGTCTGGGGGTATGGATTACTCGGGTTGGCATTCGAACGAAAATGAAGATGAGCCAATCGAAAACACTGACGAGTCGGGGGAGGAATTTGTAGCACGTGATCACAATGACGATGAAGATGACGATGTAGATCGTAACCCTGTAGAAGAGGCTGCTGATGGTACTTTTGCATTTCCGGACAGTTCAAGCCTACACGTTGGGCAGCAGTTTCGTGACATGGCCGAAGTTATCGAGGAAAGATCTAAAATCGCCTTGGCTGCGTCGTTTGAGTGCAAATTAGTAAAGTCGAACAAGACTTTGTATGTAGTAAGATGTGCGATGGAGCAATGTTCGTGGCGCTTTCGAGCTGCAAAAGATAGAGATTCCCCTTTTTTCTCGATACGGACATATTGCGGCACACACACATGCAACGTGTCTCATCGACGTCGAAGTCAACGTCAAGGAACTTCATCGGTTGTGTCTAGGATGCTTCTTGACAATTTTAGCGGGCCTAAAGAAATTCCCGCGCCAAAGGCTATCATGTCTATGATGCAAAGTAGGGGGTGAATGTTTCTTATTACAAGGCTTGGAAGGGGAAGAATATCGCTACGGATGAGTTGGTCGGTAACCGGGACGATTGTTACGCGTTGATCCCGGCGTACTTGGAGGCTGTGAAGCAAATGAACGCCGGAAGTGTCACGGATTGGGAGATGGACGAGGAAAACAGATTTAAATATCTGTTTTTGGCATACGGTGCATGCATAGCGGGATTTGCTTTCATGCGTAAGGTAATTTATATCGACGCCACCTTTTTAAAGGGAAAGTATAAAGGGGTGATGCTTGTTGCTACGGCGCAAGACGGCGATTACCACCAATATCCTATCGCATGGGGTATTGCGAGCACCGAATCTACCGAATCTTGGTCATGGTTCTTAACGAGATTAAAACGGATCGTGGCCGATTCAAATGACCTCGTCATAATTTCTGACAGACATGGCGGGATAAAGACAGCCGTCCCGGCAGTTTTCCCAAATGCGTTTCACGGGTTCTGTGCGTGGCATATTCAACAAAATATAAAGACCCGTATAAAGGAGAAAGGTGCGTGTGCGTTATTCCTTAATATCGCGTACGCCTACAAGACGAGCGATTGCGATCGATTGTTGGATACACTAAAGGAACGGTACGAAAACGTGCATACGTATCTTGATGAGGGTACGAAGGCAAAATGGACAAAATCGTATTGCCCGAGAACGAGGTACAACATCATGACCACAAACGGCTCGGAATCGATAAATGCCGCTCTACGTGCGGATAGAGAGCTTCCACTCATAGGATTGTTGGATTCGATACAACGTTTGACGACTAGTTGGTTTAGTAAGCATCGAAGAACTTGCGAAGCTTCGATGGCAGCCAATGTCACGTCATTTACGCCGAAGGTCGAGTCAATCCTACGGTCTCACTACATAAATTCTCAAAATCTACACGTCTCGGAAATTGGTATTCAACAGTATAATGTATACGGGCATGGAGTCAACGAGGTGGTCGATATCGAGACGAAGTCATGTAGTTGTAAGATGTTTGATATCGATCGTATCCCATGTGCGCACGCCATTGCGGCTTGTGGACATGCTAATGTAGGGGTATATTCGCTAGTCCATGCGTATTACAGCTTGGAGACATGGAAATTAGCGTACGAGGGTACCATATGGCCTGTAACCGAGCGCGTTGAAGGAATTGTGAATATGTTACCACCACTCGTTGACCCAAAACGCGGAAGAGCACAAAAAAATAGAATGCCATCCGTCGGAGAATTCGGTAGGAGGGGGTAAATCCAATGACTTAGATTTATTTGTACATGTGGTTATGTATAATTATATGGATATTCGGTATGTTGTAATGTTTGGTAAGTTTAATAAAATATATTAGACATGGTGTAATTGATATCAAATGATTGGGGCAATCATTAACCAATTATTCTGATAATCTACTGTGCGGGTACCCTGCGCCAAGTGTGCGGGTACCGTGCGCTTGTGTGCGGGTACCGTGCGCTAGTGTGTGCCGTTACCGTGCGCTAGTGTGCGGGTACCGTACAGTTGTCAAATGCTTTCAATATTAAATATGTTACATCAATCAAGTCAGAGGCGCTTTAGGTAGGTCTTGTCTGTACGTTAAATCATAAAATAATTTTATCAGGATCCAGGTAATCATTAATCAATTATTCTGATAATCATAAAATTTTTTATTTTTTTTCAATATTAAATATGTTATATCAATCAATTCAGTGCTTTACGTCTTGTCCGTACGTTAAATCATAAAATAATTTTATCATGATCAAGATAAGCATTAACCAATTATTCTGATAATCATTAACCATGAGCTTGTGTATGGGTACCGTGCGCTTGTGTGCGGGTACCAGGCGCATGTGTGCGGGTACCGTGAGCTTGTGCGCGGGTACCGTGCGCTTGTGTGCGGGTACCGTGCGCTAGTGTGCGGGTACCGTGAGCTTGTGTGCGGATACCGTGCGCTAGTGTGCGGGTACCGTGAGCTTGTGTGCGGGTACCAGGCGCATGTGTGCGGGTACCGTGAGCTTGTGCGCGTGTACCGTGCGCTAGTGTGCGGGTCCCGAGAGCTTGTGTGCGGGTACCGTGCCTATACAACTCGCAATCCAACTTCTAACATAATACAACTTCCCGAATATACAACTCGAAATTCCATTATTACATAAAATTTATCCAGATGTACAAAATTCTCGACTACAAAATTAATGAAATACATAGAAATTATTGATACCAAGCACCGCAATCGTTCATGCGAATGGAAATACAAAGAAATTCACGAAATTGCGTCACTTGCCGCCCGGTAAGCTCCGCGACGTTATTGCCCCGGAATAGCATAGAAAATGCGGCCCGCAACACGTGAACCCCGCAATCGCCTCTGAAGACAACCAAATATTTAATAATGAGATACGATGTACTAAAATCAACTTCATATCGAAATATGATACACTTACGAATTTTCTTGCTTCTTGAAGTTGGGGATCCTCTCGACCTTCCACTTCCTAAACGCGTTTGCAATCAGACCAAGCTTTTTGAGCACGATCGGGACTGCTAATTGTAGACCGGCGAGGGCTGCGTGCATGTTGTGCATGTCGACATCGCAAGACGGATCCGAGTAGAATACCCGTATCGTCTTGTTCTTCCAGTCGAGGACTGCAAGAACCCAATGGGCGATGGTCTGCACCGGCACCACGATATAGTCCGATTTTGCCATGACACGGACGGCCAGTCCTGATCCCGACCCTCTGCATAGTGGATCAAAAAGGCCAGCATGCCCTTGACAAATTTTCCGTCCTCAATGCAGTCCCGATCGATGCTCTCCTTCATCGCAACACTCATGAAGGAGATGGCACGATAGCAGAAGGTATGAATCCTCTACATCTCGAGGAACCTTCTAATGCTTTCGTCAATGTGCTATAAAATAAAAGGCGCCAAGTTAATTAATAAAACGTATTAATGCATTTATACGCATTGAAGTTATCAATCCTTCTTACCGCGTCGTCGAGCCAAAAAGAAGGCGTGTACAGCTGCTGAAACCACGCCTTGGTTCGGTACGATTTGGATAAGCAAAGGAGCCGCTCGCCTGATTCCATCGTATCGATCCTCTGTTTTTGCCGTGCCCATAACTTCAGCTTTCTCTTCATGTACCGTTCCAGAATTGGGTTTTGGCTGTTCCGCACACGGTTCTGGTTCGGGTCAGTGAACGGGGTCACCTGATACTTGGACGGCCGGGTTTCCCGAGGCGGCGTCGACTCCACCGCGGCCTCGGCTTCCCCCACGGAATCGGGTTCCTCCGCAGCCTCGGCTTCCTCCGCGACCTCGGGTTCCTCCGCAGCCTCGGGTTCCACTCGTGCGGCGTCGGCTTCCACCGGGACCTCGGCCTCTCGGGCTGCCTCGGGTTCCGAAGGATAGAACGCCAAGTTGGAGCCACCTGCATCATAATCTAACAAGATAAAACTCCATCGTCAGAAAACTATCGATATTGCAACAAATTATTTATAGACACGTACCGTGCGACGTGTGCATCGGAAAGTCTCGGTTGGGCCTGTACCACCCCTGCTGCAAGTTGTGCTGCAATTCGGTCATCGACTGCTGCAACCCGAATATACTCGCGCCCCATTCTTGAGCCGTGGACCATCGTTCGTCATACGAGTCCCGTAACTGCAAGATACTCGTAGAAACATCGTCGAACCGATTATTCACCGTCTCGAAATTTTGGTCCACGCGTCTTGTGAACTGATCGAATTGCTCCCAGTTGGGGCCCGAGTACTGCTGTGGAGGAGGGGACGGGTACCGTGGGTGTGAAGGGCCCGAGTATTGATGTGGAGGAGGGCTAGGGTACCGTGGAGGTGAGGGGGGACGAAATTGGTCCGCCTCTTCCTCGTAGAATGACCGCTGCGATAGTTGCGGCATGGTTGGCGAAGGATGCGTTGGTGCGACGTCCTCCGCGACCGGCAAATGCCGTACGCACTTAAGCTCGACACCATCCTCGAGGAGCCTTATTATATGGTCGAGGACTTCATGCCACTCCTCCACTTCGAACCGACTATATCGGAAATATGGCTCGTTCATCTCCGATACTGTTGGGCTCAGCAGCCCCGATACGGGTAACCCCTTTACGGCGTGGAGGATCGTCTCCATCTTCGGAGAACCCTTCGTCGACCAATCTTTGGTGACGTGCCGGCATATCTGCGGGTTCACCACGTCCGCCTCGTTGATACGATCTGCGAACGCGTACCGAATGCCTGGTATGCACTCGTACGCCAAAACCTAGAATGCGAAGAAACCAAATAAGCAAATATATAATCATAATTAAATATATATTTATAAGAATTTTAAATAATGAACACCTGAAGCGGATGTACGAATCCACTAATCAGTAGCCCGCAGTGTTCGCTGCCCCCGTTGCGGGCTCGTTCCCGCACAAAATCTCTCTTCTCCCTGAGGTTTATCTTCAGCGAGCGTATCACCTCTTTGAACGCTACGCTGCCCCAAGGATAGTTGGCGAAGGCGACTTCGTCTTCGACCAATGAAAGCAGCCACGATCGAAGAACCGTGTCCTTCTTCGACGGTCGAGGCAGCACCACAGCTGCGGCAAAGAGAATGTCCGCCAACTTCAACTTATCGAAGTTGACGTTTCCGTCATCGTTGGCTCCCAACTCTCGCAGCCGATCCTCGACGTACGACATACGGATAGTGGATCTTTCCAGAAAGTTTCTCTGGGCGAAATCACCATTGGGGTTTACTTCCGGGATATTGTCGGAGAACTTTAGCCCGGTAATCAAGCAATACTCCGTTTTAGAAAATCGGAGAGGTCGGTTGTTTATTACCATCCACAACTCTTCGCGGTCGTGAAGAGTAGTCTGCCTCCTCGTCAAAAACGTAATGAGCTGGGCGGATAGATTGAAATCGGCGGCAGCCTCGACGAGTCTACCAAATGGACTCCCCGCCCTGTAACTTTCCCACTCATTCTCATTTAGATTGTTCCTGATCTTCGCGCTTGGCTCCGTGTACATCCCGGTCATTGTCAATCGGAAGTCGAAGTCGTCGTCTCGGGATGACAATTGCTTCTTCAGCACAACCTGAGAATCATAAGAGTAAATAACCAATTAGTACTCGCATGGTACCCGCACAGGAAAGCATGGTACCCGCACTTGCGAGCATCATGGTACCCGTGCATGCGCGCATGGTACCCGCACACAAGAGCATGGTACCCGCACACAAGAGCATGGTACCTGTGCATGCGCGCAGGATACCCGCAGGCACGGTACCCACGCTCACTATCGCATGGTACCCGCACACAAGAGCATGGTACCCGTGCATGCGCGCAGGATACCCGCAGGCACGGTACCCACGCTCACTATCGCATGGTACCCGCGCGCAATCGCATGGTACCCGCACTCAATCGCAAGGGGCCGCCCGTATGGGTACCGTGCGACTGTGCTCGGGTCCCAAGCCTGCAATCACGGGTCCCCTGATTTGTGCGACTGTTTGGGTCCCAATTGGTTCGACGCACGGTTCCCTTGCGAACAAGTGTCCAAATTGCACAATTGGGAAACCATGCGCCGGACCCAACCAATTCGACGCACGAGACCTGCTCCTGAGGAAGACGAAATCACAGTGAAATTACCGGCACTCTTTCGGGACGCGCGTTCATTGCCATTATAGTTGGTTTGGAGAATTTTCTGCTTCGGGTAAAGGTTGTTTCGTAGATCTGGAAATTTACTGCTTCGTTTCCGTTATGTGTCTTTCTTCAGTTTTAACTGTCAATTATTGTACTCGGTTATGAAGAAGAAGAAGAAGACCCGTGACGCTACAGTGGGTGGAATCGATTAAACCTAATTAATTTTACTTTGGGTAGTTGAATGGGTTAAATAAGGGTAAAGACGTCTTTTTCCCTGAGTTAGTAAGGGTAGAATAGACTTCAAACATTATGGAGACCATTTTTTTAAAATTGACCCAGTCAAAGGCCATTTACTTAAATAATCCATATTTTCCTCTAAAACTAATATTATCAATTATTTTATTTTTTTCCTTTCTTAAAAATTATTTACTAAATTATCATCCTAATTTGCTATGTAATTAAATAAGTTTATTGAAATGTTATAATTATGGAAAAGAAAAGAAAATAAAGAAATCACACGTTCAATAAATGTTCATTAATTACAAAAATTGCTATCAATTTAAAAAATAATAATAATTAAAGTGTAGTGTTGGACAATTTGGAATTTCGATTGAACTTATGGGTATAATGGTATTTTTAAATGAATTTTCCCAATTCGTCGTCCTCCATCTTCATCCTCAAGCTCTACATACAAAATTATACATAATCTTCATTCTGTAACTTCAGTCTCAATTCTCACGGGCTTAATCTTAACCGATGAAATCAAAAAATATTTATTTCAAATAGTCCGAAAACTAAAGTAAACAGAAAAAAAAAAAAGAATGGTTTAGCGTGTGAACAGTGGCCCGCTCAACATAGCGGGCCACTGTAGCTTCCGCTGGCTATGGCGTGACGTTTCCAGTGCCGTTGGAGATCGTTAAACTCCACATCTGGCGTTTACAGTAGCGTTTCCCGTCACGTTGGAGGCTTCCTACGAAAATCACGAACATACAGCTTTCTTCATGTATATTGGAGACTTGCCATCACAAGGTATCGAGTAGTAGTCGCCTTTCTTGATTCTCTTTGCCTATTTTATTTCTGGTTTTTTGGTGCTAATCTTGTTGTTTCTTGCCAATCCTCAGTCATATGTCAGCATATTTTGGTAGCCTTATCTTGTTCTAGGTTGAATAAACCCCTTCTCGTGTTGGAGTTTTTTCATGTTATATGCTCATTGTGCGAGCATGCTGCTTGTAATTCATCATAATCTGTGAAACTATTATGTAGTTAAAGTGAGTGCGGATTGATCTTATGATGCTAATCATATGCCCCAATATTCTAACAAAGTTTGTTGCTTCTCTTATGAGTAGAATCTCCCTAATCTCTAGTCGTTTGTTGTATAATAACAAGAAGATTTTTTATCCGTGTTTCTGGCCAATCTTGGTGGACTATGGCCATATATCACATATCTTGGCGGTAACTTTCTCTTGTACTTTCGTGAGAACAAACCGCAAGTTTTATGTTTGCTCTTTTTCTTTGGTTTTTTAGTATTTAAAGACATTTGCTGCTTGTATTGTTGATGACATGTTTCGCACTATATTTATTTGTACGTCGTGTGAGCATGCACTGCTGCTTCTAATTCATCGTGGTATGTTATTTGTACATTGTGTGAGCACGATGCTTCTAACTCATCGTGTTTATTGAACTACTTTTGTTGCGATTTTCTCGATGGTATTGTAGAGAATTTTATCCAGTTATTTACATAAAAGTATGGAATATTTTCATCCATGGCCTTAACTTAGTAGCCTGAGACTGAATGTGACATAATATTGGAGAATATATTTCTGCTAAAGCTTTTGAGAACCACTTTCTTTCGCCATGCATGTAGCACGTGGGGTCCTCCTTACGATTTTTCTTCCGTGGATGAATTTTAATTAGTGCAATGTACCATCAATTTAGAATTTAGGATTCAGCATTCTTGTCTATCCTGTTGATTTTAGATTTATGCTTGTAATAATAAAATTTCCAAAGGTCGTTTTTATTTTCAATGGATGCTGACACGTGTATCCCTCGTTAATCCGAAGGTTGACCAATATTATTTGGAAATTCATTTACTCTACCCCTAGGTTTAGGTTATAGATAAGAACTATCACCGTCTCTTTCATTTGATTTGGGTTCCTCAATCGTGCGGCGTAGAAATCACTCACTCTCTTTTGTCTCTTTGCCATCTCTATTTGTTCGTCAATCAGGTATAAAATAATGTTCTTCGATCGATCTTTTCCCATTTCGTAGGTTGATTTTTGCTTTCGATTTCAGCGTTTTCAGTGGTTTATCGTGCGTAGCAGCCGTTAAGGGGGCAAACGCTAATTCATTCAATTAATTTAGAAGATCTTGTAGATCTAGTTTTACGACGTCTTATTTGGTAGTGTTTTTTTTCTTCTGATGTTCGTCATACTTGTATCCCATTCTTGTGTTTTATATGAATTTGTTGGAAATAGATTATATGAAATTAAAGTGATACACTATCTTCAAGGTTAACCTTTTAGGTGACGTGGTCACTCAACATGGTATCAGAGCTCAGTGACCAAGGAGGTCTTGGGTACGAATCCTCACGATCACCCATTTAAAAATATTACACCTCTATGGCTAGATAAGAAAGAAATCAGCCTAGACGTGCGGGGGCGTGTTGGAAATAGATTATATAAACTTAAAAAGTGATACACTACCTTCAAGGTTAAAACCTTTTAGGTGAAGTAGTCAGTCACTCAACAGAATTCCTATTTAATGACTAATGTTATTGGAGTCTCAAGACTTCCCAATGATTTATATCATTTTCATGATCATTTCGTAGGATTAGAAACCCACATATCTTTTTGGGATGAAGCGGGAGCGTGAGGCTATGCTAGAGAATCTGAAGGCAATGGGCCCGGTCCCAAAGGCTCGGGAAAGGGTGAAAAAGTACGAGAACCTTAGCTTTTGTTTCGAAGCGGATAGGATTCGCGTTCCTAAGGGGAAAAATAAAAGAGAAGGCAGAAAAACCCGAGACAACTCAGTACAGAGCAATGTGGTTCCATTGCCCGCATTCAATGCTCCAAAGGAAAGTGGAGGTGCTAACATTGTATCAGTGGGGAAGGACTTAAGAGGTTCATGTCCCAAATTTGATGAAATGGGACATGTAGAAAATTTTAGCTTGGACTCCCCGGGGGACTTTGCGAAGCAAATAATGGTAGTAGATGATGACTTTCTGTCTTTGTTCGTACCGCCATACGACATGGATTTAAGTGGAGATAGCAATAATGGGGCTAATGTTCCACAGGGAACTGAAATGAATGTGTCTACGGTGAGGGAGTTTATTGAAGTTCCTAAAAAATTGAAGGATCTTCTTGGAACTGGTTTGCTTGAAGGCTTCCGCGTTCGCTACATTCATGGCCCAAAGGTTTTGCAATTTGTGAATTAGTTGGGATTTGATTTCGTCTAACTAATGATCGCTGACTGGTGGATCTTCTGCGTATATTTTTCAGTCATGTAAATCGGAGCTCGTGGGAATTATTCAGGGAACTCAAGTATTATGTTCGTGCGTTCAATGCAATGGAAAAGTGGTACTGTTCTTGAACGATAATGATTTTTCATTTTTTTTAGCCTGAAATATCAATTGATGATGTTGACTAAATTATTTCTTTTTCTTTTCGTTGTTATTTACAGGCCTTGACACCTAACGATTTCGAGCTGCACGCGCACAGCCGCAATAAGCGTCCACCGGAGAGCATTTATTTGGACAACGGAAAGAGTTTGAGAGATGTAATGAATGCGTGCAAAGGTGCTGCGTTGGGTTCGATGGACGCGGTGATAAGAGAAGCTATTCGTCGTTCAGATGAGACTAAGTAACCTAAAAAACTAAGTTGCTGCTATTTCGTGTTGGTTATTATCTATCTGGAAATCTGTGTATGTAGTAGTGTTTGAATCGGTTGAATTTGGTTGATATCTAACTCTTGAAGTAATTATGATTTTACGATGACTTTTTGTTTTTAAGTATCAAACTGTTTGTTTTCTCTGACAACGAGTAATTGCTTGTGATTTTTCCGATTCAAAACAAGAAAAATTACATGTAGCTTCTCATTGTTTTGTACAGATGAATCTTGTTGTGGCAATTTTACAAGGACTTTCTTTTTTTTTTTCTACTTAAGTCTATTCTTTTGTCAGTTATCTCTTTTCTTTATATTTGCAGGTGTCACGGTTTCAAAGATGGCAAGTCGGATGTGGATGACCAGAGACTTATCGTATGCCATCAGGTAATAAACTTTTATGTTTTTTTATTTATATATTTGAATATAATGCAAGCACTAGTATAAAACATCAACTTGTTTATTCTTGTTTTTTTTTTTTTTTCCAAAATCTACTTGTAGTGTGACAAGGAGTTCGACATCCGCAATCTGAAGGTTTGATTTCAACATATTTTATCTCCCGAAATAACTTACTGCAATCTAATTCGTGATCTCAAAACAAATTAATTTGATGCAATCCCATCTATATAGGATGTCCCGAACGGCGAGTGGTTTTGTAGCCCTCGATGTAACCATATCTTCACTGAACTCGAACGTTTGGTGGAGAAAGGGGGGCATAAGCTTCCAGAAGCTCTTATGGGCTTTGTAAAGAATGGGTTGCATAATTATGTAAGCTTGAGAATTTTCAAAGGGAAAGAGGCTTCAAAGGATGCCCAAATGTGGTTGTCTAGTGTCGTGAACATCTTTCATGTAAAGACGACTTATCTTCTTAATTAAAGAATAATTGTTTACTTGCGACGAATTATTTGCTAATTTGGATATACCCCATGTTATTTTATCTCAGGATCAATTTGATCCCATAATTGATACCGGTGGTCGTCGTCGTGTTGATCTTGTCCCGCAAATGGTTTACGGGTAAGAAGTTTAGTCGTATACTTATCACCAAGTCACACATTTTATTTCTCTAACATGGTTTTGAAATGATTTTGCAGGAGGAATATGGTAAACCAGGACTTTGGTAACATGTTATGCGCCGTTCTGATTGTCGAGTAAGATCTCACAAACTACTGTGAAGTATTTCTCTCTCCAGCTTAATTATTTTTTTTCGTTTTTTTTTTTGTCATGTAAGTTAAGAGGGATCAGGACGCCCGGGTTGCAATTTGGGACACTAACTTTAAAAAAATGTAGCAATTTAAGGACAACAAGCACCAACTGGACGCCACATCGCCTCTTCTGATGACGTGGCAGTCCAATTGGACGGTACGTCGCCTCTTCTGTGAGGCATGGGGACTTGATGCCACGTCACCTTTTTTGTATGACAGTGACACCCAATTGGCTTTAATATGGACTGTCAGGTCACTAGAAGAGGTGATGTGGCATGCAGCTGACGCTTGTTGTCCTTAAATTGCTTCGTTTTTTAAAATTAATGTCCTAAAATTGAAAACCCTTAAGTTGATTGTCCTGAAATCATCACCCCTCTTAACTCACAGGACGAAAAAAATATTTAAGCCTATTCTCTCCCCAGTTCGGTGGTGGTATGCACATTAATTCTTCTCTTAACAATAAATTTTTTAAATTTTTTACAGTTCGGTGGTGGTATGTGCTGCGATTTTCCGAATCTTCGGTGAGGAAGTTGCAGAGCTTCCTTTGGTTGCGACAAAGTCGGACCATCAAGGAAAGGTACTGCTGATTCAACTTCGTCTTAATGTCAACTACTCTACAAAAAAAAAAATTATTCATCAAAATGTGTAAAAAAGAATTTCTACTTGTGTGAGTTGATCATAATAAGTGACTTTAATGCAGGGATATTTCCAAACACTATACTATTGCATTGAAAACCTATTATCGTCCCTTAATGTGAAATCACTCGTCGTCCCTGCTGCTAAAAAAGCCAAGTCACTGTGGACTGGGAGGTTCGGGTTTTCGAAAATTGATCACGGAAAGGTTCGTCAAATTAATATTTTTTTTTTTTGTCTTTTCACGCTTGAATAAACATTTTTCGTGTAATATTTAATCGTGTTGTATGTATGGTTTTGCAGCTGAAAGAGTACGAGAACAATTACCCGATGATGTTATTTTGCGGGTCATCAGTGCTTGAGAAGCCTCTCTCTCATCCTTGAGATGTGACGTCACTGTTTTCTTGTCAAAGTTTGTTTAGAATTTTATTCTGAGATTCAGTCGAAAGATTTCATGATATGTGTCTTTATGATTTATAATAAGGATTTTATGTTACAAGTAGCTTAGAGAGATTCAATTTTATGTCCTTTAGCAGCAGGCAAGGCACAAGTCTATATTTTTCCCTTCAATCCTGAAGTATCAATGGCTAATTAATTTGTGTCACACAGTGTAAATGTTCCATTTTCCACCCAACATTGATAGGAGAGGTTTTAAGTGGATTTGAACTAACTGGAAATATTTCGATCCAACAACTAGAGCAAGTCCTTGGAGACAATGACACATAATTGATCCATCTTGTAGTACCTATTATGACAACTTAGAGTATTTTCAACCGGAAAATTAATTTTTAAACTCAGTAATCGGCAAATCAATCACAATGTTTTCTCCTATCATTAATTTTTCTTTCTCAAATCCAAAAGAATACTTTGAGATATTCTCTTCCACATCGTCTCTATTATCTTTTGAATGATATCCATATATTTTACAACTTAACAAATTAGACCAGATATAATTTTTGATTCGATTGAAAATATTTAATAAAATAAGTAATTATTATTTGTACATATACAAAAACAACGATAAAATATTTGTTAAAAACATAGGTCGTGCTATATATTTTTTACTTTTTTTATACGTTGCTTTGATAATTCAAATCAAAGGGCAAAACCTGAATTTTTTTATTTTTTTTATAAAAAATCGTCATTTGAGTTTGTGTCTCACGTAGAGTGAAGATGAGTCGGTTCGAAAGCTTGCGAACACTTTTTTCTTAAGTAAACAAGCTTAAAAGTCCGAGTTCGAATTAGTTTACTAAAGCTCAGAAAATGAGCCGAACTCGACTCGTTACACTCCTAATTTTCATAGTATTTTTAAGTGTTTTTTACGGATTTATTCACATTTCAATTCGATGCAATCCAACTCAAATAGGAATGGCTTCGTCATATCCAACTCCACTGTAGTTTCAGTGTCCAGTTAAGTTTAATCTAAAGCAAATTTGCACTTCATTATCTACGGTAATGAACAAATTTCAAATTTAAGTGGGGAATTGTTAGGTACCGGGGGACAAATAGTCAAATATATAGACACTTGGTGGTGTAATATTTATTTACGATGGATATTTTTGTCATTATCGTATCTTACCTATTAATTTCAATTTTCATCGATAAAAAAAGGGAGGACTAGTTAGACAACTTTCTAGGGAACCAGTTAACTCTTACATCTACATTATTTCTAACAAAAAACCCAAATACGTTGCTTTCAACTATATTTATGTAATCAATCAGTTAGTTCTATCACGACATGTGTCACTCACTTGCTGGACTAATTTGAGTGAATAATTCGAGAATGCGCGTCGCAATCACACAGAACAAGTGACGTGGCGCGTACGTTGTCCACATTATGTACACCTGTCAGTATTTTTTAATTTTCTAGAATATCCTATCTGTGCACTGTTTTGTTGGGCCCTCCTACTTTATTTGAATTATTTTTCTAATTATCCATAAAGACTTGGGGTAATAAAAGTTGGAAACTAAATTCAAAGTTCATACACGTACGTCCAGTCCAACATAGTATAGGCAATGTGAGGCTTCATATAAAGCTAATTGATAATAAATAGTACAGTCCGCTAAAACTAGTTGAATTTAATACTGAATATTATATATTATTAATATTTTACAATGCTTAATAGATTAAATTATTAGCTCAATGTTAATTATGTACAAAATTTGATTATAAGGACATAATTGGCGTAAAAACAATGAAGGATAAAGAAAGTTAATCTTCTGATACCTAATGAGTTAAGGTATATCCGTCACCATTATTAAATTATACTACTTATCTTGATTGTTCGGAAGGATACGCCAGCTCACAGTTTAATTAATGCAACGATTAACTGGCTACCCACTCAACCGGTGATCCTTCCCACCATTTATTTATTGCACACACATTCGACCATTTCCATCACTGCACTGCCCAAAAATTAGAAAAAGCAAAAAAAAAAAATTAAAAAAAAAATCAAAACCTTTTTCATCACCGGCTAAAAAAAATGCCGAACGAGTACTTCACGACTCCTCTCCAGCGCTTGGCGGTCGGCAACCGCGAGGAGGTCACGAAGCCGGTGGCCGTAAAAGCCGCCCTCGCCGAGTTCATCAGCACCATGATCTTCGTGTTTGCCGGGTCCGGCTCGAGCATGGCCTACAACAGGATAACCGGGCACGCACCCGCCTCGCCGGAGGGGCTGGTCGTCACGGCTCTGGCCTACGGCTTCGCGCTCTTCGTGGCGGTCTCCATCAGCGCCAACATCTCCGGCGGCCACGTGAACCCCGCCGTGACCTTCGGCCTCTTCGTCGGCGGCAACATCTCCCTCTTCCGTGCGGTGTTGTACATCATCGCCCAACTCCTTGGGTCCATAGTGGCCTCTCTCCTCCTCATCTTCACCACCGGAGGCCTGGTAAATCTTTGTTAAACCGATGATTCCTTTCTAAAATCAACTGGTTATAGGAGGACATGCTTTTTCGATTTATATATTGAGTCCCTATATGTGGACGAACAATCTCATCACGCTCACTTACGCGTGGTATGATCCAAAATATGACACGTGAACAAATCAAAGCAGATTGTGTTGACTCAAACAAGCGTGCAGATCAAACTCGGTTATGATATCATGTTACATGTTCCTTTTAAAACCAACTGGTGATAGGATGAGATACATGTTTGATGAATATATTGAGTCGAGCGAAAGATAATTTTTCGATGCGAAACAAATAATCTCAACTAAGTCTCTAGAACAACAGATTGGGGGTCGATTTCTCTATCCGTACAAATTGGATTAATTATTTTTTTTCTTTCTCGCAGTCAACGCCGGCGTTTCATGTGTCGTCGGGAGTCTCGGTGTGGGCGGCGTGGGTGTTCGAGATAGTGATGACCTTCGCGCTGGTGTACACGGTGTATGCCACTGCAGCCGATGCGAAGAAGGGCGAGATCGGAATCATAGCGCCGCTCGCGATCGGTTTAATAGTGGCGGCCAACATCTTAGCCGGCGGTGCGTTTACCGGCGCGTCCATGAACCCGGCGGTCGCCTTCGGGCCGGCCGTTGTGAGCTGGTCGTGGAGGCACCACTGGATCTACTGGGCCGGGCCGTTTCTCGGGGCTCTGCTCGCAGGAGCCATCTACGAGGCTTTCTTCATGACCCACCACTCTCACGAGCCGCTGCACGGTGGTGAGTTTTGAGGGGCCTTCTGAAACTCGACATTGAAGAGCATAAATAAGTATGTTTGTTTTTATGTATTTTAATTTCGTAGTAGTTTGGATTGTGTGATTATGAAATACGAGTCTATTTTGTATGTTTGTATGTCTTTGCGCTCCGCAAATTTAAAGCCCTTTGTACCTACGGTCGATGATGATAAATAAAATTTCCGGTGTTGTTAAGTGAGAGTATATATATATATTTATATTTCTTCGAGCTCAAACTTGATCAACGGTTTACTTGATAGTTGAGATTTTTATATTTTAATTTTTTGACTCAGTATTTTGAGCCCGGATCAACGGTTTATATTTATTTTCGAGTTCCAGCTGTTCGATCTGGCTCTAGACCCATCTCTATATTCTTTAATTGATTTTACAATTAAGCTTTAAATAAATCCATTTATTATTCATGTGTAACACGTAACACTCGTTGATTGCTTAAATTGAAACTAGAATTTCAAATCAATTTGCTTGCTGGTTTTATGATTAAGTCATTATGAAGCTGGCACAACATTGTTTAATCATCATCATCATTATCATCATCATCATATAATTTTTTACAAGGACAATCCAGATAGAGATGTTTTGGGCATGGCATGCATGAAATGGAAATGATAAGCCTTAGTTATAAATTTAGACACTAGATATATATTTTGAATCACTAAAATGGCTGCGAATTTTACAATTATAAAAAAATATACTCAAACTAATATATTTCTAAGATAAATTTATAAGTAATATATTTCTAATTAAAAAAGTATAGAAAGATATATCGGATTTATATTTTGAATCACTAAAATGGCTGCGAATTTTACAATTATCAAAAAATATACTCAAACTAATATATTTCTAAGATAAATTTATAAGTAATATATTTCTAATTAAAAAAAGTATAGAAAGATATATCGGGTTTATATTAAATGATTGTCGTTGCCCTTCAATCAATTGATTGCTCATAGAGGATGAGACGTGTGTTGCATTGCAATTAAGACTTTGGACTTTGGACTTACCGTGGCATATACAGTTGGTGCCAATTTCATTATTAATCACATGTTGCATTTTATTATAAACTTGTCATTTTCTGCCTTTTCACTCAAAAATAAGAGGTGAATAATTTATAAAAGCTTTAAAATGAAAAATAAAAAGGCTTCACCATCTTTGCCGACAGTCCATTGATGCAGTCTATGAAGATGTGGACTATAACACTTGTCTGTCCATATCTATTCGGAAAAAAAAAAACGGAAATATGTTCGAATTTGGTATTCAAAATAGTTATCAAATATGAGGACAAATACGATAGCTCCACTTTAATGATGCATTCGAAATTTGAATAAACCCTAATCCGCCTTACTTGAATCCTTTCGAATAAAACTTTAGAAAGGCGGACACCGTTGCGGGTGACGCCTCTATGACACTTAAATCAACCAGATATGTGCCGTTTTTTCCGTATATTCAAAAATGAATATATCATGAAGATCCTAAAGAAATAAGATATTAATTTAGATGAATTTGTCCCATATATGAAAGGCAAGATTCAAAAGTTGAAATCAGATACTTGTTTGCTAGCTGACAGATACAATCAAACTGAAATATCTATTCTGAATATAAATGACATTACCCAACTAAGGCCCAAAATGATATTTTCGGCTGATATCCCACAAAATTTAAATTTGGGTCGGATATTTAAGTGTCGAAAAACAACCAAAGGTAATAGAATCAGTAGGGATGAGCAAAAGCAGATATATGTATCCGATTTTAAAATTTACACTTGAATATTTTTTTATAATATGAAAAATTACATAAAAATTTAAAATAAAATTTGTTTAAAAAATTGTAGGCCATCTTTCATAAAAACATGGGTCATTATTAGATAAAATTTGGATTACTATTTTTTTTTAAGAATATAAAACCGGATACCGGATATCCGGACACAATCCGTATCCGATCCGGTTACTTTAAACTAAATCGGATCGGCTATCCGATCCGATTTTTTAAATCGAATATCCGGTTTTTCGGATTTAAAAACCAAATATTGGATCGGAATCCGATTTTCGAATATTTTTGCTCACCCCTTAGAATGTATAAAGTTGGATCATTTCTATTTAGTTACTTACTACATATATATACTTGTTAAAGTTGATTTATTTCTATAAAATACGGATAAACATAAATTTATCATTTAAACAAAAGAATTCATAATGATAAAAAAAAAAAAGAAAGCAAATAACATTTGACGACGACATCAATATTCCACAATGAAGATAGAAAAAGCAGCATTCATAATCATCCAAAACAAAACAAAAGCATTAAAAAGATCAATATCCATCAGAAGAAGCAAACAAAAGCTCATTAATTTAACAAAGACATAAAACACTAAAAAGTAAAAATATTCATTCATCTCAATGCACAGCAGCACTGCTTCCGTCACCACCTGCAGCTTCCTCGTCATCATCGTCGCCATCTTCACGCTCGTTTTTCTTCTTCTCAGCCCTCAGATAACGCAGCCCACAAGCATTGCACAGAGTCTAATAACATACCAATCAATAAATAAAATGAACATATATATTATTAAAAATTTCAAATCAATAATATATATATGTAAATGATTGGAAAACATATGAATACTTGTCGTCCGATAGGGCCTTTCCTCCAAAGCGGAGTTCCCCTAGCTCCACACAGCCTGCATATTCTTGAATGATGATTTCTTCTATTATTACTATTGCTTCGATTATAATTATTATTATAGGCCCTCATTGCCGGAGGTTGACTTGCGAGCTGCTGATTCAGAAAAGCCATATTGAACACAAAGTTGGAGGGTGACGAAGAAGACGAACCCACCTGATATTGCTATTATACAGTTGAGTAATATATGATAAATCATGATAAATATGCATAATATATATGATTGATTACCATGTTTATTTGAAATAAAAATAAGTAACAAGACGACAGAAAAAATAAGTTGGTGCAAAATAAAGTTGTGGGACGCAAGCATGATTTCAAGCTTGCATGGACTCAAAATAAAGAATATAGAGTAACAAGATTATTTCAATGTACTAAAATAAATTAAAAATTGCAATATAACTAAATAAAATGTACCACATTTGGTGCATTTTCATTCGCTTGATTTTCATCATCAGTTTGGCCTGGCAGACCCAATCTTAGTGTGAGATCGATCTCGGGGGCCTTCCCATTTCCTGGCTGTCTCTCCATTTCCCTATATATATATATATATATGTTTAATTTCTTATACAAGAAATAGTCAAATGAACCAAAACATGTTAATAATAGCAAATAATCCAAATGTAGGATTGTGCCCATAATATCAACATCAAGAAATCATCATATTCCCATAAAAAACTGATCTCTATAAATGTAAATAAACACAAAACTTGGTGGATTCTGGATATATTTATGGAACCATGATCACGATTGATATATATAACCATTTTTAAAAAAGAGCAGCTGAGACTTACACAAAAGTGATTCAAAGTTCTTTTCCAATTTAACTTCAACGCAAGAGGTGAAGTGTGAGTTCTCGTTGAGTCGCTATTTATTTAGGCGAATGAGGATCATTTATTTGCTAATGATACACACTGTTTGGTAGAAGAAAGTCCTACACAGTAAGTTGACAAGTGTGTTATAAGAAGTATATCACAACAAATCAAGTGAAAGGTTGAGTTAGTGAACAATTTAAGATATAGGTTGCAATAAATGTACCAGCCAAGATGAGAGTTGTTCACGTTAATATTACACAACGGGTGTTTTAAAGGAAAAAAGAAAGATTCATTTTATATATATATATATATATATATATATATATATATATATATATATATTGCCAAGCTAATTACTAGTAGTATTCGTTAATAATTTAACAAATTGGATCAATATATTTATAATGGAGTAAGTCATGAGAACATTATAAAGTTTTCGTATGTTTAACTTTGTTATGATATATTTTGGAGGAATATTTACATTTTTATCATCTGTGTAATTTGGTTCTAATATGTTTATTGCAATCATTTGCATTTATCGTTTATTTAGTTTGTTCTTGTATATTTTGTCGTATTTATTTATGTTTGTCATATATTTACTTTCTTCAAAATTATTTTGTTGCGATCGTTTAATTTGACGCATATCAAATTTTCTGATTAATTTTTCGGATTATTTGTATTTGTTTGTATATTCAGTTCGTTATTTTGTCGTATTATTTAAAATTTGTCATATCATTTTGATCTGTCGTATAGTTAATCTGATCCGATATGCTTTGTGATATCATTGTTGTGTACCCAAAATTTTCCACTTTATTTCCCTCATATTATTTGAATTTTTTGCATATTTAGTTTGTTCTGATTATTATTATCGTGTATTTTTTTTTGTCGATTAATCAATTATAATATTAAGATAATTCAAATTTGTTCTGAATTTCGATTTCAACTTAGAGATGAAGTGTGAATTCTTATTGTAAGCCCTGTCCGTAAAATAATAAGAATAACAATAATAATAATAATAATAAATAATAATAATAATACTAATAATACTAATAATAATAATAATAAGATGATGATGATGACAAAAAACAAACAAAAAAAGAGGAAAAATGAGGCTTGGGCACCTACTGGGACACTTGTCCCTATTTCTCCTACCCATGCACACATGGGCGAAAATTAACACCTCTAACACCTTCTAAAACACCATTGATATAAATGAGGAGAGAATTCAAGCCAAGTACATGAGGAGAGAATTCAAGCCAAGTAGAGGGAAAAAATTCGAGTTTAGAGCTCAAAACACCATGACAATCTCAGTTCGCAGCATGTAGTTTCTTCCTCACCATTTCTTCTTCAGCTCGAGTTAGGCCACGAACGTTTAGGATCTGAAATAAGACTCTAAGAATAAAAATGGTGTTGGTTTCATGCTATTTCGTAGTCTAGGTGAGGAGAACGAAGCTCACAAAATCTGTGCTCGAACCAAACTCGAAGTTGTTACAGAATTGACAACAGGTAGTCTTTTTGATGTTGTGTATACATCGATATGAGATAGACCTTGAAACATTACAGGTATAAACTAGACTAATAGGGTTTTGAAATGGCACAAGTAGCGTAATATATGGTTGAGTAGATTGAGAGAAACGAATTTTCCAGGTGAGGTGTAAGTCATGAGCTGAAAAATAGAGCAAATTCGAAAATATTTTGCATGTCTCCGATTTGAAGATTTCACCCCAGGTTATTAGTTCAGAAACGACGAATTGAGGTTTTTTAAGGTCTGAGAGGATTGTCCTAAAATCTTTTAGTCAACGATTGAACGCAAATTAGACCCGAAAACCCGTTGTATTAGTCGTGGGAAGAACAACCCGCGTTGAAATCGATTTGAGTGGGTCCAAGAGGTTAGACATCGATAGTTGGATAGTACGAATGCTCATAATGTGGGTAAATACTTTTGATAATAATTTGTGTAGCGTAACGGAATAAGAACGGGCCAATAGTAGTTGAATTTGACTAACTCGATAGCCGACCATATCTCCCAATAATGGTATCTCGTCATCTTAATCATTTCTAATCTGAATGACCTAGAATAGATGTGAAAGCTCGACGTAAGAATGAACATTTTAGTTGATACATATAATGGGATAGGTGATCCCGTTCGCACAATATAACAATGTATATATTAGACGGATATTATATAAATCACCACTACCATACTCATGGCGGTACACCACTCAACTCCGTTATATTTATCAAAAATTTAACTTTTCGATGACTTGTCGAAAACCCAACGGAGTTGATTTTGCTACCCAAGTGGACAGTGCGGATAATAGACTATTATCTATACTCTTATATTAAGGGTGATCAAGAGTTAAAAACCGTAAATTGTTCTGTCAATTTCCACCAATCATATTTTACTTAAAATTATAATTAAAAAACAAACCTTATCTATCCACCCCACCTTCAATTTTCCAGTTAAATTATAAAGAACTATTGTTTAGAAACCCACGATTTCAAGGTTCTAATTTATTCTTTTTAAAAAAATATTTATGTACCCACGATCTAATTAATGAACTAAAAATAGTACACATACAAAATTGTTGGAATACTTTAAATTGAGTCATCTAAAAATATAAAATTGTTAACATACGTTCATAACTATGGTTGTTTGTAAATTTCATAGTCTCAATTTTATCTACAATTTAATAGTAAAAAATAAATTTTTTTATAAAAATTAACATCTTGACCCAACACGTTTGGGGTTTGTCAAATGTATAATTCTTTATCATTTCAATTTTGTTAATGTTGACATTGACAATGTGGACTCAACATTTGAGTCAACAGTTGGGATGTTGACATTGACAATGTGGACTCAACATTCCAGTCAACATCGATTGACTCGGACTTGGTCCAACCTTAATTTTGTCTTTCAAACCCAAAAACTGTTTTCCCTATTATTGCGGAATTATTTAACTTGCTGCATATTTTAAACTGTGTTTCCATCGATTTAACTGCTAAGTTTTGAAACTTTCCGCTGTGCTAAAACTTTTTGTTCCTAAATGTTGGTTAACATTAGGGACAACATTTCTGATATATTTTTAACTTAGCTATTTCCATATCTTTACGGGACCGCTACTTTTCAGATTGGTATCAGAGCGACCGCTTGATACACTAAGCATTTTTATCCTAGATATGGATGCCTTGAGCTCAAACTATTTTGGCAAAGTTCCCGTCCTAGACGGATCAAATTATGCCTATTGGAAAATCCGAATGCGACAATGCCTAAAGTCGATTGACTCGCGTGCTTGGGATTCGGTTCTTAACGGTTATACCCCTCCTAAAACACCTCCTGATGCTGATGGAGAAGTATTTGACAAACCCATTGTCGAATGGACTGCTCTTGAAAGAGCAGCAGCCGATTTTAATGAAAAAGCTTTACATGCCGTTTTTTCCTCCGTCGATATTTTTATGTTCAAAATCATCCAAAACTGTACTAATGCGAAACATGCGTGGGACATGTTGCAAAGTTACTGTGAGGGTGATGTGAGCGTTAAAGACACAAAGTTGCGTCTTTTAAATAGCCAATTTGAAAACCTTCGTATGAGGGACGATGAAGACATCACTACTTATTTTGGGAAACTTTTGAATATTTCTAGCGAGTGTCATAGTCTAGGTGATCCTATTTCTAACAAAGTTTTAAATTCTAAGGCTATTAGGTCATTATCCGAGAAGTTCAACGTGAAGGTGGCAGCTGTAGAGGAAGCCCACAATCTAGCCACATTCGACGTCAATACCCTCATGAACATTATGAAGAACTACGAGACCAATCTCGAAGTTCAGAAAAATGCGTCAAGGGGTAACAGTATCGCTCTAGTCTCGCAACCATCAGATGTTGAATCTGATGTTGAGCCAGACAATGATGAGGATATGGCTATGATTGATAGGAAATTCAAAAGGTTACAGATAAATAAAAGAGAGTTGAATGTTGGTCCAACATTCAAGAATGTTCTCAACGCTCAAGAGTCTTCATCTGCTCCGAATCCCTCTATCAACAAAAGAAATTCTGCTGATAAAGCGAAAGCCGACAAACTTGACAGGGACTCCATCCAATGTCATGCTTGTAAAGGTTGGGGTCATTTTGCAAATGAATGTGCTAACACTCTTCGCATGTATGGAAAAGGATATTATGTCAGCCTATCTGATGACGAAGATGACGTGCCAGCAATGAATACGCATCAGGTCGCCCAAAGGACTAAAGTTTCAATTTCAAGCTTCTCTGACAACGAGGATGAGGAACATCATACTGGGTTTAATGCGATAACGGATGTTGATCCAACACTGGATTCAACATCTGAACATTATATTCTCTTTGATTATGATGAATCAAATAACTTTGATGAATCTTTGTTGTTAGATGATTCATGAGATTGTTTAGAACATGCTAATGATGGTGAATCACTTGAAGAAACGTACAAACAATTGTACGTAGAGTGGACGAATCAAAGGAAGGAGATCTCGAAATTGAAGGAACTTGTTCAAGTGTTGACTGAGGAGAATGTGAACAATGAAAAGGTGATCAATGGCTTGCTTGAAGGGATGAGCAAGATGGAAGCCTTACTGACCAGAAAGGACAAAGAAATTGACAAGCTTCAAACGCAAGTCAACAAGGCTTCAGATACCTTCTCAAAGTTGAATAAAGGCAAGTCCACACTTGACGAGGTACTTTCTTTCGTTAATACTTCTAATCATGGTCTAGGATTCAAAACACATCCTAAAAAATCTAAGCATTCTGCATCGAAGTCCAGGACTAGAAGTTTTAAGTGCCATTTTTGACTTAAACATGGACATATTAAACCTTATTGCTGGAAACTGAAAGATATGATATCCAAAAAGCAAATGTTGACTGAAAAATCATCCAACATTCGCTCCAACATTGAGAAATCAGTGTTGAAGAAAATGTCTGGAGGTAGTTCAGACAACATTAGTTCTGGTTCGATGAATCACATGAATACAACTTTTTGGAGTCCATCAGTTCAGAAGAAAGCATGGGTACGAAAATCACCAATTCTATGTAATGTTGTTTACACGTCCTTGAAAGCTAACGTTTCAGGATCTTGGTACTTCGATAGTGGTTGTTCACGACACATGACAGGTACCAAAGACTACTTGATAGACTACACTCCCTTAAGTAACGGTACGATTACTTTTGGAGGTGGGGCGAAAGGTAAAATTCTCGGACGAGGTAAACTTAATGTGGTTGGTTTTCCAGCCCTAAGGAATGTCCTCCATGTTGACGGATTGGTTGCTAATCTTATTAGCATAAGTCAACTATGTGACGACGATCTTGAGGTAAGGTTTAATAGAGAATGCTGTGAAGTTTTTGATGACAAAAACTTGTGTGTGATGGCAGGTAGAAGATCTAGTGATAATTGCTATCAAGTTGGTGATAAGGATGAAAGAAAAGAGGTATGTAAGATATCCAAAACCGAAGATGATATTGTTCTTTGGCATCATAAATTGGGTCATGTCAATTATCGAACCTTAGAACAATTGATTCGGCATGAGGCAATCAGAGGTATTCCCAGTCTTAAGGATTGTGGAAAGATTATTTGTGAGCAATGTCTTAAAGGCAAGCAGAAGCATGTCAGTCATAATGTTGATCCAAATGTGGGTCAACATTTTAGAACTGCCCACTGCTTTCAGCTACTTCACGTGGATCTATTGGGTCCTATAGAAGTAGACAGCATAGGTGGTAGAAAATATGCGTATGTCTTAGTTGATGACTTTTCTAGGTTTTCATGGATATTTTTTCTTAGAGAGAAATCTGAAACTTTTGATTTTTTCAAAACCTTTTGTGCCATGATCAAAAATAACTTTTGTACTCCCATTTTTCGTATTAGGTCCGATCATGGTAGAGAGTTTGAAAATCAATTTTGTAAAGATTTTTGTGACCATTATCCATGAGTTTTCTTCTCCTAAGACAACTCAACAAAATGGGGTAGTCGAAAGGAATAATAGAACTCTTCAGGAAATGGCCCGTGTAATGCTACAATCCAAGAGTCTTTCTAAAAGATTTTGGGCTGAAGCATTGAACACGGTTTGTCATATCTCCAATAGAGTTTTCTTTCGTCTATGAACAAAGAAAACCTTTACGAGATATTGAAGGGTACGAAGCCTACGGTCAAGTATTTTCACGTGTTTGGATGTACTTGCTATATGTTGAATGATCGTGAGTATTTGACGAAGTTTGATTCGAAATGTGACAAATGCATATTCTTGGGATATTCTACTAATAGTCGTGTTTATCGTGTTTACAATCTTAGATTGAAAACTATTCATGAATCTGTTAATATTGTGTTTGATGATTCCTCTGACATTAGCAGAAATACTCCTCAAGTTGACATTGCAGATGTTGTTCCGACGGTTGGTCCAACAGAGGATCTGGAAGCTAACAATATTGAGTCAACATCCGACTCAACATTAGCTCCTGAACAGGATACTGAAGATGAAACCTTAAATGTTCAGAGAGATCCCCCTGCTAGGATTCAGAAGTCTCACCCCTCTGACCAGATCATTGGCAGACTGGATGAAGGAAGGAAGACCAGAGATAAACCACGAAGAGATTATAGATCAATGGTAAAAAATGTATGCATGACTTCCGTATACAACGAGGTAAGGTTTAATTGTTTTGTATCTGAAATTGAACCGAAAAACGTTCTTGAAGCCCTCAAGAACAGTTTTTGGATCAATGCTATGCAAGAAGGATTTGTTCAATTTGATAAAAATCAGGTTTGGACTTTGGTTCCACGACCAAGCGACGGTAACGTCATTGGTACGAAGTGGATTTTCAAAAACAAATCTGATGAGTACGGAAATGTTATTAGGAATAAAGCTCGGTTAGTTGCCCAATGCTATACCCAAGTTGAGGGTGTAGACTTTGATGAAACTTTTTCCCCCGTAACAAGGTTAGAATCTATAAGACTCTTACTTGCTATTGCATGTTGGATCAACATTACCCTCCACCAGATGGATGTTAAGGGTACGTTCTTAAATGGCTTTATTGATAAAGAAATTTATGTTGAGCAACCGAAAGGTTTCGAAGATCCTTACCATACTGATCATGTGTATAATATACAAAAAGCTCTTTATGGTTTAAAGCAAGCTCCTCGAGCTTGGTATGGTAGGCTAACTTCGTTTCTCTTAGATTTTGGATTTGTTAGAGGCGAAGCCGATAGAACTCTTTTCGTAAAAAGAGTTGGTAATGAAGTGTTAATCTCTCAAATCTACGTGGATGATATAGTCTTTGGATCAACATCTTGATCTATGTCGGATGAGTTTGTCCAAGCTATGAATTCCACATTTGAGATGAGTATGATCGGTGAACTAACATTCTTTCTAGGTCTACAGATGAAACAAAGCAAGGATGACATATTTATGTCTCAGGAAAAATACGCAAAGAACACTGTGAAGAAGTTCGATTTAGATAATGCCAAGGTAAGTAAAGATAATGTTGGGGAGAATGTTGACCCAACATTATATCGTTCTATGATAGGTAGCCTATTATATCTTTCTGCGAGTAGACCAAACATTATGTATAGTGTTTGTGTGCGAGATATCATGCTGAACCAAAGGTTTCTCATCTTAATGCTGTCAAACGAATTTTAAAGTACGTTAGTGGTACATGTAACCTTGGTTTATGGTTTTCAAAAGATACTAACACTAATTTGGTTGGTTTCAGTGACGCCGATTGGGCAGGTGATGAAGATGATTGTAAGAGCACTAGTGGAGGTTGCTTCTTCTTAGGTAATAATCTTGTATCTTGGTTTAGTAAGAAGCAAAATTGTGTTTCTCTCTCTACGGCCGAATATGAGTATGTGGCAGCAGGTAGCTGTTGTACACAACTCATATGGCTTAAGAGTATGTTGAGTGATTATGGGTTAGAGAGCGAAACCGTGCTGATGTATTGTGATAATCTTAGTGCCATAAACATTTCGAAAAATTCGATACAGCATTCTAGGACTAAGCATATAGACATTAGACATCATTTTCTGAGAGATATAGTTGAGAAAGAGTTAGTGAAAATAGAGCATATAGATAATAAGAATCAACTAGCTGAAGTTTCACTAAATCGTTAGACTTCGAAAGGTTCTCAAGACTAAAGAAGTCTATAGGTCTCTGTCAGAGTCAGTAAATGTTGGTCCAATATTTGGATCAACATTGACATATGTCATATATGACTGTTACTGTTTTGATATTTGGTCTAACGTTCTCTTTGTTAAATTCCTGAAATGATTTGACTCACCTAGACCATTTTCTGAAATGACCCACTCCCTAGTACTGGTATGCTAATGATCAAGATACAGATTCAGAATATTTAGATCCTTAGATACACGGCATTCGCGGTGACGATGTATTCTATGCGTGCAAGAATGTTTTAACCTTGATGAACTGTAAATCACTATAGAGCAGTGCACAATATTCTCTATCAATAATAAATGTGAGATAAGGGCAGAAAACGAAAGAAAATTGTAATCTATGGTGTTGAACAGAAAATGAAGGAAATCGTTTTGAGAATGTTGGGTTAAATGTTGAGCAACTGTTGTGACTAGTCATTTTGATCATGCTATATTTCCATTTATGTTATTTGTTTTATAGATTTTAGGTATACATATAAATAATATGCCGTGTCTAGTATATATATCTCTCATTTTGCATTAGAAGAAGAACGACTATCCTCACTTGGTTCATGCGTTCATCGGAACACCTAAACGATTAGTGCACTCGATCTCGACTTAATTTTTGTTATGATCATATTTTGCACGATATTTTTAAATGTCACACGTTATCCACTCTCCACATTTTTCTCAACAATCAACGGTTAGAGCACGTATTTTACTCGGTTTAATAAAAAAAATTTATTTTTTTTCATTATTTTAATCAATCACTCTAACGGTTACTTTTTACTCTCTCATCATCACACGAATTTTTTTTACCGTTACAATCTTCACCTATATTTACTCGGCCTGCATCATCTCTCACATCATACGATATCTATTTGCTTTTTCTCTGTTATTCTCTCTGTTTTCTCTCTGTTTTTCTCTATGTTTTTCTCCCTGCAATTTTCGTATTCCCAGTTCTCAAATCGCATTCATTTACTTTTCTCTCTACTTCAATTTCTCTATGGCAAATTCACCTAACCATGAGTCGCAGAATGTTGATACAACATCTAGCGCGAGTTTAATCGAGATAAATCCTTTGGCTATGGTGGTTTACGGTGCGCCGATGCCTATTGGAGCCACGTCGCCTCTGCGTGATGATGCTGACACCGCTGAAGCAAACCGCAGGATGCTGCAACGAGCCCAACGCCTCCGTTGAGTCCGTCATCTGACTCTCTTGTCGATGAGCACATATTTTCAAGCGACAATTCAGAAAGCTCGGACGAAGATTTCATTCCTACCGCGGTGGAGTCTTCAACCAGCTCAGAAGAAGAAGAAGAAGAAGAAGAAGAAGAAGAAGAAGAAGAAGAAGGAGAAGAAGAAGGAGAGAGGAGGAGGAGGAGGAGGAGGGAGGAGGAGGAGGAGGAGGAGGAGGAGATAATTTCCCTGATTCAGTTCCGTTGAGTAATATATTCAACAAACTGAAGAAGAAGGTGGGAAAGAGGCCACTGAGTTCTGACCCTCGAACCACGAAGAAGGCTAGAGTTGCATATCCTACACCACAAGAGGATCCTACTACTGTTGAGGTCGATACTGAGGCGACTCCAACTTCAACATTTTCTGCAGACGACGACCTGCCCGAAGGCTCAGACTGGGAGATCACTCAAACTCCCAGGAAATTCTACTCCAAGAAACATGAAGACCTCTGGTCCTCCTTCAACTCGAGAACTCTTCGAGTTGAAAGGATCGTTGATATCAACAGCTTCAGGAAGTACTGCGTTCTTCAGTTCCTTGAATCCCGACATTTGGGGAAGGCGGTTAGGTGTATGGGACCTATTCCGACATAGTGGTCCGTGAGGTATACGCTATTCTCTCTCCTTCCTTGAATGAGCCCAATTCTAGGAAGTTTGGTAAAATTTTCTTGCGCAATGTTCTTTATGAATGTTCTTCCCGGCTTATTAACGAACTCTTAGAAACCCCAGAAGTAGACCAGTTTAGTGAGAGTGACATAGATGAGGTCGTCACTTCATTACCGGGGGTAGGATTACTAAGTGGGAGAAAAACTTTTCCGCCACTTACTTGACCTCACTCTACTGCGTGCTTTTTAAAATTGCTATATTTAATTGGTTGCCTACGGCAGACGATGGCACGATAGTAGAGTGACGGAATCAATGGCACAACTCTTATAAGCTTTGGGTCATAACCTCCCCATCAATTGGGGAGAGTATATTCTCAATCAAATAGCTTATCAAGCAGAAAGAGTTGGAAGAGGCATTCTCCCTTTCCCCTCCATCATCTGGTCGGTGCTGATTCATGGAGGGTTCAAGCCGCTGAGAAGAGACTATGTGGAGTACAAGAAATCTCCTTTTACCATCTCAGTCAACCATGTTACGGGGCACAACAAAGTGATAGATCTACCCTGGAGCTCAGAATGTTGAACCTAATATTGGTTCAACATCATCCTCAACATCCAACCTGGAGAAGGAGATCAAGTGTCTGGACGACACTATTGCCTTTCTGATCGCTCAGAGAGAAGTTCTTCGGAGTTTGCTCTCTTCCCAAAAAGGGGGAGATGGAGCTGGTGCAGAGGAAGGAGCTGACCATGGAGCTGACATGGATGCTGGAGGATCAAATTCAGGGAGAGCTAGAGCTGATGAAGGAGCTGCTGGAGCTGGAGCTGATGAAGGAGCTGCTGGACCTGGAGCTGATCAAGTATAAGAGGATGCTGGTGCTGGTGCTGGTGAAGAGGAAGCTGCTGCGGACGTGGAAGCTGAAGCTGAGAAGGATGCTACTTCAGACGACTCTATAATGGGTCTTCAGTTTTAGTTTATTTTGGTTGACTGATTTCCTGTTTTTGCATGCAGACTTCTATGATTTGTGTGTGGTTTTTTGTTTTGCAGATGTGACCAAGAACCTCTTAATGGCTATGTATTAACGCTCTAATATTTTGATCCATTTATTGTTCTAAGTCACGTGTTGCTTTCAGGGGGAGTTATATGGATTTGAAGTTCTCTAGATTGGAACTTCATTGGATTTAGCTCTGCACTGGTTTTGGGAAGAAACACAAAAAGGGGGAGATTGTTAATGTTGACATTGACAATGTGGACTCAACATTTGAGTCAACAGTTGAGATGTTGACATTGACAATGTGGACTTAACATTTCAGTCAACATCGATTGCCTCGGACTTGGTCCAACCTTAATTTTGTCTTTCTAACCCAAAAACTGTTTTCCCTATTATTGCGGAATTATTTAAATGTGTGCAGATGTTACTTACGAGATGGACTTGTTCAAACAAGAGTGGAGTGGAGTGGATACTAAAAATAGGATGCTTATTCAACCGCTTCAATATGCTTACTAAAAATAGGAGAAGTGGAGCTCGTGGCTGAATAAGTCGAAGCATTATCTCAGACGGGAAGTCATGGAGATCATGGAGAACGTGGAGAGGACTGGAGTCGAAGATATGAAGAGTATAAATAGAAGACTCCGATGCCGACCACGGATGAGCAGAACGATAACGAACGACGAGCGACGAAAGAAAATAAAACGAAAACGAGAGAGCTCTCACCATATACTCGTCTATCTGTTCTTTACCTAGTGTTTTACCTTTGCATAGATCGTAGGTATCTGTGTTAAGATTATAAGAGTTGGTAGATTCTTTACTAGGTTGTTTTTACTATCTTTCGATAGTTCTACTTTTTGTAATCCATTTTTTATAGTGGAATTTTGCCCTGAAGGCTTGTAGCAAGTTATTTAACTTGCTGCATATTTTAAATTGTGTTTCCATCGATTTTAACTGCTAAGTTTTGAAACTTTCCACTGTGCTAAAACTTTCTGTTCCTAAATGTTGGTTCAACATTAGGGACAACATTTCTGATATATTTTTAACTTAGCTATTTTCATATCTTTACGGGACCGCTCATTTTCAAATTTAATGTTAATTTATATTTTTTTGCACACTTGTAAAATGTGCTTCTATTATTAGATATACTTTGAGGTTTGGAGTTATCTAAATAGTTACCCGCTTGAACCCGCCAAAAAGACATTCAATTAGATCCGCTACCCAATACTAAATTAATCGGGTATAAATCCGCTACAAATGGAGTTGGGTTGCCGTGGGTCCAGTTTTGACCCGGCCCATTTCCATGATCTATCAACTTCATAATTCATCGTAAGATTCATCTCGAGTTACTTGAGCTAAATTTCAAAAGAGATTTTTCTGATATAATCGCTAAGTAACGTGCAACATGGAACCCAAGTGTAAAACAATAGATTCTTACTTTTTCTGATTTTTCTGATATTATTAGATGGGTCCCATAGAACATCATAATAACATAAACAGTAGATTCTTACTTTTTTTCAAACTTGAGATATTTTTATCATTTGATACCTTTATTAGCTCCGTCAAAATATTATTTCTTGAAAATATATTAAATTATACTTGGAAACAGGCCATGTAGCCTAGCTTTTCTACGAAGATATTAAATTACCTCTCTACGATGATACTTCAAATTAGCTTTTCTATTTCATCATCAACGAACGTAGCATTAATGGAAAAATTAAATTGAATTAAATACAATCGATGCAATTTTGGCACGACATCATCTCAGACAACTCTTTAGCAATTTTGGCACCATCGGCAAATAGGAATACTCATTTGTCGGTTTCTTAAACCTCGAACATCTCTAAAATTTCCAAAAATCTTAGAAATAGAAATTATGTAGCATTTCTTTTTTTTTCTTCGAGGTGAAATATCCTTCTCGTATATCATATTCAGAACTCAAAGTCAAACTTCCAAAAACGTCATATAAGTTCGGTGTTACGGATTCGGGGAGCTACAAAATTAAGTCACTAATTATGTTTTTCGTGTTCTTTGGGTCATAATATTTGATAATTGCAAACTTAGGTCACTAAGTAGTAAAGTATTTGATTTATTTGGGTCACCGGTGATTTTTTCCGGCAAAAATCTCCGAATCCGACGTGGCCGATGACATGTCAGCAGTCACGTCGGATTTCCGACGATTTTTGCCGAAAAATTCACCAGTAACCTAAAAGTAATCAGATACGTTACTTAGTGACCTAAGTTTGCCATTATAAAACTTAATGACCCAAAGAACACGAAAGACATAATTAGTGACCTAATTTAGTAATTTGGCCTAAACATCTCTCTTACAACTTGGAGTTCGATTAGATTGCGTCTTCAAGTTAGCTAGCACCATATATGTTATTTTTATAAGGCTAAAAATCATAGAACGCCCCCGTGATTTTGAAACTCATCACAAAAAACTTATGATTTTAAAATAGCATAAAACTCCATCGTGGTTTGATTAAGTTTTTTCATTCTCCCCATTTTCGTGGGATACGATGATATATTTTCTAAACCACATAAGAGGTATGATGATATATTGTTTAAACCATAAGAGATTATCGCGATGTTTACAAACAACAAGATAATAACGTGATTTTCAGTTCAACCCGATGGAAAATAGAGGAGTTTATACTTTTTATAATTGCAATCACAAACTTACCATGAGTCACGAGACAAATATTCGCCGTATGCACATCACACTCCTCGTACAGTTCCTATGTCTGCCAATAACCAAGAAACACTAAAAGACAAGAATCTAATGGAAAATTCCGACAAAGCTGTGCCGTTACAATGGATCGAGGACACAAAGAAAAAGAGTAAGTGCGTCGTTCTTGTCCCATACCCTTTACGAAGCCACACAAGAGCCATGCTCGACTTCGTGGAGCTCGAGGACAACTCCGACAGGCTCGACACTTCGATCGGAAACCAGCTCGAGCTTCTCAAGGTGGTGAACGCGAGCTGCGCCGCCCCCTTCGAGGATCTTCTGAGTCGGATGATCTTGGGAGGAGGCGGAGATGGCGAGGAAGGAGAGTTATTGGCCGTTGTGTACGATCCGATCATGAAGTTCGCCGAGGTTGCGAAGAAGAAGCTGAGGGTTAAGACCGTCGCGCTTTGGACCGTTCCGGCGGTTTACGTGAATTCTTACCTCGTCTTGATTCGATTGATGGAGCAGAAGGTGCTCCCCGTGTCAGGTTTGTACTAAATTTTTTATTTATATTTTGCTTAGTCTTCCGATATATATCGGCAGATAATCTCACACGGGCCCGTGGCGAAATTAGGGTTTATGTTTTAGGGTTTTAAGTTTGGAGTTTGGGGTTTGGGTTTTCAGAGCCTAACACATGGACGTATCAAATCGGGCGATAGTGAGTCAAATCAGCGTGATTACACACAAATCTAACCCACTTTGAGAACATCTTAAATTGAAGAGTGAATTTAATTTTATATTGTATCGGGTGGAGTTAGTTTCCAGTTGTGGGACAGATAATTCCAACATGTCCCCTCACGCGTGGCACGATTCAGCACGCAAATCGATAATTGGTTCTGGTACCGTGTTAAATTGAGGTTTTCCATCCTAAAATCAACTCGTGATAGGAAAGAGTGGCCTCTTTTACTTATCTTTTGAGTCGGGTGAAGTTAGTTTCACGATGCAGGAAAGATAATCTCAACGGTTTTATGCTCAAGATACTTCACGTTAACTTGAGGGTTCTTTCCGAAAATCAATTGGTGTTAGGAGGAGATGCCTCTTTTTATTTTCTCTTATGTTCGACAGAGTCTCAAGCGCGCGACGACGAAATTCCCGAGGAGTATCCCCTAAGGCTCTGCGACGTCTCGTCATCCCCGGCGGAAGAAATCCCGCAACTTATTATCGATTTCATCCGCGGCTACATGGACGTAGAATCGGCTTCCGCCATGATATGGAACACCGTCGAGTTCCTCGAGCGTCCGGTGCTTGAAAAAATCCGAAGTCGACACTGGCGAGTCCCATTCTTCCCGATCGTGCCGTCAGACAAGCTCGCCCCTATAAACACAACAACCTCGGCGGACTACGACGCTTGTCTTTCGTGGCTAGAGAAAAAAAGCCCGAGGTCGGTAATTTACGTCGCGTTGGGCACCGTAATATTAATAGACGAGAAGTCGCTCCTCGACCTCGCATGGGGCTTAGCCGAGAGCCGACAACCGTTCTTGTGGGCCCTGAGGCGCTCTTCGCTAGTCGACGGCGGCGAGCCATCGGTGCACTTCCCGTTGACTTCACTGAGACGGTGGAAGATCGAGGGCTGATCGTCGAATGGGTCGATCAGAAACGGGTCTTGGCCCACGGGTCGGTGGGCGGGTTCTTGACCCATTGCGGGTGGAATTCGATCATGGAGAGCCTATCGGAGGGGGTTCCTTTGCTGTGCCGGCCCTGCTTCGGGGACCAGCCCGTGATCTCGAGGTACGTTTCTCGGGTTTGGAGGCTCGGGATCGAGTTGGAGGAGAACTGCGGTAGCGGGGAGATTGCGGGGAACGTGAGGGCGCTTATGGTTGGCGAAGAGTGTAGTGAAATTAGAGAAAGGGTTATTGAGACGAAGGAGAAGATTGAGGAGTGTAATGGAGAGGGAGGTTCGTCGTTCGATTCAATTAATCGGTTGGTGGACTTCATCAACGTTTCTTCCGAGAGAATTGTAACGAATATGAGAGTAAAATAATCACCGGATTATGTGAAATGTGTCCGATTTGTTGGTGTCTGTTTATGTTTTGCATTGCATGTATGGGTGAAGAAAGCTAATGCTCGTGTGTGAGCTTGGTGTTTGGTGTTAAAGAATTTAAAAAAAAAAAAAAAAAAAAGAAGTCGACACCATCCGTTATTATTAGATCATAAATATTTATTGCAAATCATGGTGGCTTTTTTTAATTAAATAAGTCTTTTTCTAATTAGTATTTAAAAATAAGTTGGAAAAAGAAGGTATTGATAAAATAGGTTTTTTCGTGTGTAATGGATACGAGTTAGTTACTAGTATCCATTAGATACGAGTTACTCATCTGACCTGGCTCCTACCGCTAAGTAATCTGACCTGGCAGATATTGACCAATTAACTCGTATCCATTAGATACCTGTTACGCAAATCTAAATATTTTCGGCTGAGCGACAAAATAGTTTGGTGATTTATTGACGATTTGCGACGGAGAACATACGATTTCCGGCGATTTGCGATGAGGGAGGCTGATTTGAGCTGCGACGATGGAGGCCGATTTGAGCTGCGACGATGGAGGCCGATTTAGATTTGAATATACGAGTTACATGGTCACCAAGTCAAAACTATGCCACGTCGAATTTGTAACTTGTAAATTGTCAGGTCAGATAAGCAACTAATATCTAATGGATACCAGTACTAACTCGTATCCATTACATACGAAAATACCTATTTTATTATTTATTTTTTTCAAACTTATTTTATAAATACTAAATAAAAAACAACTTATTTAATTATAAAAGCCAATCATGGTTCGTACAGTTCCATTGCATTGTCACAAAACGCAACGCGAGTTATTATATATTTTTGCATTGAACGTGTTTAATTACTAGTTTGTTTAATTCTTGCCACATTCATCGAATGCAATCTTCGGGGTAACAGATTTATTTCGGAACTGTAAATATGGATTATCATCAATACGATTTAAATATTATTTCAAGCAGCTCTAACATCATTCACGGTCTTAGCAATTCCATCTTCATCGAATATTTCGATCCAGTAGCCATCTGGATCCTTGATAAATGCTATGCCTTTAACATCTCCTGCAAAAATAAGTACGTTTTATTTAATGAGTTCAATAATTGCATTTTAATCAAAATCGATTGAATCAAGAAGAAAAGATGCATTAGATATCATTACCATCATTAGGCTTCTTCACAAACTCAACTCCTAAAGACTCAAACCTATCGCACGCCTTATACACATCATCCACTGTAATCCCAAAGTGACCTGCAAGCGACGTAGGTAATAAACTCAAAATCTCATCAGAAAATAGATTTATATAAATAATTAACATTTATGTGACACATGTTGATATTAAAACATACCAAAACCTAAAGGATCTGAGTTCCCATCATGATAGCCCTTAAAATCGGGATTGGACTCAGTTCCCCAAAAACTGCAATGAAATCTAGATATTAGTGTTGTAGAATTAATAAAAAAAGAAGAAGTTAAGATGTAATTTAAATTAATTACGTACTGTCCGAACTCTAGTGTAGCTTTTCTTCCGATGGTCCATTTAGTTCGCTCGATGGGGTCACTAGGAACCGAAGATAGTTCCTACATTCAATTTTATATACCATTTTAATGATTACATATTATTTAATATTTACATATACGTAAATACGTGGATTATATATATATATATATATGTAGATCAATATATAGAGAAGCATGCAGGAAAGTTTTGAATACCTCATAAGCCAAGAAGTATAAAGAGGCTTTCAGATCTGGAAAATCCAACCGCTTAATCAACCTGTTATATGATAAATAACAACAAAATAATAATTAGTAATTATAACTAATCGTTAATAATGTAATAAGGCCACAACTACTATTACGCAAGAGTCTGAGATCTTACGACATGCCCAAGACGCGTGAGTAGAAATCAAGACTGATTTTCGGATCCTTCACTCGTATCATCTATTATTTTTATAAAAACAAAATTGTCGAATACCAATATATATGTATATTAAACATAAAGAAAAATAATAAGATGAATAAAGCTTACAGTATGTTGAATAAAGTATCCTTTAGTTGCATCATCGACGGTGGTGTGCAGACCAGGGTTGTTCTCAGGCGACTCTCTGCCGTTGAGTTTAGTGACTAGCTTAGGCACCTCCGCTGCCGGAGCCCAGATGCCACGGAGGAACACGGCGGCCACGATGCAGGTCACGGCGGTGATGATGAGGAATAAGCGAATCGCCATCTGGAGAGAGAATAATTAGAAACAACTATTGTCTCCCATGAATGCTTGGAGGAGAAGAATATATATATATATATGTGTGTGTGTGTGAGTGAGTGATATCATAACATACTTTGAATATTATATTATTACACTAACTAAACAAACGCAAGAGACCAGAGTAATCGAAGTGATCTTTAGTCAAAGCCGGTCATTTGTTTCCTAGTATTAGACGAAATCGAAAATGGCTGCTTTGACTGGTCAAATCGCATGTCATGCTTGACTTCGAAGAATGACTATTATTCAAGAATAACGGTCAATCTAATGTATGTATATTATTTGAAAATTTTGGAATTCATTCAGAACCTTCGATTCGACGACAATATTTGAGTTATAATGTACTCTGTCGTAAAACCAACGTTAAAAATTGTTTATTATCTAAATCCTGTCAATACTATTATCCTCTTTTTTTTCGAGTAAATTCCCTTTCAGTACCCTTTGAAGTTTTAACTTCCTGATCAGTACCCCTTCAAGTATTTCTTTCTGTTCAGTACTCATTTGCGAAAAATTGTGTGTTTAATACCACCAAACATTGAAAAGACGAAAATAACCCCGCTTTACAGATTCTGTTATACCAACTGGTCTATATATTGTACCAATATATTCAATTATTATATCAACCGTTATCACTGCTATACCAAGTAAAATTTAAGAGTATTATATCATTATTATACCAAGTGTTCCCATTATTATACCTACATATTCAATTATAATACCAATTGTTATCACTGCTATACCAAGTCAAAGTTAAGAGTATTATATCACTATTATACCAAGCGTGTCCATTATAATACCAATATATTCAATTATTATACCAAATATTATCACTGTAATACCAAAACTAATGTTATTATAATATCCGAATTGCTTGGTATACGTTCGAATTTATTGATAGAATAATCAATTTTATTGGTATAATAATCGTATTTTGCGGTATAATACGCAAAAATCACTAGAATATAATACGCAAATTTTTTTTTTGGTATAACAGTGATAACGGTTAGTATAATAACTGAATATATTGGTATAATAATGAGAACAATTGGTATAATAGTGATAATAGTTGGTATAAAAGTGATAACAATTGGTATAATATTCTTAAGTTTGACTTGATATAAAACTGGAGAGAATTGAAATAATATTTATGTATGAAGAAAGGTTATTTTTGTCTTTTTAATGCTTTTTAGGTACCTAACACACAATTTTTTTCAAATGGGTACCTAACAGGAAGAAATAATTCGAGGAGTATTTAAGAGGAAGTTAGAACTTGAAAGGGTATTGATTGGGAATTTACCCTCTTTTTTTCGTATATGTAATATTGATGATAGTTCCTAGAGCTTTTAATGACCGTTGACTCTCCCCAAGTGTGTTCTTGTCCCTAAAGAATTCAAAGAAATTATGGGGAAAATGATAATAAAAAAATGCACAAGTCAGTCCGAAAAAATAACGGACAAAGTGAATGCACAATTTATGGAATTAGAACAATGGATCCATTCATTATGAAAGAATGGCCGAATGGGTCGGAACCAGTCCGAATAGAATGTGTGATTGTGTTGTGGTCGGGTCGGTATACTACGTTTGTGCCCAAACAGTGTTCACGACCTAATTCCTGATCTGAACTTCTCTGTATATTATGAGACGAACCCTGCTTTTCAATACGATCTATTTCCCTTGCATTTGTCTTTCGTCTCAAGTCCACACAGACTACGATAATCAATAGTTCAAGGGGATTCGAACTCATTACGGATGTAATGATCAGACCAACTTACATGTCTGTTAATGTTGAAGACAACAACGTTGACAATATTGGGACAACATTCCAGTCGACATTGTTGTCTGAGAATGTGTCCGACTTCTGTTTTATCTTTCATGCCCAAAACACGTTTTAATAGATAACGTGGCTTTTATTAGTGTCATGCAGGTCATGAATAAGGGATGGAATGATTCAAAACGTGTGGATTGCGTGTGGATAAGCTGGAGCGAAATTAGGAGTGGAACATACTAAAAATAGAAAGATTGGAGCTCAAGTCAAGACCAAATCATGTTGAGCTGATCCGAATTAACTCTCAACGGTCACAACTATCTTAGTGGACGTTGTGGAAGTTAGTGGAGGTGACCAAGTCTGTTGTGAAGTAGCCCCAAAGTCGAAGGCGTATAAAAGGGGACTTCACTTAACCATTTCGAAACAGCGAGAGATATGAGATTCTATGAGTGAAGTTTGAGTGAGCCTGAAACATTTCGAGAGTTTCTTTTAGCCTAGTTTTTCTGTTTTGCAAAAGTCGAAAGACTTTGTAGTTTGGTAGAATCTCTGTGGATTCGTTTCATTTTCTAGGCTTGTTTTTATAATCCATCTTTATAGTGGAATTTCGCCTTGAGGCACGCAGCAAGTTTTTATAACTTGCTGCAAAATTTACATCTCTTGTTTATCAGTTTTTGTCACTAAGTAATTTACATATTCCGCTGTGCGCTTTTGTGTTAGATCGAGTGTTCCCTCAACATTAGTTCTAACATTTAGGTTACATTTTACTACTTAGTTTTACAGCCATATCAAGACCCCACTTCAAAGTGGTATCAGAGCCTCCGCTTGACGTTACTAAGCGTACTTAATCCTCTACAATGGATGTTACAAGCTCAAACTATTTCGGCAAGGTTCCCGTGCTAGACGGAACCAACTACGCCTATTGGAAAGTGCGTGTGCGCCAGTGCATCAAATCGATCGATACGCGAGCGTGGGAAGCTGTGCTCAATGGATACACTCCACCTCGAACTGCCCCAGACGCTGATGGAGAAGTCGTTGACAAACCAATCGACGAATGGACGGTCCCTGAGAAAAATGCTGCCGAGTTCAACGACAAAGCCCTTAATGCCATATTCTCCTCGGTCGACATCTTCATGTTCAAGATCATTCAAAACTGTACAGCTGCAAAGAATGCATGTGATCTTCTTCAGAGGTACTGCAAAGGCGATGCAAGTGTGAGGAAAACCATACTAAGGCTCATCTACAATCAATTCGAAAACCTCAGAATGAAGGAAGATGAAGACATCACCACGTATTTCGGGAAAATACTGACGATCTCAAGCGAATGTGCCAGCCTAGGAGATCCAATCTCGAATAAGGTATTGAATTCTAAAGCAGTACGTACACTAACCGAAAAGTTTAATGTGAAGGTAGCGGCGGTCGAGGAAGCATACAATTTGGCCACGATGGACTTCAACACTTTGATGAACGTCATGAAGAATTTCAAGACCAATCTCGACGTCCAAAAGAGGGCTTCTCGCGGCAAAAGTCTTGCTCTAGTCAGTCAGCTCTCTAAGTTTCAAACTGAAGATGATGAGGATACGGCCTTGTTCGTGAAGAAATTTAAGAAGTTCCTCAAGACGGATGTGGCGAAAAATGTTGGCCCAACATTCAAGAAGGGCCAGAGTTCAAATGAACCGATGTCTGCTCCACCATTCTTCAAACGTAACCCAGATGGAAAGAAAAAGAACATCAACTGGGATTCAGTGAGATGTCATGCTTGCAAGGGTTGGGGCCACTTTGCCAATGAATGTGCAAATACGCTTCGCAAACGTGGGAAATCACTTTGGGTCGATCTTTCCGATGATGAAGATGAAGAACAGGGTCCTAAGGAATCAAGGCAATCATCAGTAACCATTCAATCCTTCTCAGACAACAAAGAAGAAGAAGATCATCAAATCGGCTTCACGGTAATAACTAATGTTGAGTCAACATTTGACCCAACATCTGAGAAACAAATTATTTTCGATTATGATGACTCTTACGGTTTTGATGTGTATTTAAGTTCTGATGATGCAGGATTAGAAACTGATGTTATCGAAAAAATAAAGACAAATGAAGCCTTCAAACTACTGTCTGCAAAATATGAGAAAGAAAAGGCGAAAAACTCGGAACTCAATGCTATCGTGAAAACGCAGTACGAGGAGAATGAGAAAAGCGAAAAGATGATCGAAAGTCTACTTGAAGGGATGAACAAATTGGAAGCCGTACTGACACGAAAAAATAAAGAAATCGACAAGCTTCAGAAGCGAGTAGACGAGGCTGACGAGACATTCTCAAAAATGAACAAGGGTAAATCGACCCTTGATGAGGTAATATCGTTGGGTATTTTTGATAAGCAAGGTCTAGGATACAATGCTCAATCTCCTCTTGATGTTCCTAATCCTGTGACCTGTGACTCATGATAGGCCTAAGATTGTGTTTGTTAAAGAAAAGTTCGAAACCTCGAACTATAGTGAGACCGTGATTATTAAAAAGAGTACTAAGCATGCTGCCAGTAAGTATAAGTATAGATCGTTTAAGTGTCATCATTGCATGCAGCCTGGTCATATCAAGCCTTTTTGCTGGAAATTGAAAGGGGAGATTTCGAAGAAATCTATGTTGGCTGAAATGTCGTCCAACATTCCACTCAACATTGAGAAATCAGTGTTGAAAGGTGTATCTGGAGAAATTTCAGTTAACGCTCCTTCAAATCTGGTGAACACAATGCTGTTTTGTCATCTAAGAAAGTTTGGGTAGAGAAATCCGTGCATAAATGCAATGTAGTTTACACCTCTTTGCGAGCTAACGTGACAGGTTCTTGGTACTTCGATAGCGGGTGTTCCCGACATATAGTGGAATTTCGCCTTGAGGCACGCAGCAAGTTTTTATAACTTGCTGCAAAATTTACATCTCTTGTTTATCAGTTTTTGTCACTAAGTAATTTACATATTCCGCTGTGCGCTTTTGTGTTAGATCGAGTGTTCCCTCAACATTAGTTCTAACATTTAGGTTACATTTTACTACTTAGTTTTACATCCATATCGGGACCCCACTTCAATATCTTTTCGAGGAAGACATCAAACGATATTAAAAGAGGAAAGTGATATTATTATTTATATTTAATTTGTTTATTATTTTAGGGAAATTCCATATGGTACTCATGCGTTTAATGCTTTCTCAGTTGTTGTCTTAACGTTATTTTCCATTCCATTGGGCATCCCTGAGTAGACATGCCCATATTTAACCGGAACCGGCGGTTCCGATTGGCCAACCGCCAGTTCCGGTTCGTAACCGGAACCGGCCACCAAACGCAACCGGCGGCCGCGGGTGGCGGCGGTTGGCCGGTTCAACCGGCGGTTAGTATAAAAAAAATCAGATAAAAATAAAAATATAGCCGTTTGATTCAAACGGTTTGAAAAAAAAATAAAATAATAGAAGAAATAGCCGTTAGAAAAAAAAAATATATTTTGAACTAGCCGTTGCAACCGGCAACCGGCGGTTGCAACGGCTACTTAGCCTTAAAATCTATAAATACCCCCCCCCCCTCTTAAAAAATCACAACTCAATTCTATCTCTTACTCTCAATTATTCACTCTCAAAACGCGTTATTCTCAGCCTCGTTGTAGTCCACGAATTAAAAATAAACTAATTAAAATACTAGTCCCTCAATCCTAGCCCGGTTTTACTACACTCATCAATCTCCGCCCGGCTCTACTACACGGCGCTCCGAATTTTACTCGCCTATTTTTTCGTAAGTTTACACATTTTTTTATCGAACGTTTATTCTAATCTTTTATTTTAGATATGGATAGCCGTCGTCGAGGATCGAGTTCGAGGTCGAGGGGGAAACAGATTGTTGGTAGTTCATCGCAAGATGACTACTACCAATATGACAACTCCCCCGAAATTATGCTCGACCTAAGTGACGTCCTCGGCTCGGACACGCAAGGGGACCAACCGGAAGAAACTCCGATGCCGACGCCGACGCCGCCGACCGAAACCCAAGCACGGGACGCCGCCGCCGCCCTACGCTCGGATATTTTCGCGGTACACTTCAAGAAGGTACCGACTGAAAATAAAGATTTTTTTAAAGTTATATGTAATTATTGTGGTAAGGAGTACCCTTTTAAGAAGGGGGGCGGATATGGCAATTTTACCGGCCATATCCGCTCAAAACATCCTACTAAGATAGGAATTAGTCAAAGTCAAAGTCAAATGCACGGGGCTACGGGCACGGGTTCGTCCGCTACCGACAAGGACCCAGTGTGAGTCCGACGTCTTTGTTCATGTACAACGAAGACGTCGCGCGCAAACAACTTGCAAAATTTGTTTGCGCGAAACATCTTCCTTTTCGGTTTGCCGACGATCCGATCTACGAAGAGTGGATCAGAAAGTCGTATAACCCCCAAGCGAAGAAAGTTTCACGTAGCACCCTTACGCGAGACACTAGGAAGACGGTACTCGCGTATAAACGTGAGTTAGTAGATCAATTAGGAAATTTAGAGTGTAAAGTATCCATTGCCTCCGATATATAGAGCGATCACTGGCAAGATCATCATTACATGGGTGTTACATGCCATTGGATTGATGACTCTTGCCAAGTACAGAAACACTTAATTGCGTATATGGAATTTGACACAGCACACACAGCTCAAAACATCGCACTTAAGCTTAGGAGTATCTTATCGGAATATAGGATACTCGAGAAGATTTTCTCGGTATCCTTTAATAATGCTAGCGCTAATAACGCGAGCATTGAAGATTTGATTATGTATTGTCGACCGTCATTTGGCGTTCGATTCTTTCATGTGCGGTGCTTCTGCCACATACTTAACCTATGTGTTCAGGACGCACTCACGCATCTAAAGGCACACGTTACGCCGATACGAACGGCAATTAGTTACATGATGCACCACTCTTCTGTACTGAAGAAGTGGAAGCGTCATTGTAAAAGTTTGGGAATCACGCCCAAGAAGTTTGCCTTAGATGTACCCAACAGGTGGAATTCCACCTACAAGATGTTAGAGACGTCGTACGAATATCGCCACACCTTGAGCGATTTCTACGACGAAAACCCCGAATTCGGGGTAGCATTACATCCCACGATGTGGGACGGATGCAACGGCATATGTGAAATACTTCAAGTATTTCACGATGCCATGAGGGAGATGTCGGGAATATATTACCCGACATCTATCTTAGCATTAGATCATTGCGTTAAAGTCGCATGCATTCTAAACGGTTTTGTAAATGACGAGATTGCGGGTCCGGCCGTTTTAGCCATGAAAGCTAAATGGTTGAAATACTTTTGGGATCTACCCGATATCTTCATCATTGCGAAGATATTAGACCCCAGATTACGCGTAGAGGGGACAAATAATTTTCTGGAATTATACTACCAATCCATTGCGGCTAATTCTAGTGTTATTCCCGATGGCTATCACATTCAAGTTAGGAATGTAGGGTATGACGCTCTAAACGCAGTCTTTAGAGCGTATAAGACCGATATTGGCCAAGACCCAACTCGATCGAGTTCGGGTCAATCCACTAGTAGTAGTAGTGCTAGCGGTAGTGATCGCTTAGCCTCCTACTACAACCTCCTCAACACGAGCAAACGCCAAAGGTCGACGAACTCGTTCATAGAGTTAGATAACTACTTGTCGACCACTTTTGAGTTCGTCGAGGATGAAGATCAGTTCAACGTCTTCCGATGGTGGTCGAAGATGTCGCCAACGTATCCAACGTTGGCGAAGATCGCTAGGGAAATCTTTGTCGTCCCAATTTCAACCGTCACGGTTGAACAAGCTTTTAGCATGGGCGGCTTAACTTTAAGTGAAAGGCGTTCGAGGTTGACGGTAGAAAATGTCGAATACCAATGCCTTCTCGATGATTGGACGAGAGCCGAACATCGGACACAAGACGCCACGAATACCGATTCGGACGACGACGTATTCGATGACACCACCGGCACCGAGACTAGTGGTGGCGGCAATGGCGGCGACGACTAAGAGTAGAGAGCATAGAGAATCTCCGAAAATGGCGAAAGATTCAAGCCCGAAAAAAGATAAGTCCTTAATACTAATCTCATTGTATTAATTTTTTTATTTTATATTTTTAAATAATTACTTACACATACAATCTTATTTTTCAGCCAACATCTCCAAGAAATCGCTCGCGTGACGACATCAAAGCCAACGACAAAGTCCGAAAAAGATAAGTCCTTAATACTAATTTAATTTCATTTTTTAATGGCGATTGTACAAAAAAATATTATCTAACTAACTTCTATTGTATATTTTTTTTTTCAGAAACCGATTATCGACTGGCATTGGCAAATGGCGATTGCGATTCAAGTATTCAACGAACAACGAATAAATTTTTTTTTCTTACTTTGTATTTTCGACTTTGTAAATTTTAATTGTAAATGTAACTTCATTTTTGTAATGAAATTAATTTATGATGATTAATATTTTAAAATCGAAACCGTTGTTATATACTGAAAAAACATAATTGTGTCCCGAAAAGTCAAAAACTATCGAAATATACACTATAAATTCAAAAAAAATTTAAAAAAATAAAAAAAATAAATTAAAAACCCGGCGGTTGGTAACCGCCGGATACACGTTGACCGGCGGTTGGTCAACCGACAACCAGAGACGGCCAACCGTCATCCGTCTCCGGCCGGTTGGTCATTTCGACCAACCGGCAACCGCCAGTTCCCAACCGCCGGTTAACCGAAACCGGCGGTTGGGCAACACTATCCCTGAGGTATGACAAAAAATCCGTAAACCTTAAAGACCAAAATTGGGGGATTTTTTGTTGTAAAAATCGTTAGATGCTGGTGGATAGAAAAGACCAAAATACCCACAAACTTTCATACTTAAGAGGGACATTTCGGTCGTAGCATTTCTGTGAAGGAAGACGATGATAATCACATAAAACAATCATTACCACCTAAGTGTTTTATATATTAGTGTAATTGGAAATAAAACATGCACGTGTTAGGAGGTGCAGATTGCACTCTCGAAATTGTTTTATTTTGGAATTCAAAATCAAGCAAGGGTCAAGGGGGGTGCGCCCCCTTGCGGGGTCATAGGGCAGCGCCCCTAGTGGCATGCGGGGTGCGCTGCAGCGCCCTGAACCAAAACCTCACCACCCAAAAGGGTGGGCGTGCACCTGTAAGGTGACATCTGTTAATAAACACACACCATATTTGAAAGATTTATGTTTATTTATGAATAGACACAACTGATCGAAATTTGGGTTATAAATAAACGCAGAGACATCAACACATTTTCATAGAATTTGCATACGCATAAAAACGACTTCTTCTCTAGTCTTATCCAAGGAAGAATTTGGCGTAACTTGAAAATGGTCCAAATATTGTCTTCGGAAAGTGAATTTTCAGAAACGATTCTAGAGAATATCTGGCAATACAAATCATAACCCTTACATAATCTCCAGCACTAAGCTCTTCTCTGCACCAAACCGAGCCCTCCTCCTTGAAACCCTTGAAATCAGCTTCGAAATCGCTTCTGAACCAACGACGCTAGACTGAGATCTGACGGTCCTTTTCTTGCACTTCTTCTAGGTGACGTCGCCGACACTGCGTCCCCACAGCAGCTCTGCCATGTACCTCGGCGAAAATCGGAGCGACGCAGTTGGTATCACGTCCGAGGGGATGAGTTGGGAGCTTTCGACGAAATCGAATGGGACCTTATGACGAAATTGACCATCTTTAGGTGTATGACCAAAATGTCCCTCTAAAGTCTGAAATTTCGAGGGCATATTCGTCAGATTTTCATCAGCAAATAACGGTTTTACATCAAAAAACCTGATTTTGGACTCTAAAATTACATAAATATTTTTTGTCATACCTTAAAGATATCAACTGGAATTGAAAATAATCTTAGGGCATCGACAGTAAAAGCTTTAAGAATAGGTACCATATGGAATTTCATTTTATTTTATAATTTTGGTGAAAGTATGATATCGAGTTCCTGCACACCCTGTCATTAATTAGCATTAATTGAGTTCGGACTCTGGACAGCAGCAGATAATATCTGAAAACTTGTCATAATCGCAATATAATGACAAAAAACAAAAACTCTACCTGAATTCTTTTTAGCATTCCATTGCTATTTTCTTTTTGGAAAAGTTTCTATATAAAATAATGAGAAATGACGTAACAAATAAGGAGCACTACCAGCTTTCAGCAGCAACTAGCGGTAACGTATGTGTGGAGTGGCGTTGAGCGACGTTGGCTTGTATACTACCACCAAATATTATCAAGTGGATTTTATTTTTATTATACCTTTTACTATATTTTTACTATAATTTTATCTACATTTGATATTTAGTTAAAGGAAGTGTGAGGCCAAATTATTGAGATTATTTATCCCACATCGGGAAATTAACTTCATCCGACTCAATATATAAATTAAAGAGGTCCATCCTCCCAACACCAATTGGTTTTAGGAATGAACCCTCAATTTAACATGGTATCAGAGCGGGTTTGATTTGCGTGTTATCGCGCCTGTTTGACTCACCGCCACTCGATTTGATATATTCACGTGTTAGGCCTTGAATCGTGCCACACGTGAAGGGGCGTGTTGAGATTATTTTCCACATCGGAAAATTAACTTCATCCGACTCAATATATAAATCAAAGAGGCCCCTCCTCCTAACACCAATTGGTTTTAGGAAGGAACCCTCAATTTATCACAAAATACTAAATTAGGTCAGTAATTATATCAGTTTTTGTTTTTGGGTCACTATGTTTGATATTTGCAAACTTAGGCCACTAAGCAACATATCTTATTTCTTTTGAGTTACCGGTGATTTTTTTCGGCAAAAATCGCCGAAAATACGACGTGACCAATGACATGTCAGTACCACGTCGGATTTACGACGATTTTTACCGGAAAATTCACGGTTGACCCAAAAGAAATAAGATACTATACTTAGTGAGCTAAGTTTGCAACAATAAAAGTTAGTGACAAAAAAAACAATAGTCTTAGTTAGCGATCTAATATAGTAATTTGGCCGAAAGTGTTACTTAGCAGAAAAAAAACTATTTCAGATAATATTACATAAATATATTAACACGAACAAAATATCGGATGTATATATACATATAAATGTACATATGTATATAATTAATGCACTTTTTTTTTTGTATTACGAATACTCTAGCAAAACATAGAAAACCCGGATGCTAGCGAAATAGCTGCACTTGTTTGGTATTCCGAGAACGCCAACTATACCAACCTTGTATCTACACTAGTAAAAAAAAATACATTTTAAATTGCCGAGTTATAGAAGTCTAAATTATTTTGTAATACAATATATATCAAATACAATTTATTACTCAAAGGTGAGACACTTATAGCCTACGAAATATTCTCCTTGCTGTCGTTCTCAATAACATATTATATTGCGCATTTGCCGATCTGATATTATATATATATATATATATATATATATATATGGAACTAATTGAAGCAACGTACGTAATTCACATGGCATCATGCATGAGATGGGTTAAAAGCTTGATTGTGCTTCACGTGAACTTCACGTGAAGTCTTCCCCACACTAAAACCAAAACCAACATAATCATTTTTTTTTCTCTCGTATTATTACTTTCTGTCCTTTTCCTTTTGGAATTTTAGTTACCGGTTCATTAGTCTATACGTCGTACGAGGGCATATTCACCCATACATACGGTGGGTTCAAACACAATCATATTCTATGTTGGAAATTGATTATATAAAATTAAAAAGTGATACACTACCTTCAAAGTTAACTCTAGATGAAGTGGAGAGTGCAAAGACCAAAGAATTATCGGGTACGAATTCTCTCGTACACCCATTTAAAAATTACACGTCTAAATTTAGATAAGAAAAAATCAGCTGAGACGTAAGGCGGCGTGATGAAAATAGATTATATAAAATTAAAAAGTAAGGCACTACCTTCAAGATTAACCTTTTAATTGAAGTGATCATTCAATATCTTTCATTAAGCTTATGGTACTCTTTCTATTAAAAATTGGTTTTAGAATGGAAGTTCACTTAGGTTTATATGTTGGGCTCATAGGAGTGAGTCGGATGGGATTTTTATATCCTAAACATGGTGCGGTGAGCGCGGAGCGAACATGTGATCAAGAATAAGAGTGAGGTTCTACCTCATGTATGATGTGTCCTAATCTTTTCAATGATTGATGCTTTGTGTCGAAAGTTTTTATAATATTGATGGTTGTGAGACGATGTGTCACTGTGTGCCAAAATGGATGGAAACATCAGCACAAGATGATTGTCTATGAAGGAAAAGATGAAAAGACACGAGTCTTGTGTTTGACAGGAGGTTTGTTGGGGTTTCGAATTCAATACCGCATAGGGTAGTTGAAACACATACATATATGTTTGTGACTACTATTTGTTGTCAATTGGTTTTAGAGTAGAACGAACATTGGCTTTATATATAAGGATTAGGGGCTTGGACTAGATGACATCTATATTCCAATAATATATACCAAGAGATCATTGTTCGAATTCTCACGATTACTCGTAAAAGGAATAATCCATGTCTCAGGCTAATAAAAAAAATCAGATGTTAGGAGGATGCATGATGGAAATAAAATAATATAAAATCTAAACAAATACACCACTCCTAAAAGCTTAAACCGATCTATTTGTCTTTTATTGCATAATTCATTTAAATAAAATCGTGTTTTTTATTTTCTTTTTATTGCATATTCGATCTGTTTATAGATTTCTATATATAACTCCTCCTATCAACATCGTATAGTTAGTAAGGATTAGAGAATAATCATGATTATAATATAACCAGATGAGATTAATTGATTCCCGAATCTCGCAATCACTTGAGAGTTGAGCATCTAATTAGGTTTTGCTGTCCTGAATGATCATTATAGTAGTTGAGATTCCAATCCCATATCGAAATTAATATAATATTATTTTTTTAGTGAATAAGAATATGTATTTATGATCTTTAGCTATCACCCTAAAATATAATGATATTTTTATAAAACATTTCAAATGTCCTTGATATATAAATGTAACACTGTACTAGAAGCAACACTTTTGTTATCTGTATAATTATTATAAAAAAACTGGCACACGTCATATGTGTAACTGTATTAGTGGTAAGAAAACACTCATAATATTGATTGAATTCCAAGTACTGTATTGAAAATAAACTTGCATATATATATGAAAAATGCATATTTGTATTGAAAAATAATCCAACATACATCCCGTGCGCACAGGTTACCGTTATATATATCAAGCTTCGGTAGTAAAGGAACCTACATCCGCATCTCTCTCTCTCTCTCTCTCTCTCACGCACCCCACAGCATTAAAATAAAAAGGCATTCCTTGTATCTATTTTCTTGTATTATTAAATCTGTCTTCAAAACCGTATTGATCTATATTGTGAGAGACTTCAAACTTTACAGTCGTTGTTTTCAGGTGTAGCATCATCAAGATTCACACGAAAAAGAAGCATAGGTGCTCTCTCTCTCTCTGAGACGCCATAGCTTCTGTGCTGGTGAGAATCTTGATGATGCTGCATCGGAAATGGAGACGACTATCAGATAACAGATGAAGCAACATCGTGAATCTCTTGCCTCAGGTTATGCTTCTGCTATAATTAATTCCCATCTTATGAGTTACTTTCGTATAATAGTTAGGTAATTATATGATTATTTACCGAAGAAAATCAAGTCTTCATTTTATTGGTTTTGCTGCTGCTCTCTATTTTTGGCATATACATATGTCAGGGACGAGACGACGTTTGAGCTGAAATGTAGACAATGCTTTTCGAGTTTAATAAATAAAATTAAAATATTATTCAGGAAACATATATGATGCTAACATTTTTGTTTGCTTGCCTATGTGCAGTTTGTAGATATCTACACAAATCTGAAAAAACATTCATGTTACGTAAATATCAAATTTATATTCCCTTGTAAGGGGGTAACAAGTCATTGTATGTATAACATCTGTTAATGTTGACATTGTCAAATATGGACTCAACATTTGAGTCAGCAGTTGCGATGTTAACATTGACAATGTGGACTCAACATTTCAGTTAACATCGATTGACTCGGACTTGGTCCAACCTTAATTTTGTCTTTCAAATCTAAAAACCGTTTACCCTATTATTGTGGCTTTAGTTAAGTGTGTGCAGGAATTATTTACGAGCTGGACTTATTCAAATATGATCGAATAAAGTGGAGTTAGTTGGAGCTAAAAAGGAGGAGACGAATTTACTTAAAATAGAGATTGAACGAGTCAAACAACAACTACAACGAAAATATAGCACGACCATTCGGAGAAGTTGTTGGTTACACATCTATATAAAGAGGAACTTCGACCTCAAAGAAGAAGGACGAGAAACGACGAATGACTCACATCTAGAGTGACGAAAGACGCACATCTAGAGTGACGAACGAGCAAAAGAAAAAGAGAGAGCTCTCTACATATATTTGTCATCACGGTTCTTTACCTAGTGTTTTACCTTCACATAGATCGTAGGTTATCTGTGTGAAGATTAGGAGAGTCGTTAGATTCTTTACTAGGTTGTTTTTGCTATCTTTCGATAGTTCGACTTTTTGTAATCCATTCTTTGTAGTGGAATTTTGCCCTGAAGGCGTGCAGCAAGTTATTTAACTTGCTGCATATTTTAAAACCGTGTCTCCATCGTTTTTAACTGCTAAGTTTTGAAACTTTCCTCTATGCTAAAACTTTCAGTCCTGAATGTTGGTTCAACATTAAGGACAATATTACTGGTATATTTTTAACTTAGCTATTTTCCATATCTTTACGGGACCGCTCCTTTCCCCCAATCAACATCCTACTTAAAAATTAGGATGTTCGATTCATTTATTTATCTAACTACTATTATCTTTTTCCAATCGTACCTTTTTCAGTAAAATCATCGAATTTCAGCCCACTTATATGATTACTGAACAAATTGACATAGTTGCCAACATGGTCTCTCTTCTGGACATGTGTACCACTCGTTGAAAGGTTCACTTTCGAGCCCTTTTGGTTCAAGTGCATGCATTGGTAGTAGTAGTAGCTGTACTGTCCTGAAATTCTTGTAATAAAAACAAACAAATAAAATACTGTACTTTTTGTATGTCCAAATGATATCTCTAAATATATATGGTCCATTCATTTTTTTTTGACAAATATATGGTTCATTCGAAGATATTTTGCCGTACGAGATTTTTGTTTTGGGGTGATCCTCAAAAACACATTACGTGATCCTCTCATCACCCCATCATTATTGCGTTTGTTTATCGTATGTGATAAGTCTCCATCGTGATGGAAGATCACCTAGGTGATCAAAAGGGAATAATATTTCAGATTTTAGATCACCTCCGACAAGCAGGCTGATCCTCCGTTACCATGATGGAGTAATATTTTCAATATTAATTAGGACAAAATTATCCATTATTCATTCCTTATATAATTTTCTTTCTGTTTTTAATTACATAACTAACATGTTTAAATCTTAAAAAATATATTTAATGCTTAAAAAACAAAATAATTACATTGAAGAATTATGTAAAATACTTATAATTAATATTTGATTTAAAAATATATGTTTAAAGCTTAAAAAATTTAAAAAAATATCATCCCAAAACAAACATCATAATGACAAACTACCTAGATCCACATCTCGGTGTTGTGCGTATCACCGTAATGTTGGATGGGCTCAAGCAAACACCCCCTTAACGAGTATTTGAAAATACGTACATGTAAAAATTAAAAGACTAGCATTCAACGCGTTGATCCTCGAGGTATGTGTGTATGTCTCTCGTTCACCTTCGTCAACATAAATTCATGGGCAACCTCTCATCAAGCGAATTATTCAACTATTTAAGTAAACTATTATGAAAAATGTTGGTTTTGATGGGTTATTTTTTTGTAGATTAGTTAACTAAAAGTTTAAAAAAAAAGGTACTAGACTATAAATTTTTTATAAATATGTATTTAAGTGTATATTTCCTTTAATTGGATTGAAGGGAGAAATTATTTTCGAGAGCTCACATTTTCTTTTATAAATATGTATTTAAGTGTATCTTTCTATTTTACGACGAAAGACGAAACTCAAACGGCGGGACATGAAAGCTTCTAGGGTTTCGTGGTAATGCGTAAAGGTCCGTTTCTTTATCACCATTTTCATTTTCTTCTTCTTCAATTCTATGCACTTAGTCCTCAGAACCTTTCACTTCCAGCAACGAATTGCGTTTCGAAAGTGCGAATGTTAATTGGGTTTCATTTCATTACAAGAAATTTTAGTCATTTTCGTGGGGAGTTTAGCTTAATGCTCGTAAATTTGGTTTTTCAGGAGTCAATTTGGAGCAACGGTTCTTAATCTCATCGACCAGGTTTGTAGTAGACCCACACGTTTGAGATGTCCGATTACGGCATGAAACGACGTCGTTAATGCTCTTCTAGCTTTCTTCTTTCCTTGCTCCTTGTATTGTACTTGTATGCCACGCATTTCCCATTTTCGATCAATTTTCTATATTTTCTTCAGCTTGCGATTAGATTCAGCTGGAAAATGATTTGGTGTTTTTACAGAAATGTCTATATAGAGCTTGCCAATTCTGTTACTCTGTACTTCATAGCTTGGATAAGCATATTAAATTCTCCAATTGAATCATAAAATCCCAGCGATGTAAGGCACTGCGTATTTTATGTATTTGTTAGAAAATGGTTAAGAGCGAAGCATTTGGTTGTTTTGAGGGAGTTTGCAACGGAAGCAATGAGCTCGATGGCATACTTAGTATTTTGGATTTCCCACTGGAGAATTTAGAAGGCAGTGATGGAGTTTTCGAGGATTGGGACGTTAGCAGCTTTCCTCCCATTCCTTCGGATGTTCTCATTAGCCCTTTAGCTTCTTCATCTTCGAAGCATCCCGTGGAAGAAAAATCAACTGACGTAAGTTGAGTCCATTGAACCATTGTTTCGATAAGTGTGTTTTGGGATTTTCGACGTTTTTGGTCCCCAGTGTTTGGCATATGGGCATCTCTGGTCCCCCCTGCGTTCCCGAGTTACAGTTTTAGTTCCCAATGTTGTCGATTATAGGCACTTTTTTGGTCCACTCCTATGTTTCTAAGTACAATTTTAGTCCCCAATGTTGTCGATTATAGACACTTTTTTGGTCCACGGATTAGTTTAGCCGTTAAGTTGAACGGAAATACGGGCCGGGCGATCTTGCATTTTGCGGGCCAAAGAAAGGGGTCCTGGCCCGGTCCATATTTTGGTCCAACTTAACGGTTAAACTAACCGGTGGACCAAAAATGTCCAAAATCGACAGCAATGAGGACTAAAACTGTAACTCAGGAACATCGGGGACCAGAGTCACCCATATGCCAAAAATTAGGGACTAAAAATATGGAAATCCCATTTTTAACTAATCATCTCCCTCTTCGTATTCCTGTAGATCAGTCGAAATTTCAGACAGTTGAAGCCCGAAGGGATGCAAGAACGAAGCTTGGTCCAATCGCCGAGCCCCGACTCGGTGCTGGAAATTACTCTACCGCCCTCTGGCCGGAGGATTCTTCCGGACCCTTCTTGGGTCCGTAAGGAAATCAGATCGAAACGGTCGAGGCCTTCTTCTCGGGATCATCCGTGGTTTTCTTGTGATATCAAGAAAATGTCTTGTGAAGAAAGAACAGATGATCATTGCGGGCGAGTGATGGAATCGTTGGGCAAGAGATGCGTCCACTGCCAGGCGACAAAGACTCCGCAGTGGAGGGAAGGCCCGTCGGGCCCCCGGACTCTGTGCAATGCCTGTGGGGTTCGGTTTCGGACGGGCCGGTTGTTCCCCGAGTATAGGCCCGCTAATAGCCCGACGTTTGTGCCTTCGCTGCATTCGAATTCTCACAAGAAGGTGGTGGAGATGAGAAACAGAGCTAGACAGGAAAAGGCTATGTGGTGGTGAATGAATTAGTTTTGATGGGGGCATATTTGTCCTTTTTTTATTTTTATTTATTTTTAGTGAAATTTGTGGGATTTTGATTGAGTAGGGTTTGCAGTTTAGATTAAAATTTGTTTCTCTTTTTATCAATAGTTTTTATTTAAAAAAGGGACAACTCCACTTAAGTCCTCATCAGCCAAAAATTATATCACATAATTCCCCTGATATTTATTTTAGTACTAATTACAAACATTTTTTTACACATAAGGGACAACTCCACTTAAGTCCTTATTTTTCTAATTTTATTCAACATTTCTTTTCTAAACAAACCAAAACGTGAAAAGCGTAGATAAAAAAAATGAATGAAGAAAAAAAACAGAGGAAAAGTGTAAAAGAATATAATGTCAGCCCACGTGAATCGCAAAAGCCCATTTCGGTCATGGAAGGCCCAACATGAAACCATTTTATATTTTATATTATAAGCATAATTAATTTTAAATCATATAGGGTGATAATTTAAGAACATCTAATTTAAGAACTTACAATTTTGGGGAAAATAACTTACCAAATTGAAGTAATTTGATGATAGTAACTACATAAACATAATTTTAATTCAAAAATAATATTCGTAAGTCGTACTTAAAAATTAATTTGAGGAATAAAATTCTACTTGAAGTTGGACATGCTAATTTGGAAAGAATTTTCTTGACACGGGGTAGAATTTTCTCCGAAACTAATCGTCATGTGCACACTTGTATTAATTTCGGGCCAAACTTAGTTTTTTAACATTATATTTTTCTCCAATTATTTCAATTCGTCAGAGATGTTAATTTGACCAAAATTTTCCCAATGCCATAGATGATTTTTATTCAAATTAATTGTCATGTTGGCTCACGTTTGTAATGTTATGGCTGATAATAGGTATCCATCGTTAATTATCAGTTTGTAGGCTTTCACCATGGAAGTTTAAATTCTTATCTTTTGGTGATTTATGTGATTGGTTGTCTCGAAAGATTGTTTTTATCCAAATTTATTTGGATCGAAAATTTTCTTTTCGCGTGTCTCTCTAATTGTATGGAGTATTTGTTTCCTTCTGGATTTGATACAAGAGGACCTGGGCTCTGTTAGCTAGTTAGCCAACTTTTTATTTTGATCGTTGTGAATGAAAATATGTCGTTTTCGAAAAATAATAGAAACTCTAAATTAATATCGAAGAATTTCTACAGATTTGGAGATTGGCCATCAAAATTTATTAATTAATAAAATTATTAATTAATCGATAAATGAATAAGTAATCAGTTATATATTAATTAATATTTTATTAATTTACAATGAAATACTTATTTCCAAATATATTTCAAACTTTCATTTAATTATCGTATTATTTAGTATATGAAATGAAGGGATCAAATGTAACGAACCATTCAATATGTCACCTTATTAAGACACAAAGGTGAAATTGGTTTAAAAAATATTGAATCATTATTCAAGATTCATTTTTAAATTATTCGTATAACAATATTTAGTAAACAAGAACTTATTAATTTAGTTTTATGTCTCTAGAAATTATAAAAAATATATTATCTCATATAAGTTTAGCAAAGTATTAATTTAGAACCATATTCTCGAGTCGAGACCGGCAAAAAATATTATCTTAGAGAGTTTTTAAATAATCGAGTATTAATTTATTAAGTATGTATGTAATTTAAATACCGGTAGAAATACTCAAACATAGGTTTGTTGCTTTTTTTTTTAAGATATAGGTATTACATTCATAATATGAATTTGATTAATCTTATATTAGAATAGAAATGTAGTCCCCTTATTTTATCTACACGTGTCCTCTTTTAGTTTTTTTTTTTTTGTATTTATAATTTAATTTTATTCGTTCAAGTTATTTAATTGTTCAAGTTATTTAGTTACGCATTAAAAATGATTAGAAACCACCCACTCACCCATTAACACACTTTCCATTACACGTTCTATCATTAACTCCAAAATCCAACACTAATAATAGTTAAGCATTAAATATAATCAATCCTACACATCCCAGTTTCGAAAACTTCATTATCGTAAAGCTTATTTCTCCTCGGTTCACATATGTGATTGGTTCTCCTATTGATACCGCGTAATACATTGATCGTACTCTGTAAAAGGTATTAATATAACATATATCCTTCATTCATTATTGCTTGTTTTTTCCATTTTTTGTTTTACGTTGTTGAGTGTATGTTTCTAATACAAAAAATTCATTAACTTCTACCCTAATTTATTAAAATAATCATTTCTCCCAATACGTTTGTCAAACACATGATCAATAAATATATGAAACGCTGTTTATTATTATGCATTCCATCGCACTCGCATCCATTAAATATAATAAAGGCAATGTTTGAATATTCATCTTCTCCATCGCACCCGCATCCACGTGTTTACAATGACAGTCATCTAAGTCGGTCCGTTAGATTAGTAGACTTAGAAATCTTTCGTTAATTTTCAGCCTTTCCTGTTCGATAATTTGACATATTTTCTTCGCATATTCATTATACTTGAATAATTGTTGATCTTCCATTTTTTATTGTCTATTGGTAATCGTTTTTGGTTATCTGTTTTATTGCTGATTTGTTGGGATTTAGTAACGGGTTGATGACGTTTCTTTCTGATATTTTTCCATTCAGAGTTCATTATGGTAATTTCCTTATCAATGAATCGAATTTTATTAAATATATTTTATTCATTCTTTTACTCGATTACGTGAATTCTATGTTATTTTATATTAGATTGGAAAATTTATTCCTCATTTTATAGCTACGCGAGTACCTCTTTAATTATTTTATATTTATCTTAATTTTTAAATTATTTCAATCAATTTAATTAAATTAAAAATAATTAAATATATGATAAAACACCCACTACACCCATGACCAGACTTTCTACGATAATTTACCACGTCAAAAACAAAATCGTCTATGGTATAACTATTTCTTTATTTTATTTATCCACCTCTGGGAGACATTAAGCATCAAAATAAACTTTTTCCGTTTCAGTTTCGAAATCTCTGCTTTGATTAGCGTTACGATTTTGACGGTGTATATAAAAAAACGGAAGCTGGAACATTGTGGAACATTAGAATGTCCTAAATATTATTGTATTACAAATTATATTATTCTCAATTAATCTTTTATTCTTTTTGTTTTCCTGAATTATATTATCATGAATTATACTTCTTATTATTTGAATTTTTGACTCTATGAATCTGTTTAATTATTAAACTATTTGAAATTTTTTTTTCTAAATTACTCATATTTTTTAATTAAACCTTTTTAAATCTAAATATTGCATTAATTATGACATTAAATTTTCTTATAACCTTTAATTAATTTTTTTTTTAAAAAAAACACGATTACATATATTTTTTTGTTATGCATTTTTAAATCATGCTTATTTAGAAATACCGTTTTGTACTGAAAAAAAAAATATTTATTAATTTAAACTTTTTATTCTTTGAATTTTCTTATCAATGAATCGAATTATTTGTAAATATATTTTATTCATTATTTTACTTGATTACGTGAATTCTATGTATTTATTAATATCGTATTTGTACATGGAAATAATTTTAAAAAAAAATTCCAGATCAAAATGAGATCCTAAAGATTGAAGATATTAACCAAATAAAAAGTAGTTTGTTTATATTCTACATGTTCTTATTGTATTCAACTATTTATATCAAATTATATTATTCATTCTAAAATTTTAACTTTAACTTAATATGCAGGTTTTGAAAAGCAGCTGGCACGATCTATAAATTCGGTTGGTTTACATCACGTTTTTTCGATTTGGTTTATCTTAAGGAACGAGCAATACTTGAACCACTTTATCTTCAAAAGGTATGTTAACAATTGATAGAATCTTTAAATTTAATTAATTCAGGTACGTCATTTTAATTATGTTTGATGTTTTCCCATTATTATATTTTTTTTCAATAAGAATGACATATTATGCATGTATTTCCTAATAAATATATGTCAGTATGTATGTCTTCATCATAAAAGTCATATGATATTGCTCTCTCTATATACAGCTTATTCAACTATATGCTGTATTCAACCATATGATTTTAAGTATCCTATTCTTTTAGGTATCATACATTGTAAATCACTTTAAAACATAATTTTAAAGTGAGATCCACTAATATTGTATTTGTACATGAAAATAATTTTAAAAAAAATAATTCCAGATCAAAATGAGATCCTAAAGGTTGAAGATATTAACCAAATAAAAAGTAGTTTGTTTATATTCTACATGTTCTTATTGTATTCAACTATTTATATCAAATTATATTATTCATTTTAAAATTTTAACTTTAACTTAATATGCAGGTTTTGAAAAGAAGCTGGCACGATCTATAAATTCGGTTGGTTTACATCACGTTTTTTCGATTTGGTTTATCTTAAGGAACGAGCAATACTTGAACCACTTTATCTTCAAAAGGTATGTTAACAATTGATAGAATCTTTAAATTTAATTAATTCAGCTACGTCATTTTAATTATCTTTGATGTTTTCCCATTATAATATTTTTTTTCAATAAGAATGACATATTATGCATGTATTTCCTAATAAATATATGTCAGTATGTCTTCATCATAAAAGTCATATGATATTGCTCTCTCTCTATATACAGCTTATTCAACTATATGCTTTATTCAACCATATGATTTTAAGTATCCTATTCTTTTAGGTATCATACATTGTAAATCACTTTAAAACAACAATGGACGAACATTATTCCAACTCTATAAGCCCTTCAAATAATACTATGCAAACAAGAAGGTTGCATCAATTATCATTGCAACGGGAAGCCCGAGCTGCGAGAATGACATTTCTGCGTAATAACCGCATCAGGACTTCTATCAATATTCGGCCCAACAGATTCCGCAATCACGCTGGTAATTTAATTTAATTAATTGCACATATTTATTCAAATAAGCATTCAAACATTTAATCACTGATTCAAAAAAATGTAGAAACATCTACTACAAGTAGAAGATGTCTTTTCTCGCAACGCTTAGATATTGGAGAGAGATCAACCATATGTCCCTATTGTAATGCTATCATGTGGGTTTCTGAGAAAGTTCGAGATAGTAGCTTGACAAATCCAAGATTTCAGTTATGTTGCGGAAACGGTCAGGTTCAACTGCCACCTATTCCAATATCGCCTCCGTTTCTTCATTCACTGTTATCACAGCCAATCTTTAAAGAAAAAATCCGAATTTACAATTCATTGTTGGCATTCACTTCAATGGGTGGACGGATCGACAACAGTGTAAATGATGGTAGAGGACCTTATGTGTTTCGCATAGGTGGTAGCAATTACCACCGAATTGGATCATTAATCCCTGAACCGGGTAGTGGTCCTAAATTTGCGCAACTTTATATTTACGATACTGATAACGAGGTTTTCAATCGTCTGATTACAATGAGATCGTCGAGCAATTCAGATATAAATAGTGACATTCTTCGTGGCCTACAAGACATGCTTGATCATGTAAACCCTTATGTTTCCGTTTTTCGAAGTGCTCGAGATATGCTGGTTGGACAAGAAAATAATATAAATCTTCATATACGTATCATTCAAGCAAGAGAAGGTAGACAATATGCGCGTCCAACGTCAAACGAAGTTGCGGCTTTATTGGTAGGTGATTGTACCGAGGATTTGGGACACAGAGACGTGATTTTACAAACAAGAAATGGTATATTACAAAGGATAAATGAAACTCATCATGCTTATATACCGCTCCAATACCCGTTGTTATTTCCTTACGGGACAGATGGTTGGTCAGACGGCATACCAATAAGCTCTTCAACTACATCAAGGAATAAAGTATCGATGCGTCAGTTTTACGCATACCGTATCCAAGATAGGGAAGCGGATGGTGATAGTTTCGTTAGAGGTGGTCGGCTGTATCAACAATTTATTGTTGACGTATATTGTGCTATTGAGCAATATCGTCTTCTTTACGTCAAATGTAACCAAGGTCGATTGCGTACCGAATTGTATAGAGGTCTGCAAGATGCTGTTCTAAGCGGAGATGTTAATGCATATTCTGTTGGAAGAAAATATATATTACCATCATCATTCACTGGCGGACCACGCAATATGATCCAACATTATCAGGATGCAGTCGCAATTTGTCGTGCAATGGGTCCTCCTGATTTTTTTATCACGTTCACGTGTAATCCAAATTGGCCAGCGATTACTAGAGAGATACGTCAAAATGAACGTGTTGAATCGTCCTGACATTGTGGGTCGAGTTTTCAGGCTAAAAATGAAAGAGTTACTTCATGATTTGAAGGATAGGCGAATGTTTGGAACGATCATTGCAGGTAATTTTTAATATCTGTGTTATTTAAAAAATTTCAATATTATTTTAACATAAATCTAACTACTTAAAACATTATGCAGATTTACATGTTATTGAATTCCAAAAACGTGGGCTTCCTCATGCACATATTCTTATTACATTGACTCCAAATGATAAGCCTACATATGCAGAGGATGTTAACAAATTCATCAGTGCCGAAATTCCCGATGAAGAGAATGATCCTCTTGCATTTGAGACGGTCACAAGGTTTATGATACATGGACCATGCGGTCCATGCTTAGTTGATGGAAAGTGCTCAAAGCATTATCCGAAAATTTTTTGTGACGAGACAATTGTTGATGATCGAAGCTTTGTGTAGTACATGCGTAGAAGAACAGATGTAACAACTTTGTCTAATGGTCGGAATATCGATAACAGATGGGTGGTACCCTTTAATAGAGATTTGTGTGTCAAATATGATGCACATATAAATGTTGAACGTGTAGTAGTCCGAAGCGTGGTTAAGTACCTATACAAATACATCCATAAAGGGCATGATCGAGCAACTTTTGTCATTGAAGATAGTGGACCTCAAAATAACATTGACGATACACATCGACATCGTGCTGATGAGATTAAGCAATATTTAGATTGTCGATATGTGTCCACCATAGAAGCATGTTGGAGGATTTTCGACTTCGCCCTACAACATCATTACCCGTCTGTTGAAAGAATGCAGTTTCATTTACCAGGCGATCAAAACATTGTCTTTCATGACAATGATAATCTCCATGAGGTAATTAACCAGCCACAGAAGACCATGTTGACAATGTGGTTCGAGGCAAACAGGCGGTATCAGGAAGCTCGGTCTTTGACATATTCAGATTTTCCAACAGAATGGTTATGGAACCGTCGACATAAAATGTGGACAAAACGTCAACAACGTGTTTCGATTGGAAGACTGCCTTTTACGCATCCAAATGCCGGTGAACGCTACTATATCAGGATGCTCCTTACGAAGGTTCGTGGTGCAATGTCATATGAGGACATACGTACAGTAAGAGGAGTTGTTCAACCGACTTTTCAGGCAACGTGTCTTGAAATGGAATTACTTGACGACAACAATGAATGGCATGATGCTTTAAGAGAAGCATCTACATGGACTACAGGTTCGCAACTTAGAAATATGTTTTGTTATATATTGATGTTTACTGAAGTAGTCGATCCAACAATATTATGGGAAAGACATTGGGAAAACATGACTGATGATCTTGAGTACATGATTCAGCGTCAGTCTAATAATTTCAACATGCGCCTCACAGACGAAGAACGGCGTAATTTGGGTATTCTAGAGATAGAGCATATCCTCAACAAAAATGGAAAGTCGTTGAAAGATTATCCACAAATGCCTCAACCATCATTCGAGGATGTACACCGCGCCACCAATCGATTGATAAGGGACGAACTTGATTATGATACATCATCAGAGATTGAAAATTACGACCGTCTTGCTCAGGCGCTTAACGAAGATCAATACAAGGTATTTTCGACCATTATGAGAGTTTACGCTCAAAATAGTGGTGGCTTATTTTTTGTCTATGGTAGTGGCGGAACTGGAAAGACCTACTTGTGGAAAATGTTGATATCTAAATTTAGATCAGAAAGACAAGTTGTAATTTCAGTTGCATCATCAGGAATTGCCGCCTTATTACTACCTGGTGGTAAAACTGCACATTCCACGTTTAAGATACCGCTAAATCCTTCTGAGAATTCTGTTTGCTCATTTGAGAAAACGTCATCACGAGCTGAGTTAATTCGATTGACATCTTTAATAATTTGGGATGAGGCTCCTATGACTAATCGACTCGCGTTTGAAGCCGTCGATCGTCACTTCAGGGATATTTGTGACAATAATTTGCCATTCGGAGGAAAATTATTTGTATTAGGAGGTGACTTCAGACAAATATTGCCGGTTGTCGCAAATGGTGGTCGAGAAGCAATTGTCTCATCTACTTTGAACCGTGCTAATTTCTGGAATCAATGTCAATTAATGAAGTTGGAGATAACATGCGTCTTTTTGGTGCTGATTTTTCCAGTGAAGATTACATAGAATAAAACAATTCGGGGAATGGATCTTAAAAATAGGAGATGGCAGAATCCCTGGCAGATCATTAGCAAACAATGGCGAGTCAAACTGGATTGATATTCCAATGAATTCTTGATAAAAGACGACGAGCACGGTTTTGAAAACCTAATTGCTGCAACTTATAATGATCTTACATCACGTTTTTCCGATTTGGTTTATCTTAAGGAACGAGCAATACTTGCACCAACCAATAGTGATGTTGACAATCTCAACTCAAATGTATTATCTCTGCTTCCTGGAATCTCTCGAAATTACTTGAGTTCGGATAGAATATGTTCCGCGGAAGCTGTCGAGTCAATGGAAGAAATGAATCCTATAGAGCTGCTCCATTCCACAAATTTTGCGGGTCTTCCCAACCATTGTCTAGAACTAAAAGTAGGAGCACCGGTCATTTTATTGCGAAACATGAATCAGTCGATTGGTTTGTGCAATGGAACACGGTTGGTTATTTACAAGCTAGGAGATAAGGTCATTGAAGCGACGGTTATATCGGGGCCAAAGACGGGAGAAAATGTTCTTATACCACGGATTGACTTTCACCCTCCAATCAGGAAGCGTGTTTTGCTATAAGAAGAAGGCAGTTTCCTCTGAAATTGGCTTTTGCGATGACAATTAATAAAAGTCAGGGACAAACATTAAATTCGGTTGGTTTATATCTTCCGAATCCTGTCTTTAGCCATGGACAACTTTATGTTGCATTATCCCGTGTTACGTCGCCTACTGGTCTCAAGATTCTAATACGCAATAAGGGTGATTTACCGGGAAATGTTACAAAGAATGTGGTGTATAGTGAAGTTTTATCCAATATGTAATGTAAATATTACTCTCAAATTCCTTTTTCCTTGATTTTACTTCTTTTTTAATTTTTTTCTTTATTTTTTTCAATATTTTTAACTTGTCATTGATTCTCATTATAGTTAACTTAATGATATATGTCTTCAAAAAATTGTAGATGGAACATCTAAGATATAGGCCAGTTACACATATATGTCCCAAAAATTATATGTGGAATCTGCGAGGACGTTTACTGTGGCGATACGACGTTCATACTACGTTACGATCCAATAGAGAGTATAAAGTGCAAAACTTAATCTCATTGATGTCGAGGTATGAAAATACTTTTCACTGCCTGCTAAATCTTACTACTTATCATTATGTTCTGGCATTAATTAATGTTATATGTATTAACAATTTTTTTACAGGGAAGCGAAATACAAATAACCCTACAAAACAACGATATTGAATTTCATCGAAGTATCATGGAAGTAGGAAAAGTATATTGCATTGAAAATTTAAGTGTAGAGCCTGCTTCAACTTTGGATTGGCCCGTTAGGAATGACTATAAGTTGAAGTTTAGCCGGTCTACCAAAATCGTAGATTATCAACAACATTGTGATGATGATATTCCTCTGTACAACTTTCGATTTGATCAACTTAGTGCAATTCCGCAATATGCTACCCACAAGGACCACTTAGTCGGTGAGTACTCATTATTTTTTCATTGTTCGTAAATCATTATACACTAATCTTATCTTACATTTATCGCAGATGCAGTTGGCTTAGTAGTTTATGTCGGTGAGTTGGAAAATGTCACTTTCGAGAAAAAAAATGGCACCTCTATCCAAACTCACGTTCGAAATGTATTGCTTTGTGATACGAGGTACAATGCTACAACATTTATATTTTTTTCCAAACCTAATTAATATCGTCTTTCTAATTATTTTTCATTTTTTTCAGCACGAATACAATAAGACTTTCCCTCTGGGGAAATTTTGCCACAAATGAGTGTTACCAACACTTTTTTGATGCAAGGAAGGTTCTACTTCTGGCAGTATCAAGAGTTGAAGTTAAGAGTTTCAATGGTGAGTTCAACGCGTTCGACACTTATTTTCCATTCATTGTCTTATATTGATGTAACTTATGTAGGTGCATATTAAAATACAACAAGATTTAGCAGGGTTTTCGTTGATCCAAACGTCGACCATGCAAACAATATCCGTAGCTGGTATGTTTATCTTTTTTTGTTAAGTTGATTTAAAAAATAATAATTATTCGATTGCATATTACTAAACTAATGTGTTATTATAATTCAGGTACGCCAATAATTATATTGCGCAGAAGCACATTTCATGTAATCAGAGAAGAGGAAAAACTATACATCAATTTCAATGTTTGATTGATGCTGTTTTGATCAACTTAAATGATTATGGTGTCGTTGACAACGTAAGTTTTACTTACCTTTTCGTAAAATTTAATAATTAACCTATTATATGTTAAAATATTAATATATTTTTAATTACATGCAGGTGCAATACTTTCGTGTACGCGCATGGATAGACCAAATAGATATGGCAACTATATGGTACGAATCGTGCCCATTCTGTATGGTCAACAAAGTTACGGATGGCTGTTGCATAAATTTCAATAGGTCGGTGTCACACTCTATCCCGAGGTAAACACTACTCACTAGCATTCACCTGCAAATTATTTTTCGATATCGATTATTTATAAATTTTATATTTTTTTATATGTCATATTTTTATGTAACTTTAAGGTTTAGGTTGAAGATAAAGATAAGTGATAAATCATGCTCCAAACATTTGACATTTTGGAATGATCACTCGAAAAATCATATTAAGCCTATCTGCATCGGACTTAAAGCAAATTTACGATGAGGTAATATGGTTCCTTTTTTTTTCTAATTTCAAATACTTATTAGTAATTTTTTTATTCAATAATTTAGGGTGGAGATGATGGGCCATTCCTAATTGAAGAATACTTGAACAGTCGTTTGAAGTCGGAATTCGTTTTCATTCTCCGTGCTCCAAAAACACCCGACGATGAAATTAAGGTTTCATATGTTTTTAAAGTAGATTGGGAGGAAGAGTATAATTATTTACTCTTCAAACGACAACAATTATGATGCAATTAACTTTTATTTAATATTATCTCTCATTTCGATACATTAATTATTTTTTTATGTTATTTATAAAATTTTTATTTTTATATATGATATGTTATGTTACAAAAGATCTCTAACATACAAAATTTTATCCCCCTCCCACAACGTAATTAAACTATTTTAATAAAATAAATTATATATATATATCGTATGACCTGTGCATAGCACGGGCAAAAAACTAGTAATATCAAAAAGTATATGTTATTTAAGTTGAAATATTTTAAATTAAAATGGTGGGATTGCGGGTTTAATTTGTAAATATTAGGAAATTTTAAAAATTGCTTAAACTACCAAAACGTTTTTTTCTTTATTCGCTTTGTTGGTTCTCTCACGCACGTCTTTTCTCTCCCCTTAGCTGTACTCTCTCACACATACCACACACACAAAAACACACAAAACACGCAACGAGAGAGAGAGAGAGAGAGAGAGAGAGAGAGAGAGAGAGAGAGAGACGATATATATAGAAAAAGCTCGCAACCGCCTCTTCAGATTCATTTCCCATTCTCTCCACTCCGCAGATCTCTCAAGTCAAAATGGGTTCGACTTCAATCGCAGTAGTAGCCGCAGTGTTGCTATCATCACTAGCCCTGTTCGCAAACCCTACATTCTCCGCCGATTCGCCCTCGTCTCCGCCGTCCATCTCTCCGTCGGTCCCCCCAGTCTCGTCTCCGCCACCGACGATGCCGCCGTCCACCGCATTCAACTCCCCGCCCGCTCCTCCGCCGTCAGATCTCGCGCCAGCAACCCCTCCCTCTCCATCCACCCCGTCTCCTTCTCCGGATCCGGTGGGCAAAGGAGGCAGCCACGTGGCGGAGTCCAATTCCGCGGGCGAAGACGACGGATCCTCCTCGAAGAGCGGGTGGAGCGCCGGTAAGAAGGCCGGCGTGGCCGTCGCTGTCATCGCCGGCGCCTGCGTCGTCGGCGTCGGTGCTCTGGTGTACAGGAAGAGGAAGCAGAACGTGCAGCGCGCTCAGTACGGCTACGCGGCGAGGGAGTTTCTCTGATTGTGAGATATCTCTTCTTTTCATTATCTTGATTCGTTCAAGCATACAATTCCATTTAGATCTGTGGTGATTTTAAAAGACTCTGTATTCTTTCGTGGTGATGATGATGATGATATGTTGGAGATGATGATGATTCTTTGTTATACTTCCAACTCCATTGATAGCGATGATTTGTTGCTAAGGTTTCGTTTAATCCGTATGAATTATGATGCAATAACATATTTGGAATCGAATGCTTCGCTTTGAGTTCACCATTTTCGTCTTATTGTTTTGGATCTTGTATAGCAAACATTGGACTATATAGAGTCCCTTTGACTTATTTTACTGAATCAGAATCTAAATGTGACCGTCGATCATTTGCATAAAGCTTCGACGGCCAAAGTCTTAGGTATCCCGGGACAAGGATCGCCACCGAGCGCATCGCTTGAAACCCCGAAGCTGCAGTTTCTTGATCCTATGCAAGCCTGTTATTCGTCCGCACATTACTTAGATAAAACACTCCACGCAAGAATCGAATAATCGCACATTGCAGAAGGAAGAAAAAAAAGAGAAAAACCCGGACCTTTTTTACGATTTCGAGAACGTTCTCGCTAGTGCATTCGCCGTGGCTTAGGGTTCTTCCTCCGCACGAGCCACTTGGGGTTCCGAAGCTTGCAAACTTAATTACGGACACGACTTGGTTTTCGGAAGGGCAACTTAAGGACAAAGTCGGTGTTATGACATTGCTGTTACTGTCAGAAGCCGCGGTCCAATTATCGATCGAGATAGGGTTTGTCTCCGAGACCCGAGAGCATATGGTTTCCAGTTCCCTTGTAGCGAAGGATATCTTCGTCGGGTCGCCGCCCGTTTCCTCGAATAGTACTAGGATGTTCCCGCTCGGCCTTATCCAAGAACGGGGGACGTGATAGCTGCGAGGCACAAGACGAGAAATAATTAAAAAATGACGTCCCTTTTAGTTGAGAACCAATACGAGGCGTCGTAATAATAAAAGAATGTTTTATTCTACCCGGTTCCGTGTAATCCTACTCGTGTAGATTTCCGACACGTGTAATTTTGATAATGTGTCGAAAATTTAACGGATTGATCAGTGAACCAAAATGGGTTGGATAGTGAGAAGTGGGCCACATGTCAAAATGCGGTAGGAGTTATGTTATACCCAGAGTATGCAAGACAAAATGTGATATTTACATTTTGGTCCCCACTGTTTAATCTATGGCGTTTTTGGTCTTATATTTTTCGAGTTACAGTTTCAGTTCACAATGTTGTCGATTTTGAGCGTTTTTGGTCCCCCAATTAACTTAACTGTTAAGTTGGACGGAAATACGGGCCGGGCTAGGTTTCACTTCCTTTGGCCCTCAAAATTCGAGTTGGCCCGGCTCGATCCAATCCGTAAATTCGGGCTGACCTGGCCCGTATTTCCGTCCAACTTAACGGTTAAGTTAACCGAGGTACCAAAAACGCTCCAAATCGACAACATTGTGGACTGAAACTGTAACTCGGGAAAATGGGGGACAAAAAATGCCCATAGGCCTAAGATTGGGCACCAAAAATGTAAAAATCCCAAGACAAAATCATAAAATAATAGAACGAAAAAGTGCTTAACTACTGTTGAGTCGGTTTTCCGCAGCCTCTCAAGCATTTGTTCGGGTTATAAGGTCCTCTATAGTCGCAAGACTCCGCACATTTCCCCCCGGGGGCTACGTAAGTGGGCCAATAGCGCCCGATGCTCTGTCCGTTGACCCAAGCCTCGCCTTTCCCCATGCCCGCAAAGTCTATTGCAATCGGGCTGCTCCCTTTCGGGGCGTCGAACGTCGTCTGTGTAGTAAAGAAAAATAGTTTCGAACATCGAAGAGTTCTTTAAAAAAAAAAAAGAACCTAAAAGATTTGGGATGAATGCATTTTGATTGATTAGAGAAAAAGCTTGGGTTCCATCAAACCTTGTACCACACTAAAGGTCGATTCCTAGGGAGACCATTGCCGGCTTTCGAGGTCCAAAGAGACGATCCTCCGCTCGACAGGCCCAACTCTTCCCCTTGTAGACCTATCTGTTAACGCAAACGACAAGAAACCTCAGAAAAAAAGCGCGTGTAATAACATCATGTGGGTGCCGTGTATTATTACGGTGTCGATAAATTGACCTGATAAGTCCACTGTTGATGAGATAGGTCCACGGTGGAGCCGTTCGGTAAGCCCTTTAACTGTACGGGGCCGGTGATACCGGCGCCTTCTGTGTCATAGTACGCTCCGTAGTTCTTCATTATTTTTTTCGTTATATTAGAACGATGATGATAAATGTCTCCTAATGATACCACTGCGCGTGCACCCACACACACACACACATATAATATATATATATATATATATGTGTGTGTGATACCTGTAATCCAACGGTTAAACTCAGGAGATCGATCTTGTTCTGTCCGGGTTTGAAGCTCACGGGAACATCGATCGACACTTTTCGGTTACTATATCCTCCTCTTCCACTCCCTGTGTATAAAACAAAAACCCTCTAAATACGCAACGAATCGCAAGTTGAAGTATTTTTTTTCCCCGGAAAGATCTGTTTTTTTTTTCAGCACGCTACCTGCAAGTTTCCCGTTGACGAAAGCGTGTAAAGCGTGGCCAAGAGAATCGACATGCAGCACCGTCTTCGATCCATAGCTTTTCATGTCAACGCTGCCGAAATATAAAACAAAAAACAGGAGAAATATATTATAATCAATGAATATCATTAAAATGATCAGTTCTTGATTATATACACAATAAATATATACCTCAACGAATACCACAGGTAGTCGCTTTTATCTCCGGTGGTATTGATCTGTTCGGCCAATCCGAATTTCGCAAACGCGCTATTGCTAGATATCCCGACGGGCTCATATACCCAACTCCATCGCGCTTCTTTAGCCTCAATCAAACCCTCATGTCGAACAAATTTCGGCGTAACAACTACTGAATTTATCTGAGCTCAAAAAAATAAAAATAAAACACGAGCTGTTTATCGATAAAAAAATATATAATTTTGTATTACCTTTGCCGTGTTGATAGCTATGTTCTTGCAATCTGGTAATATGCTGACGGACCAAGCTGGTAAGTGGTAAGAATTTCCGTTGAACGTCACAGTTGCATCGGAGTCGTTGTGCACATTTGCGAGGAAAGCAGCAGCACATGGACCCGATTCGGCTTTGTACACCGTTACCTTTAAATTTCCAAGGAAAGAAGAGCTCTTTTGAATGAACTAGTATTTTAAGCACACCATATCGGACGCGTTTACTCTAAAATATAATTTATATATAACGTTATTTTATATTTCAATAGTTATTTTCAAACTTATGTGTAATATATGAGATTATTATTCAACATTAAGGAAAAATTAATTTGTGAGAATCATAATAAATAAAAAAATAGAAGGATAAAATTGTAATTGTACCTGACATACAAAACAAATCGAAGAGAAGCTACTCTAGACTAGTAAGGTGTTCGTTGTTTATATAATAGTAGAGTATAGATACAAAGTGACTGGTAATGGAGATGATCTTATAAATACCTCGAGATTTGGACCGAGCGAAGTGGTTTTCGGGTCGGACGCTAATAACGCTCCTTCGCAGAGCCTTATCGCCTTGTGTACGTCTCTCAAGTGACCCCATTTCGGCTGATTGAGAAGACCTATAAAATAACGTAAAAAATTCGACTTAAGTTCCTCTCGAAGAATTACACTATTTATTACGGAACGCGTGAGTAAGGCATGGTTGTTCGACATACCGTACTCATCGATGGGAGCATCGTAGTCATAGCTCGTTGTAATGAAAGGTCCGCCGGTGGTTCGACCAAAGTTTGTTCCGCCATGATACTTTTTAAAAATAAAAAGTAAAAAGAAAAATTGCGGAGTTAGTACTCTACGAGAAGAAACACGGTTCTCGTAAGAGAAAAGAAAAAAAAAACCATGTAATAGTTCTGGAATGTTCCGCCAAGCTGGTAAAATCTTGCGGTCGCAAAAGCTATGTCTTCCACCGGTCTATGAGGCACCGGATCCCCGAACGAAGAGAACCTGACATTTTCGATACTTCGAACCGAACTCAAAAAAAAATAAAAAATTAGTGTGAAGAAACGAGGGAACTAACTATATTTATTACCATCCGCTCCAATTCTCGGTCCACATTTTGGGCTTGCCGTAAGAATTCGGCGTGAACTGGTCGCAGTAAAACCCGTTGCACGTATTGATCTGAGCCCATTCGTGAAAAAAAATAAAATTAGACGAACTCGCCTTACGTTAACTTATTAGTCATCGACAAGAGAAGGGGACGGACACTCACGATGGGATTGGGAGCATCGCTTTGCTGGCACATCACCCACGGGACACCCGTCCCCAGCGATGTAGCCATCGACGCGGCCCATTTCACGTACTTTTTCCCGCCCTCGCCGTACCCAGAGTCGACATTCCCGTACTCATTCTCAATCTAAAACCCGAAGAATTAATAACATTTAAAAAAAAAAGCATGAATCTTGATTCCGTACTTTTGGGATTTGAAATCCCTCTTTCACTCAAACGATGTATAGGGTTTCACTATAAAATCAATTGATAATAAAGGGACTCACCTGAGACAGTATTATGGGCCCGCCTTGCGACGCGTAGAGATTCTCCAGCCTCATCAAGTCGACGATCTTGGCCGTGAATCTCTTCATTTCAGCCTGAGGACACCGCAAAAAAATAGGTCTTAATGCTAAAAAAACATCATCGAAAGATGCTAAAATAAGAGGAGGAGGATCGAGCTAAAGACAACCTTAAACGGCTCGTTGTCAGTCCGAAAAATGATCCCGGGTATAAAGTGCAGCCAAAGAGGAAACCCACTGCCAAAGATTTCAAAACACTGAGCCATAAATCGTAATAAATTCGAGAAGAATTCGAGGGAGAACGAACCCGTAATTCCACTCCGCGCAGGCGTAGGGACCGATACGGAGATGAACGAACATGCCCGCCTCCCCAATCACCTTCACAAACCTCACCAAATCTTTCCTTCCTTCGAAATCGTACTGCAATTTAACAAATAATGCCAAAGATTCGATCTTTTTATAAGCAATAAAACACACACAAGATTTTTCATTGCAAAACAGTGCCTTTAATAATAAGGCCAAAAAAGACCTGCCCGCGAATTGGTTCGTGCAAATTCCAGAAAACATAAGTCTGAATCGTATCCAATCCTCCCTCCTTTGCTTTGTTTATCAAATCAGGCCACATCTGCATATTAGTAAGGGGAAAGACATTAATGGATGTTATAATATTCTAACAGTGAATGAATGAATTATTGTTAAAGTTGATCAACTGCTACTTACTTCAGGAGTGCTTCGCATGTAATGAATGGAACCAGAAATCAACAATTGCCTCTTCCCGTCGATCACCACTGCTCGGTGGTCGTAGGTCACGTTGGCGGCGGAGCAGCACGATGCCGCCGTACAGATTATTACCAGCAAGAACACAACACTTCTCATTTTATTGTTTTCTTGTAATAATTGTAGCTTCTCTATTTCTTCATTGTAATGAGAGAACACACTTGCTGTAAAGATAGATGAATAGTACTTATAAACACGCCACGTATGTACTTGATGTCTTGCTGATAAACTGTTTTCTTATCATTTCGCAAGATTCTTTTTTTTTTCTTAATTAATTATTACATTTCCTTCTTTTTTTTTTTGTTTTTCCGATACAAACAAGTATGATTGTTCTTGAGAGATCTAATAAGCGCGACAATGATGGGCTGGAAAAACGTTAAACATAAGGAGACACCACATGTACGTACCTATCACATTCAAGAACAGAACGTTAGATATTGCCCGAAAAACTAACATATTTTAAAGTTAATTATTACAAAACAAAGTTGAGAGAGAGAGAATATAGGATTAGTTACACATTTGAATAAGACGTTAATAAAGAGCTAAGAACAACTGCGTAAGGTCTCAAAGTAGTGTTACGGTTGAGGGTTTGACGACTCTTTTGGAGCTACCATATTATTTTAGAAAAGAACGCAATTAATAAATGCTTTTCTTATCCGCATGAATAGATCAAGTTTGATTCCATTTAGGCTGTGTTGTTTAAGGAAATTGGCATGGAAAAGAAAATTAGAAAGAAAATAGTTTTCATGAGTTTTTTTTATTTTTCTCGTCGTTTGGTGAAAAAATTAGTTTTTTTAGTTTTAAATGTAAGCTAAATTTTCTTTTTTCTTTTACTTATGTATTTCTTCAATCATTCAAACATAAAAACTAGTTTTCCTTTTTTCATTTCATTTTCATTTCCTTACTAATTTCCATAAACCAAACACTCTTAATTTCCTTGAAATTAACAAACTTCCAGAAGGATTAAGCCCACCGGAAGCCTAGGGTTTTGTCTGAATGACGATATATGTACCCTTATGCCGAAAAAATAAAAATATGGTAGCATTGACAGCTAAATGGAGATGCATCATTGCTCTATTGATAACGATTCACGTCGGTCCCTTCATTTATTTTTTTGTTGGCAAATGTGGTCCTCGAAAATTCAGAAACTTAAACAGTAATATAAATCTTACATCTATTGTCCTATTAAGAGAGACTCTAAATAGGATAAGAATTAAACAAGTACTCGTTCTGATACTGCTACCCCTATCATGTGATCATGCTCCGATGGGCATTCGGGTTTGGATAGTAAGATGTTGACCCGACCCGACCCGATCTAATCGGGATAATTTACAGTCGACCAACACTCTGAAATATTACACATTACACAATCTGCTGATAATAACATCTTCATTGAATTGCTTGCTGTCTTTCCTTTTTTTCTTGGTCAGAAGCTGCGGTGGATATGGTTTCCAATTCCCTCGTAGCAAAGGATATCTTCGTCAGGTCGCCGCCCGTTTCCTCGAAGAGTACGAGGATGTTCCCGCTCGGCCTTATCCAAGAACGGGGGACGTGATAGCTGCGGGGGACATGACGAGAAATGATTAAATGCCTGTCTTTTTTTTTTTTTTTTTGTTGAGAATCAATCCCCACGTTGTAATAATGAAAGAATAATAATTGGAAAAAAAGGTGCTCAACTACTGTTGAGTTGGTTTTCCGCATCCTCTTAAGCATTTGTTCGAGTTAAAAGGACCTCTGTAGTCGCAAGATTCCGCGCATTTTCCCCCGTGAGCGACGTAAGTGGGCCAATAGCGACCGATGCTCTGGCCGTTAACCCAAGCCTCCCCTTTCCCCATGCCCGTAAAGTCTATTGCAACCGGGCTGCTCCCTTTCGGGGCCTCGAATGTCGTCTGAATAATAAAGAAAATCAGTTTCAACATCGAAGAGTTATTTTTTTCTTTTATGTGACCCTGAAAACCCTGGCCTAGAGACCAAGTAAAACTTAGGGATCAGCGCAATAGCCTGCTAACTGCGCCAACCGGCTCAACCGCATTAGTTCAGGTCCATGTGTGACATGCTCACTTAAAAAAATGCTGGTAGGGAGAATCGATCACTGAATCCTTCCTTCATAATCATTGAGGCATCAACCTTGTCTACTAGACCGTAACCAAAAATGTGGATATGAATGTATTTTGATTGATTAGAGAGAAAATTGGCTTCATCAAACCTTGTACCACACTAAAGATTGATTCCTAGGCAGACCATCGGCGCAGCGGCGGCTTTCGAGGCCCAAAGAGACGATCCTCCGCTCGACAGGCCCAGCTCTTCTCCTCGTAGACCTATCTGTTAATGCAAACGACGAACTCAGAAGAAGTGCACGTAATAACGTTGCGTACTATTACGGTGTCAATCGATTGACCTGATAAGTCCATTGATGATGAGATAAATCGATGGTGGACCCATTCGGTAAGCCTTTTAACTGTACAGGACCGGTGATGCCTGCACCTTTTGTATCATAGTACGCTCCGTAGTTCTACATTGGTTGTCCCCATGTTAGAAAGATGATAACATGTCTGAATCGCGCGAACACATAGACATACATACATATATAATATATATCTGCAATCCAACAGTTAAACTCAGGAGATCGATCTTATTCTTTCCAGGTTTGAAGCTCACGGGAACATCGATCGACACTTTTCGATTATTGTATCCTCCTCTTCCACTCCCTGTATAAATAAAACACCGATTAAATTACGCAACGAATTGATGTTAAACCTTTTCTTTTTTCTTTTTCCGAAAGGACCAGGTTTTACGGGAAGATCTGTTTTCTCAACACTACCAGCGACTTTTCCTTTGACAAAAGCGTGTAAAGCGTGGCCAAGAGAATCGACATGAAGCATCGTCTTCGATCCATGCCTTTTCATGTTGATGCTGAAAATAAAAAACCGGATAAAGCATATTGAGGAACAAATTCATGGATATATAACAGTTCGGTCGGAATGGTGTCCCCACACTGTTGGGGTCCAGTCAATAAAGGCCACCAACAAGAGGTCATGTGGCCAAAGCATTGAGGGGGTTGGAGCATTTAGTGAGGCCAACGCAGAGAAGAAAACAAATATGATGACGGATGCACTGACGTTTTCTAAAGCAGAATTCTCCTATATATAGATTACATTCGTTAATTGTAAAAGTACCCAAAATGCGAGTCTAGAGCGAGAGAGAGGTGAGAGCGAGAGGTAAAAAGCGGTGCGCATTTTGGGTGGTGTAACGTTGTCCCAAGGTTGCGTGAAATTTAATATCATTGAGCCGGTCAGATTCCAAGGGCTATGGGGTTTCATAGCAGGGGGAGTCTGGAAAATCACACATGGCGGAAATGGTCCTACCAAAGGGAGAAGAGCGAGGAAGTTTGCGACTGCACGTGAGTATAGTATATGATACTCAGCATTCGATGGGTTCACGTAAATCGCGCGCGCGCGCGTGGGGCAGACGATGGACAGAATGAAAATCCTGCTGGAGAAGGGGTCGCATTGAAGTCCCTCTTCGGGAATCGACGGGTATAGTCGATTGGCAATTGCACATAGGATTAGCCGCTGAGTGAATCAAGTGGGTGGGACCGGAATTCTTGATTCGGATTATGTGTAGATGGTTCAAGGAAGGCCAACGGATGTTCGTGGTATTTACGAACGGATAACTCTCAAGATCCGACTCGCTGGAATGGAGCGCTTGGTGATACTGAAGAAGAAGTTGAATGTGGTTGGAGGGGGAGAATTGTTGGGGTCCAGCCAATAAAGGCCAACCAACAAGAGGTCATGTGGCCAAAGCAGTGAGGGGGTTGGAGCATTTAGTGAGGCCAACGCAGAGAAGAAAACAAATATGATGACGGATGCACTGACGTTTTCGAAAGCAGAATTCTCCTATATATAGCTTACATTCGTTAATTGTAAAAGTACCCAAAATGAGAGTCTAGAGCGAGAGAGAGGTGAGAGTGAGAGGTAAAAAGCTTATTCACCTTCGAATGGATAAGGGTGAGAGCGGGTGTAGTTTTACAGGGGAAGTTGGGAGTAGGTACAAAAACATTACCCGGGTGGACAAGGGGTCTCGCGTTTGGGTTTAAACACGAGCATTATTTTGTACGGTGTAATATTCTCAATATAGTAAAACTGGTGCTCTCCATGGAGGTAGGCGGTATTGGACGAACCACGTAAAAATCTCGTGTTCTCTCTCGGTGTCATTTCGGCTTTACGTAATATCATGATAAATTATCGCGGAGTCCAAATACAGCCACTGTTGGGCCCGATTATTTTATTAGCGCGTTTTCCCCAACAAGTGGTATCAGAGCCTTGCCATGATGATATTCTTAGTATGCTCTGTGGTTGCAGTTGTGACTGATCTTCCACATCAGAAAAGATATCAAAAGGCTTTAGCGGTCCGTGGGAGCCAATATCGGAGCGAGTGTTAAACGAGGTGATGCCTTGTGCCGTCGGCGTGTTCCGTTCGTGAGAAACGGCGGTACAAGATGGGATATCGTTGATGGGATGCTCGGTGTCGGGCGGAGCTTGTGCGGCGGTGGAAGTTGTGGCAAGTTGTGGCAATAGTACTGTGTAAGTAAGTTCGGTCAAGGTGACTGGTGCATAAGTGGGACCGGTGTGACCCCACCAGATCTTCCTGGGAACTTACTTAGAAGGTTAATTATGTCTAGAAGGTATGTCACTAGTCTTTCCTGGGAATTATCTGATCAATACTATTTGGGCCAGGCTGTTGAATCTATGTAAGGATATTAGCGATGGATAACAGCATTAAAGGGCGACAATTTGATGGTACGAGGGGTTTTTCTCTGAGGCAGAGAGGAGTGAAGGAGGTGCTCGTTAATCAAAGCTTGGCTAAAAGCTTTCGAGGGAGACGCGGGAAAGACGGGAAAAATGACGGAAAAGACTGGGATGATTTGGGATCAAGATGTGTCGAAGAGGAAGACGTAATGCCCTTTTACTTCTTACCTCGCTTCCTGATTCTGGTAATAGTTTGTAACCATCTGGTACGGACACGAGACGTTGAAGGTGGTGGATGGTGGAGTCAACTCTTTTGAAGCGTGAAAAAAGAAGGCAGCCAAATTATGGTGATAGTCGGGCATTGGCTATACACGGAGCATCGTGGAGGAAGGTGATACGTATCACCAGGGGATTTGGGGACTGCACCAGGTTCAAATCCAGGTGGCGGAAAGGGCATGTGATGCTACAAGGGTGGTGAGCCGGGACACATTAGGAGAAATGGTCCGACTTGGAGGAAAAATGACATGCGGCTAGGAAAATTCCACAACAGCGGTAGCACACGGTTTATCTTGGTGAAGTTCTCACAGTCCCTAATGATGGCGCTCGTTCTCAGGAAGAAGGATATTATATCTGGGTTTGCTCCAAGAGGATATTTTGATGCGTTTCGGGAATACGAACAGGTTTTTTCGATCTCCATGGGCCGATGGATATCGTTGTGTTGTTCGGGGTGTTGGAACGGTGAAGATCAAAATGGTTGACGAAGCGGTGCGCATTTTGGGTGGTATGACGTTGTCCCAAAGTTGCATGAAATTTAATATAATTGAGCCGATCAGATTCCAAGGGCTATGGGGTTTCATAGCAGGGGGAGTCTGGAAAATCACACATGGCGGAAATGGTCCTACCAAAGGGAGAAGAGCGAGGAAGTTTGTATCGTCTGCATGTAAGTATAGTATATAATACTCAGCCTTCGATGGGTTTATGTAAATCGCGTGCGCGCGCGTGGGGCAGACGATGGTGAGAATGGAAATCCTGCCGGAGAAGGGGTCGCATCGAAGCCCCTCTTCGGGAATCGACGGGTATAGTCAATTGGCAATTGCACATAGGATTAGCCGCTGAGTGAATCAAGTGGGGTGGGACCGGAATTCTTGATTCGAATTATGTGTAGATGGTTCAAGGAAGGCCAATGGACATTCGTGGTATTTACGAACGGATAACTCTCAAGATCAGACTCGCTGGAATGGAGCGCTTGGTGATACTGAAGAAGAAGTTGAATGTGGCTGGAGGGGGAGAATTGTTGGGGTCCAGCCAATAAAGGCCAACCAACAAGAGGTCATGTGGCCAAAGCAGTGAGGGGGTTGGAGCGTTTAGTGAGGCCAACGCAGAGAAGAAAACAAATATGATGACAAATGCACTGACGTTTTCTAAAGCAGAATTCTCCTATATATAGCATACATTCGTTAATTGTAAAAGTACCCAAAATGAGAGTCTAGAGCGAGAGAGAGGTGAGAGTGAGAGGTAAAAAGCTTATTCACCTTCGGGTGGATAAGGGTGAGGGCGGATGTAGTTTTACTGGGGTAGTTGGGAGTATGTACAAAAACATTACCCGGGTTGGTAAGGGGTCTCGGGTTTGGGTTAAAATACGAGCATTATTTTATACGGTGTAATATTCTCAATATAGTAAAACGGGTGCTCTCCGTGGAGGTAGGCGGTATTGGCCGAACCACGTAAAAATCTCGTGTTCTCTCTCGGTGTCATTTCGGCTTTATGTAATATCCCGATAAATTGTCGCAGGGTCCAAATACAGCCACCGCTGGGCCCGATTATTTTATTAGCGCGTTTTCCCCAACACACACAACGGCGCTGTAATCCCACACTCCGACTAAATTCAGTTTGAAACGAATCTGAATCTTATTGTCGGTTATAGGACGATCTCTGCTTCCAACAAGACTAATCCTTCCCGATTCATGTGATCTTCCCCATTATCAACAAACAATTACACTCACGGAATTTGAACCATTGACCAAGAGTGTAAATGCGCCCTCCCAACTAATGGATTAGACCCTTGGGGCATTCTCGATAATATATATATATATATATATATATAAATACATATATATATATATATTATACATATATATTGGGGCATTCTCAATTATATATATATACATATACAATATATACCTCAATGAATACCATAGGTAGTCGCTTTTATCGCATGTGGTATTATTCTGTTCGGCCAATCCGAATTTTGCAAACGCATTATCGCTAGATATCCCAATGGACTCATATACCCAACTCCATCGCGCTGCTTCGGTATCAGTTGAATCATCTCTCGTGCATTGGTGAACGAATTTTGGCATAACATCTACTGAATTTATCTGCAAACAAAAATAAAAATAAAACACAAGTTATTTAACTTCGCTCAGAGATATCGATGAAAAAGGTAACTTTGTATTACTTTTCCCGTGTTGACAGCCACGTTCTGGCAATCTGGTAATATGCTGACGGACCAAGCTGGTAACTTGTATGAATTTCCGTTGAACATAACGCTCGCATTGGAATCGTTGTGCACATTTGCTAGGAAAGCAACAGTGCATGTGCTTGATTCATTTTTGTAGATCGTTGCCTGAAATATTTCGACGCAAAAATAGTGATTTATGATAACTGAAGTAAACGGCAAGACGTGTTGGGGTATCAAATGGAAAATGCATGACATACATATAAGCTTATGGACTACTTTCCCCATTGCCTATTGATTTTGGGGTGGAACCCCATTAGGGGTTGTTGGGCTTCTGGATCTCGACTTAAAGGGGATTTTAGATCCTAACAACTGGTATTAGAGCGAGGTTGTAGAACAAATACGATGTGGATGATGTCTTAAATCTTTGCAAGAATTTTTGCACAACAGAAGTGTATGTATTGTGTTTATTGCTTGATTGAGAACATGTCGATCCGATTTAATATCTTGTGGCAAAAGTCTTCCTGTTATGCAAAAACGGCAATATAAAACGATTGTTGTGGAAGAAGAGTCCAAATTGGTGCTTTTGTTGTTTGAGGGGGTATCAAACTCAATTACACATCGTTAAATAAAAAAGTGCATGGCATGGATATAGGATTGTAGGGTACTCCCTCTATTGCCATCTGATTTTAGAGTAGAACCCACTTGGACGTATATATTGGACTTTTGGGTTTAGGCAAAAAAGGAATTTTAAATCTCCACAGGGTGATGTAGTTATAAATACCTCGATATTTGGACCGAGCGAAGTAGTTTCCGGATCGGACCCTTATAATGCAGTTTCGCATAGCCTTATCGCCTTGTGTACATCTCTCAAATGACCCCATTTCGGATGACTAAGAAGGCCTAGAAACAACATAAAAGGATGAATTAAATTCCTCGAACTACATGATTATTACATCTTTGACATACCATACTCATCAATCGGAGCATCATAGTCATAGCTCGTTGTAATGAAAGGTCCACCAGTAGTTCGACCGAAATTCGTTCCACCATGATACTTTTTCGGGGAAAAAAATTCTACAGTTAGCACGTTACAAGAAGAAACTGAATTATCTTAAGAAAACAGAAGAAACCATGTAATAGTTCTGGAATGTTCCGCCGAGCTGGTAAAACCGTGCGGTAGCAAAAGCAATATCTTCCACCGGTCTATGAGGCACCGAATCCCCGAACGAAGAGAACCTAACATTTTGATGAATCAAAAAAGAGAATCGAAGTAGCAACAAGAAAAATAATTTCTTACAAGGAATACTTCAAACCAAACTCGAAAGATTCAATGTAATGAAGCGAGGAAACTAAGTATTACCATCCACTCCAATTCTCGGTCCACATTTTTGGCTTGCCGTAAGAATTCGGGGTGAACTGGTCGCAGTAGAATCCGTTGCACGTGTTAATCTAAGACCATTCGAGAAAAAAGTTAGACAAACTCGCTCGACATTAACTAGTAATCATCGACTGTGAAGAGGACACTCACGATAGGATTAGGAGCATCGCTTTGCTCACACATCACCCACGGGACACCCGTGTCCAGAGACGTAGCCATCGACGCAGCCCATTTTGTGTACTTTTTCCCGCCCTCGCCGTACCAAGAGTCAACGTTCCCGTACTCATTCTCAATCTAAAACTCGATCAAATAATATAAATTAAAAACAAAAGCATGAATCTTCATGTTGGACAATTTTTTTTAGGACCCTAGGAATTCTGACCACGGGATTGGGGTCAGTAAACCCCGTGAGCCAGTGCAATAGTCTAGAAACCATACCAACTGGTCAACCACACAGGGACAGGCTCACCCAAGGAATGCAAGCAGGGAGGAATCTATCGTATGACCTCTCCCCATAATCCTTTAGGCCTCAGTCTGACCACGTCGACTTCGTGTAGTTCGATGATTACCTGAGATAATATTATGGGCCCGCCTTGCGATGCATAAAGATTCTTCCGTCTCATCAAATCGACGATCTTGGCTGTGAATCTCTTCATTTCGGCCTGACGAAACAACAAAGTGACTCTCATCAGTAATATAGAACATCGAAAATATGCTAGAAAGATTCGAGCGAGCTAAAGAGTTCGTGAGATTAATAACCTTAAAGGCTCGTTGTCTGTCCGAAATACGATCCCGGGTATAAGTGCAACCAAAGAGGAAATCCACTGCCAAGATTTTAAAACACTGAGCAACAAGTTGTAATAATTTTAGACGAATTCGTGAGAGAACGAACCCGTAATTCCAATCCCCGCAAGCATAAGGACCGATACGGAGATGAACGAACATTCTCGCCTAGCCGATCACTTTCACAAACTTTGCCAAATCTTTTCTTCCTTCGTACTGCAATGAAACGCATAATTCTAAAGATTCTATCTTTTTTATCAGCAATAAAACACACACAGAATTTCATCACCGCAATGTATTTATAATCTAAGACCAAAAACCTGCCCGCGAACGGGCTCGTGCAGATTCCAGAAAACGAAAGTCTGAATCGTGTTTAATCCTCCCTCCTTTGCTTTGTTTATCAAGTCGGGCCACATATGCAGTAGTCAAATAACAAAATACACCAAGAACACACACAGTGTGTGACCTTGATGGCTTTGAAAAGTCAAATAAAGAAGGAAGAAAATTATTTCTTCACGTGGGTTAGAAGATTCAAAGGATGAGAGCAAAATGATTTCTATGTCAGGCGCCTACAATTGATTGTCAAATAGCATGGCTCGATCAATTTCTTCTGTCCACACATGCATTATATGCTGCAGACCTCGCCTATAAATACGAGCATTCAGATCAATTGTTAATCATCTTTAGCGAGGGTTTTCTTTTGTATTCCTCGACCACAACACCGATCTTCTTCTTCGGTTATTTCTTTGTAGGTTACTCCTAATATTGTTGTAGCTGCTTTTGTGTACCACGTCCGGTGTACATGTGTGTAATCACTCCACATAATAAAGAAGTTCTACCCTCCGGCCCGTGGACGTAGGTCATTCTGACCGAACCACGTAAATTCTCGTGTTCACTGTCATTTTTGTTTTCTTCATTTTATTTGTTATCGTCATTTTTCGGGCAACTAAATAATCGGGAATCAAGAATTTCCTAACAAATTGGTATCAGAGCCTCGCTTTGTTGGTATTCTTAGTATGCTCTGTGGTTGCAGCCTGATCTTCCACATCAGAAAAGATATCAAAAGGTTTTACGGTCCACGGCGAGCCAATTTCCCGATTTATTTTTTAGCCACCATGACGATTACAAAAATGTCGATTGAAAAGTTCGATAGAAATGTCAACTTTGCGATGTGGAGTCTCAAACGATTTGTTTCTTTTATGTTGGGTCATGGTTTCTCCAGGAGCAAGTATGATAGTTGTGTTTACTTTCGGAAGTTGAATGCCAGTTCGTTCATTTATCCGCTATTATATGTTGATGACATGCTCATTGCGGCTAAGAATCTTGCAGAAATTCACCAGTTGAAGGCCTTATTGAACGGTGAATTTGAGATGAAGGATTTGGGAGCAGCTTAGAAGATTCTTGGTATGGAGATTAGACGTGATAGAGGAGCTGGTAAGTTACACCTGACCCATGAGAGTTACCTCAAGAAGGTTTTGGAGAGATTTGGCATGCACGATGCCAAACCAGTAAGTACTCCTCTCGCTAGCCATTTTAGGCTATCTGCTGCTCAGTCACCATCATCAGAAGAGGAAGAAGAGTATATGACACGAGTTCCTTACTCGAGTGCAGTCGGCAGTATTATGTATGCAATGGTTTGTACACGTCCTGATATTTCACAATCTGTTAGTGTTGTTAGCAGGTATATGGCTAATCCCGGGAAAGAACACTGGCAGACAGTGAAGTGGATCCTCAGATACTTGAAGGGTACTCTAAGCACTTGTTTGGAGTTTGGTAGAAACAGTGATACTCTCGTTGGCTTCGTTGATTCAGATTACGTAGGTGATCTCGATAAACGACGATCTCTTACAGGCTATGTATTCTCTATTGGAGGTTGTGCAGTTAGCTGGAAAGCTACTCTACAGCACGTAGTGGCTCTATCTACTACTGAAGTAGAATATATGGCCATTACCGATGCGATCAAAGAAGCTTTATGGTTGAAGGAGTTATTCAGCGAATTAACTCTGCAACAGGGAGCCATTACTATTTACTGTGATTGTCAAAGCGCAATTCATTTGACTAAGGATCAGATGTATCATGAGAGGACTAAGCATATTGATGTAAAATATCATTTTATCCGTGATATTATTGCAGATAAGAAGGTGTTTATCAAGAAGATTAACACGAAGGATAATCCTGCAGATATGTTTACAAAAGCTCTTCCAATTTCCAAGTTCAAGCATTGCTTGGACTTGATCAGTGTTTCGGAAATGGTGAATTAGCCCGTCGGGCTATGGCCAGAGGGAGATAGAGACAAGGTATCTAAATCAAGGTGGAGTAATTTTCGGTATCAAGGTCAATGTGGAGATTTGTTAGTGTGTGACCTTGACGGCTTTGAAAAGTCAAATATAGAAGGAAGAAAATTATTTCTTCACGTGGGTTAGAAGCTTCAAAAGATGAGAGCAAAATGATTTCTATGTCAGGCGCCTACAATTGATTGTCAAATAGCATGGCTCGATCAATTTCTTCTGTCCACACATGCATTATATGCTGCAGACCTCGCCTATAAATACGAGCATTCAGATCAATTGTTAATCATCTTTAGCGAGGGTTTTCTTTTGTATTCCTCGACCACAACACCGATCTTCTTCTTCAGTTATTTCTTTGTAGGTTACTCCTAATATTGTTGTAGCTGCTTTTGTGTACCACGTCCGGTGTACGTGTGTGTAATCACTCCACATAATAAAGAAGTTCTACCCTCCGGCCCGTGGACGTAGGTCATTCTGACCGAACTACGTAAATTCTCGTGTTCACTGTCATTTTTATTTTCGTAATTTTATTTGTTATCGTCATTTTTCGGGCAACTAAATAATCGGGAATCAAGAATATCCTAATAATTTTGTCACTGTTTTTTCCTTTCTAATCGTAGAATGCTTGCTGTAAGAAAGATGAATGTGTTAGCTCTTGTGAGTGCCACGTATTGTCCTGCTTACAATATGTCTTCTTCTCGTCTCATCGGATTTAAAGCTAAACTCTCTCTTTCTAATGTGGTGCACTATCATTTGCATAATTCTTGTTTGTCCTTTTAAAGAAAATTAATTAATTATTACATTTCCTTCCTTTTCCGGACAGCTATGATTGTTTTTTTTTTTTTTAGTTGATCTAAATCGACGTGACAATGGACTGGAAAACATTATTAAACATAAAGTGGCATGGTGGTACCATTTTTTTTGGTGTGTATGCAGCTGCACAACGTCACGCAGTCGAGAAATCTAGAGGTTTGACGACTCTTTTGGAGCAATTATTATTATTATTTTTTATTAAAAAGGACGCAATGAATGTTTTTTTTTTCTTGTGTAGTTTTGACAGCTAAGTGATCCCTTACTTACCCTTAGTAATGACTGACGAGTAAGCACAATGAAAGCCATGTCATTGCTCCATTGATACCCGATTCACGTCTGTCGTGCTCTACTTATTTATTTTGGCAAATATGCGAAGAATTATCATTTTCATACACCATAATTTCCTTTTCCCGCTTGCTTTACTTTCATTTTTCTGTTTAGCGTGTATAGTCGCATTTTCATTCTTTACGTTTTTATAAGTTATAGCGTAAAACAATATAAAGGGGCTTTTGTAACAATGTACAGTGTAAAACAATTTCGGTTGAATAAAAATCAATTTCCTCTCAAAACCTTTCTCTTCTGCGCACATCGAAGATTGATTCACAAAAACAACATGATATCAGAGCAGGATAATTAATTTCCTTCAAGATTTCTTTGATTCAAAGCATCGAGCATCAGGCAGAGCTGATCGTGATGGATTCTCAAAATACGAGCAGTGGAGGAAGTAATCAGAATGTTGCTGAAATTGAGGAAGATTATCAACTTCATGGCTCCGACAATCCTGGTATGATGATTGTCTCTACTCCTTTGACGTCGAACAATTATCTGATATGGAAGAGCTCGATGTTGGATGCTCTTGAAGCCAAGATGAAACTTGGCTTCGTTGATGGAACCTATAGAAAACCGGCAGTTGACTCGCCGGATTATAGAAAATGGAAGAAAGTGAACGGTATGGTCACCGGATGGATCAAGAGTTCAATCTCTAAGGAGATTGTGAATAGTTTCATGTTTATACATGATGCCGAGGAATTGTGGAATGAAGTTGAAGAACGATATGGAACCTCAAACTTGTCTCTGGTTTTTGAGATTAAGAGAGAAATAGCCTTACTTAGGCAAGGTACCATGAGTGTTGTCGACTACTACAACAAAATAAGGAATCTCTGGGATCAATTAGAACAATTGCGTCCTGTGATTCAAGCTCAAGGAGAGACAAGGACTAAGATTGATAAAAGAGAGATGGAGGATAAATCCATGCAATTTTTAATGGGACTTAATGATACTTTTGAGTCTAAGCGCAATCAACTTTTGTTTCTGGACAAATTGCCACCAGTAAACAAAGTGTATGCCATGGTTGCAAAGGCTGAAAAGGGTAGAGAGGTTATGGTGAGCATAAATCTGCCTCGAGAAGGAGCAGCAATGATGGTTCAGAACTAGAATTCTGCTAGAGACTTTCCCACCAAAGGTATTGTGAAGTCTTACTCTGGAGGTCGAAGTATGAGCAAGCCAGATAAAAGTCAGCTATTCTGCAATCACTGCAAGAAAAATGGACATACAAAGGAAGATTGTTTCAAGATTATTGGTTTTCCAGAATGGTATCCAACTGTTGCTAAAAAAAGGGTCAAAGTGATGGATTACCAAAATGGAACCAACAAGGTTTCAAGGCAAATTTGGTTGCTGAGAATGCTTCTGATGGGCAAACTTCTGGAAAACATGAAGACATGAACATGCAAGTACTGCAATCTATGATGATGCAGATGGTACAAACTGAAATGGCCAAGGTCATGAAAGGAAAGACACCTGCAGCTTATTTTCTTGGAATGGAAATTACTCGATCTGCTGCTGGTATTTGTATTACACAACAAAAGTATGTAACTGACATACTTAGAGATGTTCACATGATGGACAGCTCTGCTACTACCACACCTTTACCAGCAGGCCTCACTTTTATGTCTGAAGATAAGGATTTCAGCCCTTTATTTCAAGACCCTTCTCAATACAGGCGTTTAATTGGTCGGCTCTTGTACCTGAATTTTACAAGGCCGGATTTGACTCATGCTGTTCAACAGCTAAGTCAATTCGTTCATAAGCCACATATGTCTCATTGGAAGGCAGCACAACATGTGCTTCGATATCTGAATGCAACAAGGTCGAATGGTCTGTTTTATTCCAGCAGTTCTTCATTACAATTACACGCATATAGTGATGCGGATTGGGGAACTTGCAAATCTTCTAGACATTCACTGACCGGATATTGCATATTTCTTGGAACTAGCTTAGTTTCCTGGAAATGCAAGAAGCAAAGCACTATATCGTGCTCAACTGCAGAATCTGAGTACCGCTCTATGGCGTCAACAGTTCGAGAGCTGCTTTGGATGTCATATATTCTCAGCAATCTTCAGGTATCTGTAACTAAACCTATATCCTTGAAGTGTGACAATCAAGCAGTCCTGCACATTACATCTAATCCTGTTTTTCATGAAAGAACCAAGCACATAGAAATCGATTGTCATGTTGTTCGTGATCAATACAAAAGAGGATTTCTAGTGCCCGAGCATATCTGCTCCCGTCAAAATCTTGCAGACCTCTTCACGAAGCCCTTGTCTTCTCATATGTTTCGCCACTTTCTGTCCAAGATGAGCTTATGGAAGCATCACGCTCACCTTGAGGAGGGGCTGAAGAATTATCATTTTCATACACCATAATTTCCTTTTCCCGCTTGCTTTACTTTCATTTTTCTGTTTAGCGTGTATAGTCGCATTTTCATTCTTTACGTTTTTATAAGTTATAGCGTAAAACAATATAAAGGGGCTTTTGTAACAATGTACAGTGTAAAACAATTTCGGTTGAATAAAAATCAATTTCCTCTCAAAACATTTCTCTTCTGCGCACATCGAAGATTGATTCACAAAAACAACAATATGGTCCACGAAAAAATCGGAAATTTGCGAATAAATCCTACAACCTCTAGTTCGGATAATGAATCTTACAACAAAGCCCAGAGAAACCTAATGTAATGAATTACGTTATCATACAAAGTTCAAGATTATTCTGCTATTAACTCCAAATGTGTGATAGAATCCCAAGAGACAATTGGTAACGGGAAGGAAGAAACCTTGATAATCCTATACCAAGTGGAAGATGAGTAGGGTGAACTCTAATCTTCATAATTCATAAACTCATTATAACCAACTTGTGTGCATCTTACTAATGTTTTTATTTTATTTTAACATTTTTTATTTATTTTTAACCTTTTAAGCTCAAGCTCGAGGTTAGGGATGTCAACGGGGTCCCCGTGAAGTAATCGAGGACATAGTCGTCCCCATCCCCGCAGGGATCCACGCCCCACGGGGATTCCCCATCCCGACAATAATTTTCAAAAAAATATACTATTTATACTATAAATTATATTTTAGTAGTATTTATATTATTTAAATATTATTTATACTATATTTTAATATTTATATAGATATTATTCAAACGATGTTTTTAATATTAGTTATATTATAATAATATAAATTGGATAAAAAAATATTAATCAAATATTATAATATATCGGGGAATGAGGCGGGGATCCCCGTGGGGAAAAATCTATCCCCGTCTCCGCCCCGTGGGGATAAAATATCGAGAATTCTCCGTCCTATTCGGTAGTAATAACGCAGCAGCCACATAAAAGGTTCTCTCGACACGAATCAACTCCACAAAAACAACAACCTAATAAAAATACCCATCATATTCACTTGGCAGCGGCCTTGGTGACCTTGGCACCTCTCGGGTCCTTCTTCTCCACGCTCTTGATCACACCGACGGCCACGATCCTCCTTGGAGTTGGAGGCCACGTAGCCCCTCTTGAGGTCCTTCACAGCCACGTTCTTCACGTTGAACCCCACGTTGTCCCCCGGGCAGAGCCTCCTGCAGGGCCTCATGGTGCATCTCTCCACGGACTTGACCTCAGTGGTCAGGCCCGACGGGCTGAAGGTGACCACCATCCCGGGCTTGATGAGGCCCGGTCTCGACCCCTCAGTGGGAGGCGGAGGGGCTTGTCGGAGGGCCTCTTTGGCTCCTGGATCTGGTCGAGGGCCTCGAGGAGGGTGGTCCTGGATCACAATTTTTCTAATTAGCATATGTTAAACTTGAGTTTGATGGCCAACCATCATCCCCTCATTATGTTCCTCATGATTTCCCATTAAACTATATAACCATAGTGAATTACATACATGTTTTGAATTTTGATTCCTTACTCTATTACCATGTTTGCTTCAAAAATTTGATTGTGTCTTCTATATACGGGAAAACAAAAAAAAAATCAAGATCAATTTGAGGTTCCTAGGATGACGCGTGCGAATACGTCATCGCGACGCCAGCATAACTAAAAAATTTATCCAGCCGATCCCATCAATTATTAAAAATAAAACATGGGATAATAATATCTTAATGCAGAAGACAAAGCAAATTAAAAATTCTTGTCACATATCTTTTAGTTTAAAAAAAAAAATTGAAAAACCTTCCACATGAGAATGAAATATTACCCACCGCGTCTTCCTCATTAAGGCAGAACCAGACAAGAAAAGTCAACGTTATATCAATGACCCATCATCACCACACGAGCTCTCTCTTCTATATATACGCCATTGGCTCCCTCTGCTTCTGCATCACGTTAGCATTCACAGCCTTCAAATTCTCAGACAACACCGAAGAAACCAAAACAAGTTTCATCGCATCATCATCATCATCATCATCAAGATCAATGGAAGCTAACAACGGCAAGAACAGCGAGGGACTCAAAGAAACTTTCTACATCTCTCACGGCTCACCGACGCTCTCCATCGACGACTCCCTCCCCGCACGCGGCTTCCTCAAATCCTTCCAGAAGAGCGTGTTCTCCACCAAGCCCAAGGCCATCCTCGTAATCTCCGGCCACTGGGAGACCTCCGAGCCCACCGTCAACGCCGTGGTGGGGCCGAGTCCGACGATCTACGACTTCTACGGATTCCCGGAGCGTATGTACAGGCTCAAGTACCCGGCGCCCGGCGCGCCGGAGCTGGCGCAGAAGGTCAAGCGGCTGCTGAACCAGTCGGGGTTCAAGCGGGTGGGCGTCGACGAGACGCGCGGCCTCGACCACGGCGCGTGGGTGCCTCTCATGCTGATGTACCCGGACGCCGACATACCCGTGTGCCAGCTGTCGGTGCAGCCCAAAAAGGACGCGCGGCACCACTACGAGGTTTTGTTTGTTCGATGGAGCTCCGATTCAATTTCCCCCCCAAATCGCGATTGAAATTGCAAAATTCGCTGATGTAAACCCTAAATCTTGTAACAGGTCGGCAAGGCGCTGAGATCGCTGAAGGACGACGGCGTACTGGTGGTGGGGTCCGGTGCGGCGACGCACAACCTGAGGATGATACGCAGAGATCTCACCGGCGATCAAGTGGAGGGCTGGGCGTACGCGTTCGACAGCTGGATCAAGGAGGCGATCGAGGAAGGGAGGCACGAGGATGTGATCGAGTACGAGAAGAGGGCTCCGCACGCTAGGAAAGCTCATCCGTCGCCGGAGCATTTCTACCCGCTGCACGTGGCAATGGGCGCGGCGGAGGAGGGAAGTAAGGGCGACCTCGTCCACCGTAGCTGGAGTTGTGGGACGCTTTCGTACTCGTCTTACAGATTCCGTGGGGAGTGATTTGGAAGAATGAAGTACATCTGGGGCCAAATGTGGAATTATAGTTTCGTTGGGCTGTTCTGTAATAACTATGTTATTGTCCTTTAAGTCCATTGATTTGGTTTTGGAAACACGTGATATTTTCCCATTTGTTTATAATACTAAATTCAATTTAATATGGAAACTAAGAGCATCACATTCATTGAACTATGATGAGTATTTTATTGTAAAACTTTTATAAATTAACAAATTTAATAAACTCGCGAAAATATAAAATCCTTCAGTCTCAACCCCAAAGTACTCTAAGACTAGGTATGGGGCGAGATCGTGAAGGAGGTGTCCTCATACATGAAAAATGTGGGATACAACCCCGAAAAAATTATGTTCGTCTCCATCTCGGGTTTCGAGGGGGACAATATGATTGAGCGGTCCACGAACCTTGACTGGTACAAGGGACCACCCTCCTCGAGGCCCTCGACCAGATCCAGGAGCCAAAGAGGCCCTCCGACAAGCCCCTCCGCCTCCCACTGAGGGGTCGAGACCGGGCCTCATCAAGCCCGGGATGGTGGTCACCTCGATATGCAAAATAAAATATCACTCCGAAATAAACACGCTGACGACATATCACCTTGATCCACATTACGATGATACCAAAATCGCATCACCGTGATGTTGGATTGCCTCAACAAACACCCCCTATAATGATTGTTTAATGATAATGTAATGTTTCGCCTTCCAAAATTACCCTTCGCAAATTGGCGAGTCATTAGTTTTTTTTTCTCCATGCGATAGTTTCATTCAGGCTAACAAATGGGTTGGAAATAAAATTAAAATTCTCCTTTTTAGTCCAAACTCAGAATACTAGACCATAAGCTGATGGGGGTTTCACTCTTTAGCAATGAAGAGAGTAATATACAAACATATAACCCGGTCCCAACCAGACTTCGATTTGACATTCAAAAAACCGTGTCACCATTTTATTTCACCAATGTGAGACTTCGCTTTGGTATTCAAAAAATGTATCAAACTTTTCAACTACTAACATCAACCATAATATTAGTATATGGTAATATCCGCTATTCAGATTGACAAAAACTCTCAACAAGAGAGAAAAACACAAACTAAAAAAAAACAATAAAAACAAGTCTCATATAAAAGAAGATTCAGAATTCTAGTACATTGCTACAAATCAGCGTAACACTTGGCTTATTATTAAGTCTAGAAATACAAGAGAATAGAGAAAATATAGATCACTGATTTCGCACACCCCCATTGGGGAGAAAAAAGTAGAGCATAGAAAATTAATTTCCACCTAGCCATTATTTTCATGGTTCGGCGCAACGAATATCAATATAGTGGTGGAGAAAGTCTTTCCACGGTCAACTTAAAAAATCTACACTTTCACATTATTGATATGTAAAGCATTTTCTTGATTTTATTCGAGGAATCCGAGTCGAATGCAACTGAAAAAAGTACTAATCAAAATTCAAAGTTCATGAATCGTCTCTACTGAAGTCAGTCTAGTTCGAACTCCGTTATACTCGATAATTATTTTTGTTATTATTTTGAATATAAATCTAAATTTTTTGTCTCGGTTCGTCCAATAAATTAACTTACAACTCGAACTCAAGCTTAACTATTTGTTATCTTGAGCTTTAAAATATAAAACTTGATGAGCTCGATCCTAGAGAATGAGCGAACTCGACTCGTTTACGTTCCTAAATCCAGGCTTAAGCTATTATTGTGAAATTCTAAAAAAGGCTGTTGGGCCTTTTTATATACTAATTCAGGCCTATTAACAATTACCTTCAGCCCATTATAGGCCCATCTAACGACCCGACAACAATCGAACGTTTCCATAGCAGAGCAGCATCGTCTTCTTCCTCCTCCTATTCCCTTTTCGTCTCCTTAATTTGTTGACACAATAGATGCCGACCACCTCATCCGATAGCGACATCACTCCCCATCGAAGGGCCCACAATTAATGAAGTGCCCCGATTTGCACACCTTCGTCGCTCAGCTCAACGACGTCGTCAGGAGGAATCCCAACAGCTGGGCAGCCGCCACGTCACTCTTCAATCGACTAAAACCCCAACACATCGAGCTCTTCATCCTCCAAAACCTCCGCCAGCCGAGGCTATGCCTCCGCCTCTTCAATTACTTGGGCCTCCACAGGAACTTCGAGCACAGCACGGCGTCGTTTTGCCTCCTAATCCACTCGCTGGTCCGCGGAAAGCTCTACTGGCCCGCTTCGTCGCTCGTGGGCACCCTTTTGACCCGGAAAAACGACCCGAATTCCGTCTTCGCGGACCTGTTCCACGAGTACGAAAGATCGGATTTTTACGGCCAATCGGGCTACGTATTCGACCTCCTCGTGCAGGGCTACGTGCAGAGCCGAAGGGCTCCGGAAGCTGCTGCGGTGCTGAGGCTGATGAGGGAGAGCGATTTGGTCCCGGAAGTGAGGACCGTGAGCGCGGTGCTCCACGGGCTCGTGAGGATGAGGAAATTCGATTCGGTGAATTCTCTGTTCAACGAAATGTTTGCAGGTCGTCGTTGGCTTTCTCCCGACGTGTACGTGTACGCTGCTGTTCTTCGGAGTCTGTGCGAGCTGAAGAATTACGAGGCTGCGAAGAAAATGTTGAGGTGGATAGAGGAGAAAGGGGGCTGTGAGCTAAATGTGACTTTGTACAACGTGCTAATTCACGGGCTGTGTAAAGGGGGGAGGGCTTCGGAGGCTCTCGAAATCAAGAATTCGTTGGGATTTAAGGGTTTGAGCCCCGACGTCGTCACATATTGCACGTTGGTCCTTGGATTTTGCAGATATGGAGAACACGGGCTCGCGCGGGATTTGGTGGACGAGATGATCGGGCTTGGAATTTCGCCGAGCGAGGAGGCGTTTTCGAGTCTCGTGGACGGGATGAGAAAGAAGGGCCAACACGAAGCTGCGTACAGCCTGATAATTAGGGTTTCGGAGGTGGGAAAAATGCCCAATTCCTACGTTTGCAACGCCGTTCTCCACTCGCTGTGCGAGCACGAAAAGTTCGAAGAAGCGGGATTTCTTTACAAGAAGATGGAGAAGTCACTGCTCGTTAACGACGTAACTTACAACATCTTTATGGACTCGTTTTGCAAGAGGGGGAAAACGGGAGAAGCTATCGTCGTTCTTGCGAAGTTGGTGATCGCGGGATTCGAGCCGAATATTTACCAGTACAACATGCTGATTACCGGGCACTTGAGATCGGGAAATTTGAGAGGGGCCCGCAAGCTTTTTCTCGAGGCGAATGAAAGGGGCTTGAGCCCTAACGTGGTGACTTACACTTCGATGATCGATGGCTACTTCAAGGAGAAGAGAGTGGATGAAGCGTTGAGGCTTTATCATGAGATGACGGGCAAAGGAATTTCGCCAAACGTGCACACTTTTTCTGCCCTCATTCACGGTTTTATTCGAGTAAATAAGATTCCCGAGGCGCGTAAAATTTTCGACTCGATGAATGTGCCTCCTAATGAGGTAACGTACAATGTACTCATAGAGGGATACTGTAAAGGGGGAAACTTGGTGGAGGCCTTTGAGGTTTACCGTGAGATGGCGAATAAGGGCCACTCGCCCGATACGCACACCTTTAGGTCAATAATCGCTGGCCTTTGCTCTCTCGGTCGAGTCTCCGAAGCCAAAGTATTTATCGACGATCTCCACGGGAAAAATCACCGATTAAACGAGCTTTGCTACTCCGCGTTGTTATTCGGTTATTACAAGGAAGGAAGATTCGACGAGGCGACGATCGCTTGCCGCGAGATGGAGGAGAGGGGCATTGATGTGGACACCGTTTGCTACACAATACTCGTGCAAACCGCTCTTGAGAGGAACGATTCGAAGGGGCTTATTAATATTTTGAAGGAGGTTTACGAGCGCGGGTTGAAGCCCGATGAAGTTCTTCACACGTGTATGGTGGACAAGTTCGGAAAGGCCGGGAATTTCGAGGTGGCGATGGGCCACTGGGAGATTATGGTCGGCGAAGGATTTAAGCCAAACGTTGTGACGTACACTTCGTTGATAAACAGCTTGTATAAGGCGGGATTTTCACGCGGGGCGGAGAATTTATGCGGGGAAATGGTGGTCGCGGGAATTACACCGAACGAAATTACGTACGGGTCCTTGCTTGATTATTTAACGGGTGAAGGAAACAACATGGAAGAGGCGATGCGGTTACATAATATAATGGTGAAAGGGTTTCTTGCGAGCACGGTGACGTATAATATTATGATTCGAGGTTTTTGCAAGGTGGGTCGGGTTCGGGAAGCTTGCGAAACCCTAGATGAGATGAGGGGGAACGGTTTTTCCCCGGATTGCGTGAGCTATTCGACCGTAATGTACGAGTACTGTAAGAGGGACGATTTGCGTAGTGCATTCGCCGTGTGGGAGGCGATGAAGGAGGCGAAGCCCGATGCGGTGGCGTACAACCTTTTGATATATATGTGCTGCAGAGGTGGGGAACGCGAAAGAGCTTTAATGTTGCGTGACGATATGGTGCAGAGGGGTCTGAAGCTAACTCGTGCCACCCGTGATGTGCTGAGCTCGTCTCGTGAGCTCGGGTAGTAGAGTGTATGGAGACTTGGTTTTTTTTGCCAAACATGGCCAAGAGACAAGGTAAATCCCGGGAGTTAGCTGAATAGCCTGCAACCAGTTCAACCACACTAGTTCAGGTCCATGTGTGACAGGCTCAGTCAAGGAAATGTTGGCAGAGAATATTGATCATGAGACATGTTTCTCCTCATAATCCTTGAGGCCTCAGCCTTGATGACTAGGCAATGAATGACCTCATTGGCTTTTTTTTTTTGGGCCAAAACTAAGGAGCCAAACTTGAGCACATTGCTGTGAAGTTAGCCGAGCTGGTGAAGAGCGGTGATCGTGGGGTGGCTGAGGTGATTCCCGCGAAATCGAGAGCCTATGGAGACGTTAGCTTGAGTGGCTGAAGCATATCGTGGAGGCTCGAGTGGTTCCGGTGCCACCGTAGCTGCTGCGGTGAAGAACAGAGCCCAAGCGGGATCTTATCGGTTATTGAAGGGGGGGATGTGTTGTGGAATTCTTTGATTTTTTCAATTTTTGTATTCTTTGAGGGCATTGTGATGGCAAACTTGTATCATCTCGTCTCTGTCTTCGACAAGTTTCTGATGATCAGCTTGTAGGCTCTGTTTTTTTTTTTTTTTTTTTTGGGAACATGGTCTTATTTGTTTTCTTGTTCGGAGTTTTATTTGAATTTCTTAATTGAAGTAATGGGATGTCATTTTGAACGTAGAAGACAGCAAAAAATCAAGGTCGATGTCCTAATTAACTAATTTATTCAGATTTAGCATTACCTTTTGGACAAACTTAACAAGAAACGTGGATTGAAGTTCGTTAGTTTCGGACATGTATAGGATATTTAAGATATCTGCATTATTAGCAATTCAGCATAGAAGACATCTTTCCTTTCTACAATCACTTTAGAAACGTCACTGTATGATATGGAACATCAGATTACCCTTTAAGACCATAAAAATGTTGTCGGAAATTGATTTTCCTATTAATGTTCCCAAAACGGACAAATTCAAGTTGAATGCTACTGAAAACAAAAAATGAAAAAAATCAGACTTTTAAGTAAAGAACGTGGAATAAATTTTCAAATATGCTGATAAATCAAGTAACAAAGAGCTTCACGTACTACGTTCGAAAGTGTAGGCACTGTGTTGAAGCATTCTAATAACACCAAACAAAAGTGTCTGCAGATGTTAGATTAAAGATGGATACTATGAAACAACACAGCACTAATGGGAATGGAATTAAAGGTAATGCCCCGGCTAAACTGCAATGAAATGAAAGATCGAGTAAGAAAGTTACCATCGTTGTCAAGAATTGAATCGCATGAGGCTTATTAGTTAAGAGTCAGAAGGAAAGTTATTTGTGTATTTTGTGCAGTCATGGGGACCAATCTGGTTGTTTTTCTTCTTCACCTGAAAAAGAATAATGATAATATAGGCTTAATATTTGTTGTTCACTCGACTCAATGATATACAGTGTAATCTCGAAGAAAGTATGATATCTTGAACATACCGGAGACCATGGGCTTGGCTCGGTTACAGGTTTTTCAGGAGGTGAATTCTGTACTGCCCCCGTCTTTCGGGTGAGAATATCCTGTTAAATTTTTTTATAATAGTTAGTTAAACATAAATTGGAATTAACAATATGCGTAACCAGTGCAAGGTTAAGCTGATCAAGATTTCCAGGGTTGGATGATTAATTTGTTAGGAGTTCTTGTGAACCATGATCATTCATAATTAAAAATTAACTAAAAGGAAGAAGGGAAAAAAAAAAAAACTAGTTTAATCTGTCATTTTGCTCCATAGAATCTTGTTGAAGAAACCTAATGATAAATTTTAATTGCATAAGCTTACCTCACCAGCAGCTTCAATAGCAGCCAACCACTCATCAGAAAATGGAACAGCATTTTCGGGGAAAACAATGCTAGCTTTCTGTTTGGGGTCATCATGACGATCATTTCTGTAAAACAAATTAGTGGAAAGCGCCGTCAGAAGTTTGGAGTAAGAAAAAGAATACATTTAGAAACGATTAAGTAAGAATATACTTACTTTGGGGCCACATCAGCTTGAGCATTTGCATCATCCGACTTCGGACAAAATTCATGCGAAGAAATATCAGTCTTAGTGGGATCCGTAACAAGTTCAGTTTTTGAACAATCCTTTCTTGCACACTCAACGTATGATTGATTATCAGTTTCATGTGCATCATTCAACGATTCAGGCTTTGACAGTGGTTCCCGAGTGGAAAAACTGCATGCATCTGCATCATTTGCCTCTGCAGCAGAAACATCAGAGTCGGCTAATTCACAGACTTCAACGAAACGAGGAACAGTTTTTTCACCCGACTCGTATAATTCACTGCAACCATCAACGGTTTGTTCGCCTAATTCATAAACTTTTCTCGAACCATCAATACTTTTTCTCTTCATCTTGTGACAATTTTCCGAACATAATGCGTCATTACCACCCACACGATCATCACAAACAGATTCAGCATTTTCTGATTGCTCCAAACAGCAATTTGCCGGCACAGTTCCTGATTCATAAGCATTTTCGGAATCATTAGATTCTGAATCCTTCACTAATAAAGTGGATATTGATAAACTGATTCGAGGTTTATTGTAAGAAATTGGCTTCCCATCTGATATTTTAGGAACATGCTCCTCCAACAACATCACAGGAGTCTGATTTCCAGAAGATGAAATCCAACAGTTCACTTTGGCTGAATGAGAACGATTCATTTCATCAGTGCTTATAGCAGAGCTGGACACCACGTGTGCTGAGACTGAAGATTTCACAATATTTGCCATTTTATGGGAATTCTCACAGGATATTGGTTTCTCATAATATCCAGTACTCATTGGTGACTCTGTTTTTGCTTTCAGAGAAGCCTCATGAATCTCTAAACTACATCCCAATTGTTTGTTATCATCACCGTCCTCTGTGGCCAAATCCTTTCTATACGTGAAGCCATAAGCTTCATCAGTTCTCTTACCTGACACAGAAGGCAAATCAACTGACAGTTCATTTCTTCCCGAGTAAGTATCATGGCCATCTCTTTTCAAAGTTTCTTTCCCATGACTCTGCAACATTGAAGAACTTGGACCTCCCTGATCAATAACTTCCAAGCATGGTGCTGTGCAATTTTCCAATATCGAAGAATCGGAATTACTTATATGTGGTTCACAAAATGAAACCTTATTTTCAGATCCACAAGCATTGTTTTGTTCAGATACTAATTCTTCATTTCTCCTTCTACGCGATTCACTCTTCATTGTGTCGCCATCTTCGATAGTTTCAGTGTCTATCACATCTTCATAGCGTGGACTCTGTGAGGCCACTTCGGTCTGAGTTTGTTTCCGCACTTCTTTCTCCTCATGGGATTTCCTGTTGATTCGATCATCTGTCCTGAAAAGATCTGTAACTATTTCTCCAGAAACCCTGCTGCCTTCCAAACTCTTACTAATTATTGCGGCTAATTGATGGGAATCATCAAAGACACTCAGTCCCAAATTCTTCGAAGAATTGTGCTCCAACTTGGTATTATTTAGTCCAAAGGAGCTGACATGAGATGTGTCCATGCATGCTTCTCTAGAGTTTATGGTAGCAGATGCGTAGTCAGATATTTTCTCACCCACCTTATATGTTGTGCCTCCATGAAAACTTAAATTGCCAGTAGATCTTTTAGACTCGGAAACCACGGTGCCTGCTTTTTGCAGTCCTGAAGCTTTTGGCTGCTCAATCGTAAAACCAGATATGAACGCAAAGACTTTTTTTATATAACTTGCTGACAAATTTTTTGTAATAACGAACAGTTGAAATACCCCACTGAAGAATGATAGCGACGGCGACGGCATCCTCAAACCTGAAGGTTTGATGGTCTTATTGTGCAAAGGATTCATAGTGCTACCACTAACAGAAGAAGCTTGAGGCAAGGGAGCATCAGTAACAGCAACGACATCATGGTTTTTAAAAGAATGTGTTTGCATTGCCAAAGATAATCTCCTCTTGTCTGGAATTGTCTTTGCAACTGAAATATTGACCCTGTCTACTAGGGCTTTAGTGCTAACAGATGAAGGCTTCTTGATCAGTGAGTATCCCTGTAAATGCTAGAGTTGCTAACAGTTGACACCATAGCCCAGAAAAATAAGGAAATGGCATGCTTGCCATATTTATACGGTAATTTAACGAAGCATTACTAATCTACTTCTAACTTCCTCTCTCAAAGAATAAAGAAAATGAAAGCTGAGATCTTACTGGATTTCTAACTGAAAGGTGAGCAGGCTTCTGAGAAGTAGCTTTGGATCCATTGTTGGAATTAATATGGACTGTAGAGGAGCTCGCCGTTCCTTCATTTCTTAGGATGTCTGTACCTGCTTGTATTATAATTAATGAGAAAGTACCCACTTAAAGAACTCAATCTTCAAGTTCTTGCTTTTCTCCTAATGCACCATGCCAACAATTCGATTACGAGATTTATCTGTAGATTTAACGCTTAGATGGAATTCATTTAAAAAAAATCAAACAAAAAGGCTGAACGGCATTGTTGACAAAGAAAAAAAGAGATGGAGAATGAAAGTCATTGTGGTTGTAGGGAAATTACAAATGAGACAAAAATATGAGCAGAAACAATAGCATGATCACAAATAAATTATTTGATAGACCAAGCTAACAAGAGATGCAGCAATGTTCCAATTCAACAGGAAGTAGTAAAAATAATGTGTAATACTGGTGACATCCAGAGATCAAACAATAATTTACGAGTGTTCGAGTGAAGATAAAAAGGTAAGACAAATCAGGAACAGAACTTACTGTAACTAAGCAGTTAGTTACCTGATTGAACGATCTGGTTGTGCTTCATACTGTTTGCTTGGAGCATTAAGCTGTTGCTTGTTGCACCTTTTGGACTAAAACCTGGCTTATAGCAAGGAACTTTAGGCGAGTTTAATTCCGTCAAGGCAGCTTCGCATGCATTCACATTTGCAGGCCTTTTTAATGTCTAGAATAATTAAGGGCCCCATCTATAGAGCAAAGATGCACAAAATAATAAAATCGAAATGTAAACTCAAATTTATACTGTCCTACAGAAAAAAATATAAGGATATGATGACGTAGATAATTCACCGCTTCTGAACTTGGCTTTTGTATTAGCAGAAGCTGGAATCCTAGGCAAAGCCTGAAGGATCACACAATACAAGAAACTTAATCAATGCACCAATCCAATTTGAGAAAGAATGTGATCCATCAAAACTCACTCTACGAGTTGACATCAAGTGTTCGTGAGAAGATGAACAATCCTTTCTAGATAAATCATCTCTATCTCTTCTTTTATCCACATTTGGGAAATTTTTCGGTGAAGATTTCCCTAGTTTTTTCTGATCAACAGGTTCACTGCAATCATCATCAACCTTGACAGAGAGAACCCCTTCTTGCCAAGATGCACCAGTGATGCTAGAAAGCTCAACTGGATTCAGGACACCTGAAATGGCCCAAAAGCAATGATCATTACTTATTCAGTGGACAAGAAAAAAGAATCGTGTAAACAACAAAGTAGAAGTGGACACCATCTTCGGTGAAGAAGGCTCTGTCCCATGCTAAACTCTTTCGCAGATTATATCCCCCTCCCTTTCCCTTCCTCTTCATCTGCAGTGGTTCCACAGCAAGCTTTGGAGATTCATATTTTCTCATATTAACATTTTCTTTAAAGCAGCTACTTCCACGAGATGCACATCCAGGGCTTGACGTATTCAAAGCACCATCTAAAACTTCTGCAAAGTAAAAGATAGGGATAATAATTAGAAACCACCTTGCATCACCATTTCACTGTAAAACCATTAACAACCCTTTTCGTGCGAATTAACTTCTCCTTTATCAGCTAGAATACGAAGCGTCTGGCACACAGAGAAGGAGTAGCTCCCAAAAACATATGAGCACCATCACCACGGTCGTAACAATAAAATAAAAATAAGATAAACTTCGGAATAAATCTAGAAAAGATGAAAAAACTGTTAATTGGAACAAGGAAGAAACCAATTAAGTAAAATTAAGAAGGAAGTATCGTAAGACGCACTATCCGATGTTGGGCAAGTCTTTAAACTTCTCGAATCAGATCTCATCTGCCTTTGTTTATTCCTTCTTGCTCCAAATTCAGAGGAACGAATCAAGTCAATTGACTAGGAGATTCAAGGTAGCGAGATGCCACACAGTTCAAATTTGGGGCTAAGGTTTTCAGATCTTCGATTTTCGAGGTGAGACTGTGAGTGAAGTGAGACACGCTGTTTTTAAAACAGGCCAAGCGGGAAGGAGAACGCGTAATGTTCACGCGCCGATTAAGCCAAAAGTAGAGCTAAGACTATTTTACGTCTTATTTTTATTCGTATTGATTATTTTTGGGTAAATTTGTTATCAGAACCGTTTCAAGTTTCAAATTCCTCTTAAATACCCCTCGAAGATTTTCTTCCTGTTAGGTACCGATCTGTAAAAAGTTGTGTGTTCAGTACCCCAAAATGATGAAAAGACGAAGATAGCTTTTCTAATAAATTCAGAAAAGCTTCCAGATTATTAGAAATGCTATTTTCGTACCAAGAGATATTTGCATAATTCATGCATATTATACCACTTGTGGGAACAATATCTTGGTACAATTATATGTTTTTGTTCCCACTATTCTGCATGAATTGCATAATATCAGTATTTTCTAATATTAGTGTTTCTTGTGTGTTCATTACTCATGCATATTATACCAACAAAACATATAATTATACCAAGAGATATTTGCATAATTCTACCAAGAAACACTGATATTATACCACTTGTTCCCACTATTCTACCAAATAGGATTTAACATTATTATACCATCTGTTGTCAGTATTATACCAATAAATAGGGGTATTATAATTTTATCATACGAAGTTATTTTCGCACATTATACGGTAACAGAAGGCTATTATACCAGGAAAACTGTAAATTAGACCAACAAGTTATACAAACAATTATACCAATAAACGCGATTATTAAAGCAACGAACTCAATTATTGTATTATTATTTTTCAATCCGATTTCTGTCTATTATACCAACGAAAGCTGGTATTATACTAACTACGTCAGATATTGTACTCGAAGTACACAACATAGCATTGTACCAAGAGACCATTTTATTATACCAAGAATTACTGATCGAATTTTACCATTAATATTACCAACAAATATTACAATTATACCGACTATTATGCTTTTTATACCAAAAAATAGTGAATGGCTGGTTTAGGATTATTATACCAACAAATGAATTAGTTATACTAATACAAGTAATAAATCATAATTATACACTTTTATTATACCAACAAATGAACTATTTATAATAGTATCAGTAATTATCATACCATAAGAAAATGCAATGTTCAAAATTATACCAATCTGTTCAGAGAATTATACCAGTACTTCCAATTTATTATACCAATAAAGAACCTAATTGTTTCAAAAGAAATATATATCATACCAAAACATACTTTTGAGATCGGTATTACACGGAATACTCGATAGTACATTTATTGAAAACCAACAAAAAGAACTATTATACCATTATAGATTGGAATTATACGTAATATTTAAATTTTCCGAAAACAAATTAAAACAAATTCCAATAAAACGAACCAAAACCCTACAATCTATTCCGTAAATTACCCATTCCTTCGATTACACTCATTCGAGAGCTTTTACTGAAGAATCTCTCGACGATCGGTTTTTCCTTGCTCGACGGAGTTTAAGAAATTCAGGTTTGAGATGTTTTCGTTTATAATTTGTTTGACCCGTGACTATTGGTTGATTCAATAATATTTTTTTTGGGGATTTGGGTAAATTTTTCGTCGACTTGGTATTCAGTTGTTTCGTCTTTTTTTCTCTCAGTGACAGACTAGAATGGGTAAGAAGAAGAACACCGAACATATAGTAAACAAGAAGCAGAGGCGGCCTGAGGTTTCAAGTAAAAGAACCCGCTGCCACGTGCACTGTTTTGGGGACCATATGGACAACGTTTTGAAGACAGCCAGCGAGGATCACAAGCGGGCTGTAAGTAGGTGTCCATTTTCTCATTTTTTGAATGTACCCCGTATGGAAATACCTCAGGGTCGTTTAGAAGGGGTGTTAGGTAGGTTTAGTGAAGATTTTTCCATGTTTAGGTTTGAAATGGATTCTGTAATTCCATTTCAACAAGCATTTTCGATGTTTCTAGGATTGAGATGTGAGGGAGAGCCTGTAGTAGAGAACATAGTGATTAACAAAAATATGTCTTTCCTACGACGTTGTTTCGGAGAGCGAAAGACATACACTCTTACTAGGTCTGACATTTCAAGTGCATTAGAAGTGCGGTCTGGCTGAGGTTCCTCAATGTCTAAGGTGGCAAGATCCGATGAGCCGACCGAAATTAAAGGATGTGGAGGAGCAGTTCGATGCATTGGAGCCGCATCAAATACTTAAAATATTTCCATCGGACGAAGAAGTAATTTTTGTGATGAAGCCAAGGACGGTCGAAGATATAGTAACACAACGGCGTCCTGATGAGGCAATGCTTCTAAGAGAGATCTAATTTAGTATAACTTTTGCTTTTATTGTGTATCAAAAAACCTTGTAACAGCACAAATTTTTCGAAATTTTTTTATATTGGTAAGATAAATACTGATGTTAGTATAATTAGCTCCTTTCTTGGTAAAATAACCGTACAACAATCGTTTAGTCATTGTTCGTATAATAGCCACATCTCTTAGTACAAAAACGGACCTTATTAGTATAATAGTAGGAATTGGTTGGAATATGATAAAACGATAATTGAGTTTGTTGGTAGAATCATCAGGACTGCTGGTATAATAGTTTGCCGCAACTGGTATAATTTCCATTTTCTTGGGTTATTCAATACGTGTACTAGTATAATTATGACTTTTGTTGGTACAATAGCCGAAAAAATATTTCGTATAATATTCGGGAATTGTTTAGAAAGTTACTAAATTAGAACTGAATATGTTGGTAAATTATTCGGAACTATTGGTATGATTCATGAATAACTTGGTCTAATCTTTTATTCTTTTAATATATTGAAAAACCTCCGATCAATAGATTTATTACGGGTTGATAAAAAACTGGTATTAGTATAATTAAGTCCTTTAGCTGTCTAATAGTTGTGTGGGTTGGTATGATAAGTACTAATTTACTATATATACGTCCTTTATTTGTGTAATTAGGTCCATCAGTTGTGTAATAACCATAACTGTTGGTATAATACCAGTAATTATTGGTATATTAATAGTAAAATTCGTTCAGTAATTCTTGATATATTTAAATGGTCTCTTGGTACAATGCTATGTAGTGTACTTCGAGTACAATATCTGACGTAGTTAGTTTAATACCAGCTGTTGTTGGTATAATAAACAGAAATCGGATTGAAAAATAATAATACAATAATTGAATTCTTAGATATAATAACCGGGTTTATTGGTATAATTGTTTCAATATTTTCTTGGTATAATATACCGTTTTCCTGGTATAATAGCCTCCTATTATGGTATACTGTGCGAAAATCAATTCGTATGATAAAATTAAAATACCCCTATTTGTCGGTATAATACTGATATGAGTTGGTATAATAATGTTAAATTTGATTTGGTAGAATATCGCAAACACTGGGTATAATATATGTGTTTCATGGTAAAATTATGCCATTAACTCTTGGTACAATTACGTGTTTTGTTGGTATAATATGCGCGAGTGATGATATAATAATCTGGAAGCTTTTCTATATCTGTGAAGAAATGTTATTTTCGTCTTTTCAATGTTTGGGGTACAGAACACACAACTTGAAACGGTACTAATAAGGAATTTACCCATTATTTTTTCATAAATCAATTTTTTTACCCATTTTAATACTTATAAATAATATAAAATTAAATTATAATTCATTAAATATTAACTCTTCAATATAGTACAATTGCCATAATTTAATCAAAAGATAGTAAAGAACTTTTAACTATACTTTTTCCATATGGAAAATATTGACACATCGTCGAGTATCACATTTTAGGGCGTCAAACCCTTACAACAGGGTGATAGGAAAAGTTTTCAAGAAAACGAGCTTTAACTTCTCAAGAAAAGGAAAAAAGCTGCAACTCCAACGTGTAGCTCCGGCTTGCTCCCTTGCTCCAACACCCTTTACTCCACACGCTCTGTAATTCTCAGTCCGTCGCTCCCCCATAGTCTCCTACTCCATGCAGACAGACAAGTATCGTTCGTTGCTCCGTAGACGTAATTTGTTGCTGCACTTCGAAAAGTAGCCCAACTTTTCCACTTAGCAGCCACCGTCGGACATCTCCATCCTCGTTGTTCGAGGACAGGGGAGTAGTAATTTTATTTTAGTTTAATTTTGATTTCGTTTTACTTTTTATTTTAATTTTTTGGGGTAATTACTATCTTACATTTTAGCGTATATGAGATTTTTGTCTCCTTTGAGAGTTCAATCCTCCTTTTTAACACTATTACAAGTTTTAAAGTTATAGTAATTGTTTTGTGGCTTTTTTAACTAAATAATGCGATTTTTTAATTTTTATTTCTAAAATAAGTCGAAAACATAATCAATTAAAAAAATAGACATATTCGTATCTATTAAATACGAGTTAATTAAATACATAACTCGTATTTAATAGATATGAATTACAGTGATGAGGCGAAGCTGTGTTGGCATTCTTTTTACAGCGTGGCTATAACTCGTTCTTACTAAAAACGAGTTATAACTCGTTTAAATTAGATACGAATTGTTATTTCGTATTTATTAGATATGAAATAGCAGTTCGTACCCTTTCCTCACGATTCCGCAGAGGCCATGCATTATCAACTTTTTCTATATATTTCGTACGTAATAAACACGACTTACGACTCTATATAACCTCACCACCCTCTACCGATCATAACACATAAAAAATGGTATCAAAACCTATACAAATCGTCGTTTTTTATGGTGGTGAAATCATTCAGTCATCCGATTCAATCAAATATAGTATCAATCCGATTGGTTATAGACGCATTCGTCGTAATACCAATATTTCTGAATTTATTTCGTGGTTGCTTGAAATCACATGTGTTGATAGAAAGCTTTTTTCGTTGATTGTTCATGCGAAGACTGAATACTTCAATCAGTCTCGTATATTTCTTCTGCTTAATTTCGAATAACAACGATTTATTGTTTTGCCTACATCCTGATTCTGAACTCAACTATTTGGAGGTTTTTGTTAGTTCATCGATTAATATTTCTGCAGACATGCCTGATATAATATCAACTACCACTGGACTGGATAATCTTTTTATCAACATTCCTACTTTAGATGTTCCAGCGAGCAGTCGAATCACGCCAGAACCCAAGCCAGAACCGGAGCGCAATGATAATGCTAGTGACTCTGAAGCCGATGATCAAAATAGTCTGTCAGAGTTACCTGATCCGAATGATCCTGACGATGACAACGACGTTGTTGCTACAACTGACGTTCATGTTCTTGCGCCGAGATTATACCAGTCAGTGCCTTTTAATCATACTTATCATATGCCACCACCTGAAGGTGATGACTATGACGGATGTGGCGATTTTTATGACCATGGAAACCCAATGTTTTGTCAAGGTATGATTTTTGAAGTAAAGAACATTTACAACATGATGTCCATGATTATTCTATTAGGGTGGCTAGACGCGAGTTCTACATTAAAGAGAGTAAGAGTACGATGTGGAGTGTTCAATGCAATCACAGCCAAGATTGTCCATGGAGACTGAGAGCATCCTTGAAGCCTAAAAGGGGCTATTGGAAGATAACCAAATTCTTTGGACCACACACATGTTACATGCATGAGTTATCGAGCACGCATCGTAATCTTTTGCGAAATTTTATTTGCCGGTTTGTTGGTTGGAACCGTAAAGACCGAGCCTCAATTCTTACCAAAAAATGTGCAGCAACTCGTGAAAGATCAGCTTGAATATGACATAGCATACACACAAGCTTGGCATGGTTTGAAAAGGGCTTTGGAAAATGTTTATGGCACGTGGGAGGATTCAGTCAAGAAACTGCCTATTTTCATGAAAGCGCTGCAACATTATAATCCTTGCACAATCGTCCAGTGGTGGCATCTTTGCATCGGTGCGCCTGGAGAATATAAACTTGGATATGTTTTTTGGGCCTTTAAACCAAGTATTGACGCTTTCAAATATTGTCGTAAAGTTGTTTGTGTTGATGGTACACACTTATACTCAAAGTATCAACACAAAATGTTGATTGTCACTTCAGTTGATGCCAATCAAAATGTTTTTTAGCTTGCCTTCTCCATTGTCGCGGAAGAAACTGCATATTCATGGACTCGGTTTCTAAATCTACTAAACATTAATGTTCTTGAGAATTAGTCTGTTTGACTTATTTCAGATCGTCACCCAGGTATCCCCTTACCTATTAAATTATGTTTATTCGTTTTTGTTATTTTTATTCGAATAAAATGTGTTATTGATTCTACTTATTTATTCTATTGAACTGTGCGCGTAGGTCTTATGGCTGCTGTTAGAGAGATCGCCGCTTTTCGGTCACCATATGGAATGCATCATTTCTGTCTTCGCCATATTAAATTAAATTTTTACAAGAAATTTAAAAATCAACAGCTGAAGGATTTGTGTCATAGAGATGGGCATGCACACACATTGGACGTATTCGATCGGATTAAGGAACATATAAAAGAAATAAATGCAGCTGCATGGAAATGGTTAGAAGACGTTAACTTGGAGCAATGGACATTTGCTCACGACGGTGGTTACCGATGTGGTGTAATGACCACTAACATTTTAGAGGGGCTTAATGGAGTATTAAAAGGTGCTCGACTACTCCCTCCCAAAGCAATTGTCGATCTCACTTTTCATAGATGCGTGCAATATTTTCGCGATCGATTTCAAGAAGCTTCGTTAGCAATGGACAACAACGAAACTAATTGATCGCGTTATGCCACGAGAATGTTTCAAAACTGGACCGCAGAATCTTGGGCTCACGCTGTATATTGATTTGATGTCCGACGACATACAGCCGAAGTCGTTACAATCGGTAGTCAGTCACGTACATATGTGGTTAATATCAATGATATAACATGTATTTGCGGTGATTGGAGTATGTTTAACATTCCGTGTTCTCATGCACAAGCTGCGTGTCGTCGCTGACAAGTTCACTGCGGTCAATTTGTTGCTTCATACTATAGTAAAGTGTCGTATTCGAGAACGTACCAAGGTGTATCGAAGAACTCGAATTCGAAACGAGATGGATAGGAGTGAAACTCGTGCTAGACAACGAAATGTATGATTGTCTTTTTAATTAACGAAACATTTTTGTTATGTAATCCGAATATTTTTATGTACTGTTTTTTTAATTACTTAAGACTCTTCAAGTACAATAATGTACCAGTCGTAATAATCGTCAGTGACAGATACATGTGTAGTCGATGGCGAGCGATGAACAATGTTGATGTCCCGATTCAAACGAATTGGAACATCCCCATCCGATCAATCACTTCGCGTATGCTGCGCACATTTGAACGCGTCGAAGACTTGTGATCCATATGCGTTCCATCTACAAAGCATCAAAGTTTTAAATTCCTTACATCTATGAGGAATTAAAAAATTACATAATGTGTTCCATCATGAGCATTTATAAAAATACCTCGCAGCGTGTGCTGGCATCGGCAGATGAATTCCATCGGCTAAGTATGCCGACATATTGATACGTTGCGCCAAACGAATAGGTTGTAATGGTAGGATTCTCATCCACGCCCATACCTACACGAATAATACGTAAACTCAACAAGTACAATAATCAAATTAAATTTCGTATATTAAGATGTTACCTGCAGCAACCGTAGAGGACCGCCTATATTAAGCTTTTCCGGCTCGGTAGCCGAACAAAGCTCTCTGTATAAAAAGGCTAGCACAACACTTCTCCAACTATAACTACGCACATCGTCAATGTCCTCCAACAACTGAAGGTACGTAAGAGAAACATAACTGGCGCTACAATCAGGGAACATCACAACACCAAAAAGCAACATTGCATATGCACGTGCTACTTGCTCGACCTCCAACTCGTCACTATCCTCCGTGACAGGATTAGCTATTAAAAAATTGGCCAGTGCTCTCAACGATAACGACATTCCCTTAATTTTTCCGTTTGGTGGCCGATAACCAAGCAATCGCTCGAAGTCTTGCTGCCACTAGTCGAATTCGTCTGGATCACGCCAGACACACAATGTCCCTCAATGGGAAGTCTCAAGAGTACGCCGACATCCTCCAACGTAATTGTGGATTCCCTGACGAAAAAGTGAAATGTGTGTATCTCTTTTCTCCAACGCTCGACTAACGCCGTAATCAAATGTCGATCTACTTTCTGCAACTTACAACTGTAAACTCCATAAAAGGACATCAAATTTAACTTCTCTAACACCCGATCGTGTAAAACAATAGGATCCTCTGGCGTACCCCAAACTACGTTTTCTAACGATCTAATTTTCAACGTTTTATCCAAACTATCAACGTCTAGCAATAAATTACGAGAACGGTAATTCGATTGCATCGTCAACAATGAATCATCTATCGGACCATACAAATTAATGTCTTCCATTAACAAATAATAACGATAACCCGACAAATCAAACCCGCGTCGTGACTGCTTCTCCCAAATTTGGCTGCTGTCAGCGGTTAACGACGGCGCATCGTCGGAGTCGGCGGTGGTCGGGGCGATTGGTCAAGAAAATTACTCGGCAGTGGTCGGGGCGCTCGGTACTCAACAGGGTCGGTGGTTCTCGCCTTGCCGTGAGTGACCTTCGCCTCATCGTCGTCGGTTCGTCGCGTGTGTAAGCTTCGGCGTGTGGCGTTTGGTTATGGCGTTTGAACTGGTTCGCGATGGTTTTCAGATCTATATAATTCGTACCTATTACATACGATTTACTCGGTCAAAAAGTAAGTAAGCCACGCTGGATTATTTTGCCGAGTCAGAGTTCTATTAAATACAAGTTACTAAGTCGTATTTAATAAGTACGAATATGCCTTTTTTTTTAATTGATTATATTTTCGACTTATTTTAGAAATAAAAATTAAAAAAGGAATTATTTAGTTAAAAATGCCTTGTTTTGTTCCGTCAAAGAATAATAATTTTGTTCCATTTTCTCACGAAAATTAAATCATGCTTATTCTAGATTTTGGAGTAGTAAAACTTTTCAACACGTAATATTTATGATATTTGTCAAAATTGATATGCACTAATTTTCAAGAAAATATTAATTTTGATGAAATATAAGAAGATGTTACTCCCTCTGATTTTATATACATGTCGTTTTAGATTTTTTTTTATTTGTTTTTTAATACAAGTCGTTTTTCCAATTCCAATACAAATATTAGAAACTTTTCCAATTTTACCCCTCTTAAATAAAAGCACGATTAATTAAGTAAAACAATTAATTAAGGGTATGTGTGATATTTTACTCTATTTATTAAAAAATGTGCATTTACATTAAAGGACATCTAGTTAGTATATTTGATTGCGAATCCATGAGACCATGACAATGAAACATGTAATAATCACATAATCCCTAAATTATGTTTCAACCCGACCCTATCCGGATGATGATAAAATGGACCCGGCCCAGTAATCTGCCAGCCTTTTATAACGCAATCGATTTTCCTCTGTTCTCACCGTTTCGTGCGTTCTTTGTGGCTCTCTCTCTCTGTATCTCTCTATCTGTGTACATCTTGCTTTTATCTCTCTCTCAACAAATTCTTATAAATCTGCACAAGCTCGTCCATCGCCGATTTAATTTGCATCCTTTTATCGCGATCCGAAAAATCAACTGTGAGTCCTGGCTAATCAAATCTCAATTATTGTTTTCAGATCCGTAATTTTACGATATTGGGATAATCCCGTTTTTCTTATCCCTCTGTTTTTTAATCGATCCGATTTGAGTTTCATTGAGACTGTCGGTGGGAATTAGTTTAAGGACTGTTCGAGTTGTGAGCTTTTCTTTTGGATTTGTATTGGCCGTGAGTTTGGGAATCGATTTTCTGCTTTAGTCTAGCTTTTAATTGATCGATTGATTGTTTAATATTTCCGAATTTGTAAGTGAAAGGGGTGGTCTAACTAGGGTTATTGTAAGGAGTTGAAGGGACACGATTTTGAGGGTTTGACTTTGGGTTGGATTGGGAAAATTCAGTTTCAAGATGAAGCCGAGGTTTTATTGGGCTTTGATTAAGTTTTAGGAGTCTTTTCGATGTTGTGAATATTTACTGGGTGCAATTTTCATTGTGTATGGTTTTCTCTTGTAATCTTATTTTGATATGCTGCTTATTTTTTTCAGGCAACAATGAGTGAAGAAGGAGATAAGACTTGCCCCCTCTGTGCTGAGGAGATGGATTTGACTGATCAACAGTTGAAGCCTTGCAAGTGCGGATACGATGTATATAGCTCCTTCAAAATTCTCGCTCCCTCTATTTTCTCATACTTAAGATTGCTTATTCATGCCCTCAATGGTTGGTGTTAGAATCCATCGTTTGCCTTTGTAGGGCTATTGCTCATATTTTTATTTGCAGATTTGTGTCTGGTGTTGGCATCATATCATGGATATGGCTGAGAAAGACCAGACAAAAGGGCGTTGCCCAGCTTGTCGGACTCCTTATAATAAAGAAAAGATTGTTACTGCTGCAAGTAGTAACAGGTAACTTAATGTGGGGGGTAGATTCTTGCAGTAATGTTTGGTCTTTGAATGGTAAGTCTAGGAGTGGAGCCACTCTTACTTTGCATGCTTGGTCATTGTCACAGGCTTGTGTCAGAGTTAAATGTGGAGAGAAGGGCAAAGTCGCAGAAGGGGAAGAGCAAAACAGAAGGAAGAAAGCATCTTACTAGTGTGCGAGTTATCCAAAAGAATCTTGTTTACGTTGTGGGCTTGCCACTTAATTTTGCGGACGAAGATGTAATAGATTCTCCATTACTTACTTTACGATTCATTCGTTTCTCTTCCATTTTTTATGACCTGCGATTTGTTTTTGCAGCTGCTTCAACAAAGGGAGTATTTTAGCCAGTATGGAAAGGTGCTCAAGGTTTCTATCTCACGGACTGCTGGCGGTGCTATACAACAATTTCCTAATAGTACCTGTAGCGTGTAAGTTACTATTTCTTTAGGAGATGTACTGATGCGTGATTTTACAGTTCGTAAGAAAAGAATTGTTTTGCTGATGTGAAGCATGAAACGTTTAAAGTCCTCTTTTCGGGTGTAAAGGGAAGAAAAAGTGGGAACTAACGTCCAATTCACATTGAATTAAAATTTTCAGTTTCCTTTATTAATTAAAGAAGGAATAACGAATGATGTATGTGTTTTTCGTTTTTATGGTTGAAGGCATCTATGTCGCAGGAGGAGGAGTGTTTGCGTAGCGAATATTCAATGTATTATCGTCGTGTTCACATTATATCGCCCGTGCAATTTTTGTTTGTTCATTCCAGTTCTTGTTCTCTGTAGATATATTACATATTCAAAGGAAGATGAAGCTGTCCGTTGTATTCAGTCGGTACACGGCTTTGTTTTGGATGGGAAGCCTTTGAGGTGAGTGCCAATGTGTATTTACAGTTCTTTTATGGCATCAGTTGGTCATTAAAAATCCTATCACAGGGCTTGCTTTGGGACAACAAAATACTGTCATGCATGGCTGAGAAATGTGGTATGACTGTCTTAAAAATGATTGCTCGATAATCCCAAGTTTATACGCTCGTATATTGCACGCAATCGGGCATGTGGTAATCTTCTATCCTGACTAATAAGCTCTTTGCTATTCAGCCTTGCAACAATCCCGATTGTCTATATTTGCACGAGATTGGTTCACAAGAGGACAGTTTTACGAAGGATGAAATAGTGTCTGCTTACACAAGGTATTTAACTATGGCCTTCTGGTTAGTTATTGTACTTGTATATATATGGTTCTTTTCATTTACTGGTATATAAATACTATATATTATTTTTTTATTTTGAGGCAACAGTTATAGTAATCTTTCATGGAAAATGAACACATGATTCTGAAGTGGTTTTTTCGGGAAGTGATGATTGCATGCATGTATCAGACAATCGAATGATTACACGTGGTTTGAATTAGACTTGTCAAAATTCATCGACTTATGTGACTGAGATAACTTAATGTGGAAACTTGTTACATGCCATTAATAGTTCAATACATGAATTTGTTTTGTCTGGATATTCTTATTATCTCTCTGTAAATTGTTATTGACTTCCTAATTCCACTTGCATAATTGGAAGGAATAGAGTCCAACAATTTACCGGTTCCTCAAACGCATTGCAACAACGTACGGGGAATGTGTTACCTCCACCATCTGATGATTACTGCAATAATGGCTCCACTTCTCTTGGGAAGCCTATGAATAAAACCTCTGTATCTTCAAATGTAAGAGCTAATCATGTCCTGCTGTTGATAGCTTATTCTCGTTTAGATCACTTATTAGTGTGATTCATGGTCATTATCTCAGTTATTATTTTAAGGCTGGGAGAATTTATTATCGAAGCTTTTCTGTGAACTTCTAGCTCCTAATAATAATTTCTGAACATGGTGGTGTTCGATATATATATACTAGAATAACATTTTGCCCGAGTTCATATGATAATGAATCTTGTAGTTTTATGAATCATTATGTAAAACCCATTTTCTTCCTTTTTGCAATATATAACAAAAGTGGTTGCCACTTGCAGTTTAGCCCCTTTCCGCTTAGCTAATATTAGTTTTGCAATGTTGTCAGCAAAACCCAGCTATCAGCTCTAGAATTTCTCCACCAAATAGTAGCTCTGGTAGATCTTCAGCTCTTCCTGCTGGAGCTTCATGGTATGTTGACACTTAGCATATTTTTAACCTTTTGTTAATTTCTTTCGGCTGTTTCTGATTTTTCAATTTCTCTAATCTAGGGGAACTCGTGCTTCTAGTAGCCAGAATATACAGGGAAGTAGATCATCTTCAACTTCAAATGGACCTCTTATACAGAAACCAGACGTCTTTAATATCCCAGAGACACCTTCTAGTACAGTTGTAAGCCCAGGTCAGAAATCCTCATTGCATCATGATGATGGGGATAAGTTGCCCCCAAATGATGTAAGCTCCATTTCTCAACATAGTAAAGAAGAAACGGTTGAAAAAGAATTCAAAACAGACGGCTGGAGCGACGACGACGACGAAGAGTCAACTGCTTTTGGAAACCGTGTTGAAACTTTCGTTACTGGACAATCACATGCTGAGCTCTCAACCAATTTACCCTCCAATGGCACTGAAATGGCTGATTTTTCATTGGATTCTGATAGATTCGTGAAAGATTCCTGGGAGGTTTCTGACCAAAGCGTTAATGATGAGTCCACTCATTTCTCAGCTTTGAGCATTCATCAAGATCAACATGTAGATGACGGTTATGTTGAGGTCACACGAGAAAACATGAACGAACAGACATCTTTTAAAGCAGCAGACAAAGTGGATTTTCGGGAAACGGAAAATGACTCGTTATCCTTTGAAAGCAGGAAACTTAATGATCCCGAGGTTTCCATCGACAGAGTAGATAAAGTTCCTCATGAACTCAATTTGTCCAGCCATTCTAGTTTTAGTTCTTCCCTTTTTAATGATGTTGATAACGCAATCAGTAATGACGCATATAGAAAGGTTGTAGATAGAGGGAGTGAGCTGATGTTTCTAAGTTCTTCTAGTAACCACCACCCCAGTAGACAGGAGAATATACCAAATACGAATGGTGCTGGATATTTTACTTTATTTCCTAGTAAGGACAAACAGTCGCTTACTGGTGGGACATCTAACAGAGGGGAGGAAAGTATAATATCGAACATCTTTTCGACGGACTTTGACATGTGGAATGACTCCTTAAGTTCAACTCATAACCTCGTGAAGTTGTTGGGCGAAGGTGACGGTCAACAGCAGCGGTACTTTGGAGCACCGGGTACTCGAAGAACGGGTAGCAGCAGCCAGTCAAGGTTTCAATTTGCAAGAGAGGATGAATCGGTTAACCAAGCATCTGAATTCAGACAATCTATGGACTACTTTGAGAAGGCCCCTAAGCAGCACTCATTAAGCTATGATTTCTCCACCACCAATAATTCCCATTCGTACAATTTGGAAAATCGGAACAATTTGTCTCTCTTCAGTGGCTCGGAATCGGATCTCTTCGCCAGCATTCTACCTCGCCACTCTTCGAGTAAATTACCTGGTAACTGCTTATTCGCGCTGTAGATACAATGCGTTTTACTATTTTTGTGGGAGTTCTGAAATTGGTTTGTGACTTTCTTGATAATTTACTTTGCATTCTCTCTTCTCATGCTGTTTTGTATGGCACTTGAACAGTGCCAAGGTCTCCTATGCCTGCTCCACCAGGATTTTCGGGGTCTAGTAGGCCACCTCCACCTGGTTTTGCTTCTCATGAGAGGACAGATCAGCTTTTGGACAACTTCTCAGGTTAGTTAACTAATCACCAGGTAGTGCATATGAGAGTGGTTATTTATGTCTAAAAGTCGCCCGTTTCTTGCAGGAAATCACATGCTTGACACCTCCTCCTCTTTATCAAGAAATCATCAGTATAATACACCGTCACCTGCTGCTACTAACGTTTTCAGCGATGGCGATATAGAGTTTATGGATCCTGCCATATTAGCAGTTGGCAAAGGAATGCTCCCAACTGGTCAAAATCTCCCTCCACAATACGCAATGTCTGAAGAGGCAAGATTTCAGTCTATGCTGCAGAGGTCTCTTCCTCCACAACAAAATCTAAGATACAATAACTCCAGAGACAGCTTTTCCCTCCTCGGTGATGCTGCTGCTTATGGAATCCCTTCAAGGGTTATGGAGCAAACACTAGCCAACGGTCTCTCTTCGCTCTCACAATCCAACATCCCTCTGACGAGGAATGGGATGACTTCAAACGGGCAGCAATGGAATACCTGGAGTGATATCCACAGTGGGAAGAATGTGGGCATGCAAGAGTATCTCAGGAATGAGGGCTTGGGAATCAACAAGTTCTTTGGAGTTCACGAGGATTCTCAAATTCGAATGCCCGGTTCAGGAAATCTATTCAACGGAACTTACGGGATTTAAGTCTTGCATTCCTATGAGACCGTATTTATACTTAAACAAAGCTGCATTTTGGTAATATTTACCATTTGATGAGAGGAGAGTAATCCCGTTGTTGGTCTGAGTGATGATGGCTACTTTCTCAAGTTGGTGCAAGGATAAAGCTTTGTCGAGTGGCGACTCTTGCAACAAACAGGTACCTTTTTCGTATCTTTGCTACATTTCTCGAATAATTTCGTTGGCCGATGGATTTGAGTGAGACTTATTTATGGGGTCTCTATTTTCAAGTCATGGAATGCTTTCACTTTCTTAACAGTGTTTTTGCTGGTATGTAATGACTACAGATGAAGGTAGCTTTGAAGCATATTTCTGGTTATGCTTGATGATGATCATCCTTCTGTGTGTTTTGCTTCAGTGGAGAGGGAGAGTTATGATATCGTTATTAGCTGATGCTTTTACTTATACGTTGTAATAATATATTTATAGCAATGGTACTTAACAATGAAAGCCCTTGACATTGTCGTACTTTGTTAGAACACTTTTTTGGTTGAAAATGGCGTGTAATATAAGGTGATAATTCAACGAGAATGAATAGATTTGAGTGAACGAAATATAATTTTAACTTTTCTGTGTGCATCTTGTCATTTTTCCCCCTTGTTCTCACCAAATCGGCTATGATGTGACTAATTCGGAGGATGTGATTAATCATGAGGTGAAGATGTCTCAATTTCATACGACATAAATTTTAAGGTTACTTAGATTTTAACCCAATGCATCAATGAGAAATCTCTCAACCAAACCCTTCGTCAACCTTTAGGATATTCGAAATTCAGAGTAGATCTATATTGGGTAAACAAGTATAGTTGAAATTCGATAAATTAATACTCGATTATTTAATAAACTCTTGAAGATAATGTTTTTTGTCAGTCCGAACTTGGGCAGGCCGTGCTAAATTAATAATTCGCTAAAATTATAAGATAATACATTTTAATACAATTTATATAGATTCCGTATACAATATAGATTAATAATTCCTTATAGATACATGAATAGTTTATGAAGATAATATTTTTTGTCGGTCCCAACTTGGGCACACCGTGCTAAACTAATAATTCACTAAAATATGAGATAATACATTTTTATGCAATTCTATAGATCTCGTATACGATATAGATTAATTCCTTATAGATTCATACTGTTACATGAATAGTTTATGAAGATTTCTTGAAAAGGACTCAATTGCTTTTCTTTTGTTAAATTTCATATGGAATCATGTCTAGAAGTTCCCTTATCACAATTTTTTTTTTTTTTTGCGATGACGCTTGGCCTAGTGGTTACATTGAGGCTTTAAAGGTGTTTGGATGGGAGGCTTCAAGATTGAATCTCTCTTACTACCAAATACTTTGAGTGAACTTATCACACATGGACTTTTCATAGAGTGATTTTTCTGGTTGGAGCAGTTTGCAGGCTAGTGCATTGCACCCGCCCCCGGGATTTACGTGGTCCAAAGGCCAGGGTTTTGGGGTTACCTAAAAAATTATTCAACAAGAAGTTTTGGTGTTCACGGGTTTAGGGTTTAGCTTTGGTGTTCAAACGTTTGTGAGATACTTTAAATCGGGCCCTTCATTTGCTATATATATATATAATATATATATATGTATATGATGCAATAATTAAGTGGAAAACGGTAAAGTATACCAAAATTTTACAGTTGGTGCTCAAATTTTTAAATTTGTCGTTTTAGTGTCTAAACTTTGCAAGATTCCTTTTCGGTTCTTATGACCTAAAGAACCGGTAAAGTAACAAAAAAGGAACAATTTTGACACAGTGACCAAAATTGAAGCATGTATACATAGTAACCAAAAATCGAAAAATATATACTTAATGACCTAAAATTGAAAATATGACCCAAAATTATTTTGACATACAAAGTGAGTGACCTACTTTTGCAATTATCAAATGACCCAAAAACGAAAACATTTATGCTTAGTGACCTAATCTTAAAAGTTTGCCTAAATTTGATTTCACATGCTTTCGAGTAAATAAAAACTCCCAACTACAACGAATGTATTCAATTATAAATAAAAATTCACTTGCCATATAGTCCACGAAATGAGTACATTTACACATCCCCCCTAAATTGTTTTTTATAGAATACATGGCGAAACACTTTGCATAACAAAATATTCGTATAATATAGGTAATATATATATATATATATATATATAATACATGCAATGAAAATAGTCTTATCTATTTACCACAACAATCATTAAAACGCAATCATGAATTATCACAACAAACCATTAATACACAATCGTGAATTACCACAACACAACCTCCAATAGTAGAAATTCCATATGTTATTTACTTTAAAAAGAACCAAGTTAAATAATTTCCAAATTAAAATAAATTTTGCGAAGTAAAAATTTGACTGACGAAAACGTGAAATGTAGTAAAAAACGGGCACATCTCTCACCGGTAAGTTTTATCGGATAGCCCTCCCACCAGCCCTAACAGGTGTCAAGCGATGGGTGGCGACTATTGGTGGGCCCCACTCGACACCCCCACCCACCTCGTTCCTTAAATACTCCTCCCGAAACCTCCCACCAAAATCACTCAGCACACACATTTCTTCCTATAATAATCGATCTTGAGCGAACCATCTCTGCTAAAAAGGCTCACAGTTTCCGAAGCTTAAAGCTTAAGAAATCTAAAAACGAGCTAAGAAAAAAATGGTGCTCTCAATTGATCTCAATGAAATGGCGGCAGAATCAGCAGCAAGAAACCAAGAAGTCTTCATCTGTGTCGTCTGCCGGAGAGAACTTCCCCGAGGGCTTAAATCTGGGCTTTTACCAGTTGGGTGAGCCGCCGTGTACGTGTCACTACTTAGAACCTAGAAATTTATTTGCTATACTGTAAGAGGAAAAAAAGCATAAAAACCCTTTTATCAGTTGCTTTCCTCTTTCTGCGCATCAATAGATTTATGTTCTTGCAGAAACAAAATAGGGGAAATTTTAGTGAGTTTCTATATAACCGTCATATACTCCGGAAAACCCTAGATTCGTTAGCTTCAGATACTGATGAAATGTGATCAATGTGCTATGGGGGCTGAATTTATAAAGAGCCTGATGGTTTTTCTACATATGTCTTAATATTAAAATCTGAAACGTTTTATGATCTTGATTGGTATATGTCTTTTATCAATGCTTTTGCTTGAAGGATCCTTTGATTTCATGTATCCATTTGCTGTTGATTCGAGTGTGAGTATTAACACAATGCGCTTTAGCGCGTTTTTGAGTAAAAATGCACGACAGACGCTACGTAAGGCTGTAAAGCTCTATTTAAAACACTGGTTGGAGGGAGATATTTGTTGTAAGCTAAATCATGGTCTGTTTGTAAGCTAATCAACTTTTCTGAAAGTACATGAGAAGAGATTTGGCTGCTCATGCGGGCAAAGTATTCTTCCACATGTCGTGCAACACCACTACCACGAGCGGGGGTACGAACCCAATTAGGGTTCTTGTCGATAAGCTCACGATTGGTCCCCTCAGCTCCAGGGCCTTCAAGAACCATATGACCACAAAAACCAGCTCTTCTCTAAAGCAACAACCTTTTGTGATGAGGAAACTCGGAGTGAGCCCATTTCTTTCTGATTCGAATTCCCCTACGGAATTACAGGAAAACTACTTACTATTTTTGCTTCGACTGCTGCTGCTCGACATCTTCTTAGAACTTGAGGAAATCAAGAGTAACACCGATAGAACTTCGAAGGGGGCCTTGAATCTCTTGTCCAAGAGAAGTTGGAGAAGAAGCTAGATTTTGCATCATCGATCGTCTTTTCAGCTTCAACACACTTCTTCCACGTATCAACCAAACCTCTTGCTTTTCTCTAGATTTCTAGGTTTTTATGTGATCGTAAACGGTTCAGAGATAATCCAATGTTACACGCTCGAAGAGCCCTAAAAGCAATGGGAAGTTTCTCCAGTGCACGTAGTTAAACCAGAAGAAATCCCCCAATGGACTTATTATCACTGTCCTTTGTATTACTTATATCATGCAACCATTAACCGAACACTGCTAATCCTCTGAGCCCTATAAAGTGATTGGAGCAATGAGGCTCGATGAAGCTATAAGACCTGCAAGTATGAATCTGTTGCTCATATCCGTCCTTTTTAGATGCATCAATGGATGAGCTTATCAACTCCTTTCAAGTCCACGAGCCCTCTTTTTCAACTGCTTGAACAATTTTCTGATTTCGACTCACTTTTATTGTCGGCTTTTAAAGAAAAACGTTTTTTTTTCTGATGGGTTCACTGCCATGATCGCCTCTTTATCTCTTCTTTACCTAATTGTGCTAAGATTCTAGCTAAGAAACCCTCCGGACTGCGCCCTGATGGCACTGGAGCACTATATCGGTAGGGAAGTCTACAAAACCATTAAGCGAGGAGAGTCGTTGCTATTTTCACGTGGTGCTTGTTATTATAGTTAATATTGAGCAGTAGGTAGGAATTGTCCAATACAATGAATGAAACCCATGATTCCATATAAAAATTCGTCTACTATAGCGTTAAATTTTAGAAACAATACAAAATTTTTGCGCATGTATATGCTGCACTTTCGGAGGAACCGTCGTTGCCTATATTGCCGTGGCCTTTTTACTTGATTTGTACTATTCGATTCTTACAGCAAAGTAACATAGATTCAACGCCTTTTGTGCATTTTTCTGCACAGGTTGTAAACTTTTGTCGAAAGGTATGTGACCTTGAGTTGGCCCGATTTGATGCTCGGCGTGAGGGCGTAGACAAAGAGGCAACTGCGACTCGGAGTTCCACTTGAGCTGTCTGAATCCTCCGCTCGAGAAGATTCCCGAGGAGGGAAATTGGCGCTGCGATCCCTGCAACAAAGACGACGTCCCTCCTCCATCTACCAGAGGACGATCCCCTCGAGAATTTGCTCCAATGGTCCACGTTTTGGACACGAAAGAGCCCTGGGAATTCTCGGTTGAAGACGTAAGTAGTCGTTTTCGTCCCTGTTAAGATTCCTTCTTCAGACATCCTCGAAAAATTCTAACAATGTTTATATGTCTGTTTTCATCGCAGAAAATCCTCTTGCTGAAGCTCCTTTCCAAGGCCGCTGCGGAAACTCCTCCTGCCGAGCAGCAGCAGATGATGTTGGGTTCGCTAGGTCGCTCGGGGCGATGCTCAGCGGAAAATTCAAAACGAAAGTGCGCATTTATCGTATAAATGCAACCCCGCCGGTTCATCTAGCGAGTACACGGATCGGCACCATTTTAAAATCACGTACGTTGTACGAATTTCACATAGTTAGGGTTTTTAGAATATACCTATTCCTTAGCTTCTTTAGCGATGAGTGAGAGGGAATCAATTCCCGGTATGTGGCTACCACCGTCTTCTTACGTTCGCCGTAGGTATCACCGGTCACGTACGCTCGCCGTAGGGATCCAAATGTCTCCCCTCTAATTGAGTCCACTGTTTGGATAGTGACACCGAAATTATCTCTTCGCTAGTAGAAACTAACCCGGAAATTGATATGTTGAATGTGTAAGGAATCGATAAGGAACTTTTCCTTGTTCTGAGAGCACACGTCGAAAAATTAGATATATTGCAATGATGATGAATATGTTCTGTTGGTTTCTCAAAACCAATTCTCACGTGGTTATTTTTCTTGTTTAAAACAATTTTATGCTAGTTCTATATATAAGTGTAGTAAAATCATTTTACACCCACAAAGTAAAAATCGTTCCCATCATCATTGAGAAATTAATTCCATTTTAAATGCTCTTTATTAATTTCATTTAGTCAAAACCGTTCCTCTCTTTAGTAGGAAAATTATTACTATTATTTAATTATCATTTAATGTAATAATGCAAAGACATTAGAAACCTTTTTTCATCTAATTAATTATAGCATTCAACCTGTGCTTTTATGGGCTTTAATTTAAATTTTAAACTCCAATTTAAAATCCAACAACTAATTAGGCAATTCTAATTAATTACCAAATTAATATATAAGCCCAAACAATCAATCTCAATTGATTATTTCATTTCCTTAATTTAATAATCAAAATTATCTAATCATATATTTAATTCAACAATTGAATTAAATCCAATCGAAATATTGGAAATATCAATTTCGTATTGTCATCCACCAAAACTTTGTGTGACCCTTTTAGGTTCACGATTAACACTAGTAGTAAGTTTACAACTCATTGTAATTAACTGAATTAACTCTTTAATGTCTAATACCCACAAATCACGGGAACACCTAGCAAGTAGCGTGATCACCTAGCGTTAAGTGAAATAGCGAGTAAACCTTTTTCAATTGTGAGTGCATACATGTAAAATCATTTCGACAACTAATTTCCCGATTAGACCTTGGGCATGGAAGTATAAGTCGAAACCCAATTGATCTAATAACTATGATTTCATTTCAAGTTTAAATGATTCCTTTATGAATCTTAATTCATCATGCCTTGGCCAAGGACTTTGAATCATAAACTATGAAAAACATAGGAAATTCACGTATTCTAATATAAGTGCTGAATTCTATGTTGGCCACAGATAAATCTCCATACACACTAATACAATATCCAACATATCCCTTTTGTAATTATCTAGTAATCAAAAGATATAACAAAGTAAAGCATAATGCGCACAAGACTACTATCGTGCCTCAAGTCAGATGATTAGTCATGTACTATCGTAACATGAAAATTCTTATTCGACATAAAAGTTTCCAGTTAAGAATTTTCAGCGGGTCAAGTTCAATGAACTTGTTCCCTAACAAGCATCTGCATATATGCATTTGCGTCAACACGCTAATGTTAATGGAACATAACATTCTTGTCTCACAAACATGCATCATATACACAAGTCTTTCCGGGTTATTCAATGTCCTGTCTTGAAATACCCATCGACTTGGAACTTTATTTAAGATCACAGCCTAAGACATATTCCATGATCGCCATCATATGCGCAACCATGTCTCTCAGCTTATAATGATCTAAGGACTTTATCATAAGTGCAAATAACTAAATTAATGCATGCACAAAAGATAAAGATAATGCCTCTTATTAGATAAATTTTTAATAAATTGTCTTTACAAGTAGAACATCCAAACAAGTAGGAACGTTGGGCATTCTACTCTAACAGATGAGCCACCTCACGGACGAGTTGAACCTTCTCAAATGCAGCAGCAATGAAGCCCAGGAGCCGACGGGCCAGCCCGAAGTCGGCCCAGAAGACACCACTGGAAAGCAGCCCGTTCCTAGCAGTGACGGGCCCGGGCCTCGCGGAGGCTCTACAAGGGCTTGGAGGGAACTGGAGAAAAAGTACGAGGGCTGCCCCGTAGAGCGGTGCGGGTGCTTAGAGCCCTTTTCCCGAGCAAACACCCACTGCAGCCGCTGCCACAATAACTTGGACACAAAGTGGGAGCGGTGGGACCATCAGCAGGGCTGTGAGGCTTTCGCCGCAGCCGTCGCCTCCTACAAACGGCAGATGGCCGGAGAAGCTCCTCCACGCCGGAGCGGCGACGGTCCCGCGAAGAAGAAGCTGAAAAGCTTGGCCTACCGCGAAGTCGACCTGAGGCTCCCTTCGAGATGGCCGCGCTACCGCCGGTTGAAGCCCCTCGAGGTCGACGAGCCTTTGTCTTCCCCTCCTGCTTCCCCGGAAAAGGGCTTGCTGCCCGGGATTTCGCCGGGCAGCGTCTTTCCGGAATCTTCTTCGAGGGCTTTCGCCGAAGGGGGTGCAGCGTTCAACTTCCTGAGGAGGCTAAAAATGGACCTTTTGGATATGGACGCTGCTTTGTCGATTGAGGCCGTGAGGGAATCGAGGGGGGACCGGGACAGGAGAACCGCGTGGCGGGATTTCGTGAAGTCGGCGAAATCGATTCGGGAAATGGTTCAAGCGGCGGTGATCCTCGAGGACACGATAAAGAGCGAGCACTTGAGGCCGGAATGGCGGTTTTGGTCCTCGCCCTCGGCGGCGGCGGCTTCGATAAGAACCTCGTCGGCCCTCGCGTTGTGGATCTACGTGCTCGATTTGTCCATCTCTTACGACCGACCTTTCCGGTGAAGTGATGGAAGTCTTTACGATTCAAATTGAATAATAGTTTAGATTGTAGAAATACATATGATTCAAATGTAATACACATGGATTGTTATAAAAGAAAATTCATAAAACATCGTACCAGCAACAGTTAAAACCAGTGTTCTAAATTGCGCAATTAGCGCTCTATAGCGCATTTTAACTCAAAAACGTGCTAAAGCGCATCGAATAAATAGATTTTGTCTCCAAAAGAATACGCAATATATGACATGTTATACTCTATTCGTGCGCTGTTTTGTGCTATTTGTTACACGCTATTTGAGACGCTGAATTTGTTGAGCTGTCAACTTCAAATAAAGTGCTTCCTTTAGTTTTCAATTTTGAGACATGCCCCCGCCCGTCGGCGGGATGTGGGCTTGGCGCCAAAATCTCACAGCCAACCCTCAAACCGCCCCGAGCAGCTACCTAGCAGAAAAAAAATTCGAACAACCATCTCGGCAAAAGTTGAACGCTAAAAATGAGTTTGATGCTTGGAAATTGCATATAGGTCCTTTTACTTATATTATATTATCAAACAATTATCTACTCAAAATAAAAAATAAATAAATTAATCAAAATAATAATTATTATAACATTTACTCTTAGTATTGTGTTTTTTATATAATATTTATTTTTATGTAATATAATAGTTAAATATTTTTTGGCCGCAACTATAGAAATTAAAAAAAAAAACTAGAAATATTAATTCGAAATGTGCTAATTGATCATTTTGCGAGAGGATACACCAATTTAGTTAAATATGTTTTGGCCGCAACTATAGAAATTAAAAAAAAAAAACTAGAAATATTAATTCAAAATGTGCTATTAATTCAAAATGTGTTAATTGATATTTTGCGAGAGGATACACAAATTCCAAGACCTAAAAAATTACCTTACTTTTATTTGTAAGAAAAAATTTCTTATGTGCACTCCTTCTTGTAGTGTATTTTTTTTCTTATATGCATCACAATGTATTTATTCCTTCTTGTGGTGTAATTAAACACTTTTTTTATATTTTTTACATGTATAAATAATAATTTTATTACTAAATAATTTTTTAATCGAATTTAAATAATATTGTGGTCTAGTTTCCAAAGATTTAAATATATGGATAGTATTTAAAAGCATAAAAATTGGTATGGAAGAGAATATTACTAGTCGTTTGAGTTTGAGAATGAGTTTAATGGTTGAGAAATATTAGTTCATTTGAGTTTTAGAATGAGTTTTTCTGTTAGAGGTGGTGTAAGTGATGAATGGGGCTGGAACGTTATATTAGGTTTTAGAAAGAATCATAATAAAATCAAATTAAACTTAATTATTATTTTATCCAAAATTGATTAACAGTTTGTTATAAGATTGATTTATTTCTTTAATAACAGGCAGCTCAGCCCGTGAGGTAGTCTGCCCCACCTCGCCAAAGCCCAAGGCATGCGCGAGCTGACAGCAATGAGTCTAGTTTCCAACAAAAATAACGGCATTAAAATATTATCAAGTAAGGAGAAAATTATGATCGTTTGACTGCGAGTGACAGAACTGATTAAGTGACGGAAATTTTGAATATTCACCAAACTTTTGGCGTAGCTAATAAGACCATAGACATTTCTCATTTAATATTTGTTAATTTTTAATATTTGTTAATTTTCATGTTTTTTTAATTTTCTAAGTCTTGTCAATAAAAGACAAAGAGATCAAAAAAATATATCGTTTTGTAAGCTTGTTTCTTAAATGAATTTATATTCTAGTTGTGCTCTGACTCTCGGTGGCAAGGCTGTATTTTGACCTTGGGCACCATGGCCTACGCGCACCGGGCCAACAATTTTTAAGTCAAACTTTTGGTGTACTAGGTTCTCACTTTGTGATCGATCTTTATGCTTGGGGGTCTCACTTCGATAAAACAACGGGCCATGGCCTAAGTCTTAAATTAAAAAACAGTCCATCTTCTTTCATGATTGAAAATTATTTCAAATTGGTTATTTGCTTGTGTTATATATTATATATTTTCGCATTATATTATTTGATCGAAAAGCTCACGCAATACGTTACGCTATTTACGCTCGATGCATTGTGCAATACATGTTTTAAAAAATTACTTAAAATATATAATTTACCCTATATGCTATTGCAATGGGTGTATAACAACTACCCGAAATGAAGTTGGTATGTTAGGCATAACAATCATTTAACCCTTAATATTTTTTTAATTATCCAATTATATCCTTAAAATAATATTTTTTCATTTTTAACACATGTATAAAAACTAGTATAGAATAAAATGTGTACTGAAGTAATCATTGCAAGAGTAACTAATGTTTCCTTTTACTTCGAGGGAAGGGAAAGAACCTGAGAGACTGGGTTAATAGTCATGTTTCTTGGCCAAGTGGCTCCAATCCTATCATTTTCTAAGAGCATAAGTATTTCCGGAATCGGGGTGTCAAGTTGCTGTAGCACGATCTAAGCCAGTCTTTGCTAGTGTGTCCGCTGGTTTATTAGTTTCCCGAAAAATATGAGAGATGCGAATTTTCGTCTCTGTTGTGATTTTCCTTCATCTTCGGGGCCACCACCACCATCATCTCCACCGTCCTTCTCGACTACTTCGTCACCACCGCCGGCCCTCCCGGCGCGAGGCAACATAGCAAATCTCTCTTGCGCCGTATCTCCGAAACGACATAAAACAGAATCTTTAATGGGCCAAATATTAGTGACCCAGAAATTAAATTGGGCCTCTAAAATATTAGGCCATCTTAAATGTATACAGCTAGAGGCCTTTCCAGTATATATTCATCGGATTTTGCTTGAATTCACTCCAACACCACCGAGACGCAACACCGCGCACTTTCCAGCTCAGAAGAAGCTCCGGTACCGTCCTCCGTCGGGAAACCCTAGCGCAACCTTTTGCTCTGCGACGTTCAGGTATTAAACAGCTTTTCTCCCTTTTTGAGATCTTGTTGACGTTTACCTGCTGAGCTAGGGTTTCTGTACGAATTTGGCATTAATTTCTCTATTTTTCTCGTGATACGTTGTATTTGTCATATTGCGAGTATAGGCTAAAAGCTAATTTCAATGAATCCACTGACACTGGTGAAGCGCATCCAAAACATCAACAAAAGAGAGGCGACTCTAGGAATATCGGAGGCAGCATCGTGGCACGCCAAGTACAAAGATTCGGCTTACGTTTACGTCGGTGGGATCCCCTTTGATCTTACAGAAGGCGACGTTCTTGCTATATTCGCTCAGTATGTTTTATTTTTTCACATTGTTAGATATTGTTGATTGATTCCATTAGTATCTGTCTTTTGCATCTGATGCCATCGGTTATTGTAGGTATGGGGAGATTGTGGACGTTAACCTCATCAGAGACAAAGGCACGGGAAAATCCAAAGGCTTTGCTTTTCTTGCCTACGAGGATCAGAGAAGCACAAATCTTGCTGTAGGTTGGTTGCCTTATAATTTCTCTGCCTTTTCTTAATCAAGTAATTACTCAGTGTTGTGCATTATTCTCTAATCAATTTCATTGTTGGGTTGATGTGTTTAGACAATCTAAACGGAGCTCAAGTTTCGGGTAGGACAATCAGGGTAGATCATGTGACCAAATATAAGAAACTCGAGGAAGAGGATGAAGAAACTAGGCAGCAGAAGAGGGAGGAACGCGGCGTGTGCCGTGCGTTCCAGAGAGGAGAGTGCCAGCGTGGCGATGCCTGCAAATTTTCTCACGACGAGCAGGTATGCCAAAGAGATTAAGAAGGGGTGATTGACTTTTCCTTTGTGCTGAACACTTAAAGCTTAACGTCTAAGTCTATAGCTACCATTCATTATCTGCTTGATAATACATGACTGCTTTCTTGATTTTCTTCACATCTCACATAGATTTTATTAAAAGTTGGGTTGGTTTGTTTTTTTTTTTTGGTAGGAAGAAAATTCCATTACCACTGATCCATCTTTTTCAGGTTAAAACCTAAGTGTTAAAACTATGTTAATTTTAACTAACAGACTACAGCAAATATTTCCCGGACGAATTGCCTTTCAGTGGCTGTTAGTTTCTCTCACTCGCTCCTTTATTCCGATCTTGATCCTCTCCATCCATATATTATAAACTGTCGCCGCCACACCTGATAGCTTGAGTTTACATTTCCTACTCGTCCACTAATTTTAACCGCAATTCGTGGCAATATAAATATAGAGCCCCCAGTAGCTATGCAATGGAAGAAGTACAGAGTTAACCAAACAACATCTGCCCGCGTAAGATAAATTCCTTGAAGCCCAACAGATTTCCTATGTCCCTTGCAACTATCATAAGATCATCCGCAAAGCACATACTAACTAGGTTCAATGATTTGCACATCGGATGGAATCTAAAGTCCCCATTGTTAGCAGCCAACTGCAATCTCCTTGATAGGTATTGTATTCCATTACTACCAAAAACAATAGTGGGACATCGGGTCCCCTTGTCTCAACCCGCTAGCCCCTTTGACATTACCCTCCAAGGTCCCTTTTAGTGCTATTTTAACATCACCCTCTGGGTTTGCTTTGTTGGTTATTTTATCTTTTCCTTTGTGCTTGGGACTTTTTCCTTGTGCAGAGAGCTGCTAACACGGGATGGGGAGCGAAGGAAGACGGGCCTTCACAGTGGGGTAAAGAGAGGTCTCAAGATTCGAAAAAGGATGCAGGAGGAGCTTCTTATAAGTATAATGATAAACCTGGCTCTTCACGAATTGGCAACAGGGTTAGTGAGAAAGACTCCTCCTCGAGACCAAAGGGCGATGAAGATGATCGTGGGAGGTCTTATAGAAAATCTGGGCTTGATGGAAACGAACATGAAAGAAGAGGTGCAAAGAGGCAGCAGCAGATGGAACACAGAGATGAACGGTCAAGATCGAAGTACGACGATGAAAGGTATGATAGGGAACAGGACGGTAGGCATCGAAGGAGGAGGGATCATCAACGTGACTGATGATTAATAGCAGCCGTCGATTTTTATCATTTAGGCATAATGGACAGTGAGTTTCTGAAGTATAAGCTGTTTTGTTCTTGTCTTGATAGTTTTGCTTCGTATTCCTAAGCACGTTTTGCTTGAAAAATGCTCACTGTATCATTAATTCTACGTGAGATTGCTCGGTGTGGTTCATTTTTTTCTGAATTCTATCATGAATTATTTGAAATCGCATTGCTGCATGAAGTCGAAGAAGACGTTATATGTTCAAAGTTGTGCTTGTGACAAAAGTTCCTCAAGCAGTCGACGAGGTCAAGAAAATAAATACTACACAATGGCCAAATAAATTAATAAAATTGAAGTACATCGAGTTCATGGTATCTCATCCCTTTCGAAAGAGCCTTGGAACTAATCTTCTCAAGTTGTTCCACTTCTCCCCGCTCCCCCACGATAATGAAGGTGAGAAAAGGAAATGAATTTTTATCACGAAGGAAATCAATGAAATAGGAAACAGCGTGTTTATTATTAGTAACATCATAAGGACGCTTACAAGCTAGCGTTTGTAGTCCAACGGTTAGGATAATTGCCTTCCAAGCAATAGACCCGGGTTCGACTCCCGGCAAACGCATGCAAAATATACTTTTCTTTTTGTAATTGTTTTTTCCCTACAGTAAAAAAAACAAATAAAACAAATAATTCAACCTGGCTTGTCGAACAATGAATAACTACTACCTCAGTTGCGCTTGAAAGAAAAGTATTGGTTTAACGTTTGAATATTATTATAATCCTACTACAGCAGTAGACAATGGTAGACTAATAATGTAGTAGAATTTTTCATGCTATGAGTTAACGATCTTGGATGAACATTAGCATCTTCGATTCTCAGCTGCCTTTCCAAGTGCTCCCTCCATAAGCCATCTATTCCAAATGTTCTAATTACTAATTATAATATTGTAATTTTTATACATAACGCGAACTATTTACTCAAAACCTTTCCTTCAATAAAGTAAATGGATATTTAAGTCTAAAAGTCGACGGCAACATTTGTTGATCCATATCAAAGCACCACAAGCCAACCACCAACGTTAGTCAACTCTCCATTAAAAAAAGGAATTCGTCACCTTTATTATTAGATACAGCACAATAGATCGTCTTTCTCCGAAGAACTTTTTCTTACGTTTCGTCGAACGATCTCCTCCTTCCCTCAGTCATATAAAGGTCTTCCAAATTCCATCATGAATAATCTAAAATAACGATTCTTTATTATTGATTAAGTACGTGTCGTGGTTTTACGATATGCTTTTGGATGACTTTTTTTTTATTGCTTTATTTTTGTATCTGTTTTTGGAAAACCGTTGGTATTTGAATACTCGTTTTTTACCGTCATGAAAATTATAAAATTGAGTCACTAACTATATCAATTTTTGTTTTTAGGTCAATAGATAATTGCAAAAACAAGTCAGTAACTTCTCATGTCCAAATAAAATTAGGTTTTTTATTGCAAAAATTGATCACTAACTTTGTATGTCGAACAAAAGTGTTATATATTTTTACTGTAATTGGGAATAAAGCGTACACGAGTTAGGAGGTGCGGAGTGCACACTCGAAAAACGTTTATTTCGGAACCCAAAACCAAGCGAGAGTCAAGGGGGCTGAACCCCCTAGAGGGGTCCTAGGAGCAGTGCCCTTAGTGGCGGTGCCACTCAGTGGGTGGGGTCAAGGGGCAACACCCCGGCCCGAAGAGGCATCACCCTTCCCGCATGTACCCGAAATGGTATGCATGCACCACCCGAAACCGCTTGTCACACGAAAGGGTGTGCTGAAACCCGAAATGATATATATATTCGAATATGTGGTATCTGTTGGCCATCCTTAAAAGTGTTATGTTCACTTATGAATGGACACAACTGATCGAACTTGAGGTTATAAATAAATACAGAGACAAACAACATAAGAACATTGAATTAACAAATATTGCGAGAACTCTCTAGTCTTATCTCGAGACACATTTGTGAAACTCGTATAGGGTACGAATATCGTCTTTGGAAAGTGATTTCAAAATATGATTTTAGAGAATTTTCGGTCATACAAATCAGACAACTTTACCGACAATAAATAGGTCACTAACTTCGTATGTTGAAACAAAAATAAGTCACTAGCGTCAAAGTTAATGACATGGTTTGTGCTAAATGACATGTTTTGTTTGAACATACGAAGTTAATGACCTATTTTTGCAATTATTAAACCTATCCAAAAATGAAAACTAGTATACTTTCTGAACCAATATTATAATTTTGCCGGTCCGAATCATTGCTAACATGGTTCCTCCATTTGACCTTGTAATATGTAATAATAAATTAGGTGTTTATACATTGACCTGTAATGTAATGACACAGTTAAGCTTGCTTTTATTTTGTTAACAAAATAAAAAACTGAAGAAATCTTCTGGGGTTTGGGCTGCCATTGAGTACGCTGTAGTTCATCTGAAGGTAACGTTTTAAAAATCGAATCTTTGCCGATTCAACATTGAGCTTTTTCTCTTGTCTTAACAATGTGAATATTGAATATCAGGTTGCGAACATAATGGTGATGGGAGACCGATGCCGTGGAGGGAGGGATCAAGGGCCTCATGTCGCGATTCCTGACAATGGATCCACTCAAAGGTTTAAGTGTAATTGCTACAAAATTGAATTAATATAATTTAATCTACGGAAAATAACATCATTCTTGAAAATAAAATATGAAAAAAACAACAACAGCGATTTCATAGATGAATGGGTCAAGATTTGTAAGCCAGCGAAGGACAAGGTGAAAGCCCAAGGAAAGAACTTGGATTTCGAAGCTAAGAGCACCATGCTCGAAAAGGTTTTCCACTAAAAGTAAATGGCATTTACTTTTACACAACTATCAAAAGTGAATCTATTTATTAAGCTACGAGTGGTTTCATTTTGCTGTCGGAAAACAGGAAGCATTGAATACCTCTAATGAACCTTTTGACCTATCCATTTGTGAGGGAAGCTGTTGTTAAGAAGGCTCTTTCCCTGAAAAGAGGGCAACTACGATTTCGTGAAGGTTTCGTTCGAGAGCTCTTTCTTTATTACACGGTAACCTTACGCGTGCAGAATATTATTGAATAAAATTCGTAGACCAATGTAGTATATTCTTCATTTAAATCTATGACACCAACAAGTATATATACGAGAGCAATTGTAATAAAGAAACATGTATAAAGTTAGTCTGGAGAATTGGATCCAATTTGCAACACTAACAGATACATGAATAAGCAAAGCCACTGAGTTTAGTAACGGTCCTAAAAGAAATATCTTTTTTTGAACAATGTCCAGAAAGAAAATAAAATCGATACACGTTGATTTATGATGTTATATTAAAGAGAGCGAGATGAAAAGAATACCGATGAACAGCCATCATGAACTTACCAGCAATCCACTATGTTTTATGCCTGTATTGTAATATATATAAATACGAATAAATCGTAGGATTACAAATCGAGCAGAAAAATGCAAAGTTATAATGGTATTAAATTAAAAATATGTATCTTAAGCTTGCCTTGTTTGCGATGTTGTTGGAGAGCCAGTCGAGCCCTTCGTAGAGCCCCTCGCCGGAGGTAGCACAGGTGCTCTGAATATACCTGCGAAAGGGGCAACGAATTATTATTACAAAAACCCAATTGAAATACCTAAATAATTAGACAATAAAGAGAACTACTAGAACAAATTATTTGAGAAAGTCAGAAGTAAAAAAGATACCAGTGACGCTGCCTGAGGGAGTGAAGCCCTAGTTTGTCAGTTATTTCAGCAGCATTCATTGCATTAGGAAGATCTTGCTTGTTCGCGAAAACGAGTAACACCGCATCCCTCAGCTCGTCCTAAAATGAGCAAGGAAAAAAAAATTAAGACCACATAGAGCCATTGTAATAATTCAGTATCATGAAAAAGCAGATAGACACGAGCCCTACTTTTGTTTTTATTGAATTCAAGAATTATATATACCAAGGTCAAGTGGAGCTTCACCCCCCCCCCCCCCCCCCCCCCCCTAGTTTTACGCATGCCAATTGATTATAATGATATTCATTCGAAATATGTCTTCAAGTCCTGAGAAATTGGTGGAAAAAACGAACAAAGAAGTTAAAGTAGTCACCTCATTCAGCATCCTGTGCAATTCGTCCCTTGCTTCCACAACACGGTCCCTGTCATTACTATCCACCACGAAGATGAGGCCCTGCGTGTTTTGGAAATAGTGCCTCCACAATGGACGGATCTGTAAAAAAGAAATCACGCAATTCAACGATCAAAGGCGGTAAAAAATAGCTTAAGCTCTTTTCTGCATCAATGTATATTCTTGAGACAGGCACATCGTATGTGTGATAAACAACAGCCTCCTCACCTTGTCCTGGCCACCAACGTCCCAAACAGTGAAGCTAATGTTCTTGTACTCAACAGTCTCAACATTGAAGCCTACATACAGAGATTAAAACTCAACTACAGAACATTTTCCATAGGAAACCAAAGAGAAGGAGCAAAGAGATGATAAAGAAAAAATGGAAAGAGCTGCAAAGAGAATTCAACATACCGATGGTAGGAATAGTGGTAACAATCTCTCCGAGCTTGAGCTTGTACAAAATAGTGGTCTTACCAGCAGCATCGAGACCAACCATCAGAATTCGCATCTCCTTCTTGGCAAAAAGCCTGCTGAAAAGCTTCGTGAAACTCAGCCCCATTTCTATTTTTCTTGCTTCAGATCCCTGCATAACAACTAGGGTACCAATTAGTCTCATGCATCAACTTCCAAAAGCACGCATATTTATTTGACATACACATGCTCATCCCTCAGAGACTAAGATGCAGCATAAAATTGATTCAATAAAAGGAGAGAGAAGCCATATATGCACAGAACTACACAACGGAACACACATTCAACAATAATGTAGACACCATTTTCGCCTCTGCCCATCAAAAGATCTACACAAGAATCGGCATTTGGCATAGACTAAACATAGAAGACTGCATATTGAGGTCAGGCGAGATAGTAAATACACATTTCCGATGGTTTTACAATGCTGTCTATCACATTTATTTCTATATTTTAGTAGTTTTAAATACAAAAAAAGGCTAGGCATTTCCAGCAGGCACTTTGCTCTAACTCTAATTCTAGATTTTCTCCCAAATGTGAGCCAGAGCCAGCTAGATAATTTCTCGAATGCTAATCTTTGAGATAAAATATTTCTACCCTTGTGGAGGGACATCATCACCATCAATAGCCCGGATCCAAAACTTAGACAACAAATATTCATAATGTGTGGTTAATGATCATCAAAACAGACAACAATATTACTCGGATCCACCATCCACTCCGACCCCATACGCTGATCCAGACAACAAATCATGCACTATTTTCAACAAAACGTAAAAAATCCGGACAAATCCATCCAACGCAAAATTCAGATCAAACAGAATCGAATGACCTAAGTTTCCCAAATTCCGCTCGTAGCAGACACACCAAACGCACAGAAACGCGCACATGCACAACAAATCACGAAGAAAAGATCAAATCTCATAGGTACGACTCAGATTAGTAATTAACGAACCTTCAGGTGACGGATCTCGCGACTTGCGAGCAGAGTAACCAAGTAGAGAGAGAGAGAGAGTTCGCAATCTGCAAACCAATAGAAAGCAGATATTTATATATCTCTGAAAGGTCAATGATACCCTTGATGATTGATGGTTCCAATAACGAAAGCCACAGGGTCGATTACCGCTCGCTCAATCGTGACCGTTGTTCTATAGTCTAGATGCGCCGGCACGTGAAGCAGATGTTGCCACGAGGGCAAGAGTTTATCTCTGCGTCCAAGGATAAAATGGTAGTTACGTTACCTTATTTTGTTAAATATTTTGTCTAATTCCTTTCATTTTTCTAAAACGGCTAATCTACTATAAATATATAATATGACGAGGATGTCCAAGTAATTGTCGTGAATTGTTACGTGAATTGTACATTTATGTTAACTTTCTTGACGTGAATCATGCTTTTAAATATAAGAAATTTTCATCTAAAATAGGCATGTATATTTGTAGTGAAATATGTCGAAGCATTAATAAAATTCTCTCTTATTGAAATTACAAGGAAAAAATACTCTTGAGACAGCTTATGATGAAAGCAGTTTAAAAGAAACAGAGCAACAGCCGTAGCTTTTGATCAGGGACAATATTGTAAATATATTTTATTTGAGGGGTCTCTTTATAAATGTTTAGAGTAGTAGGAGTATTTAAATGTTTTTAGAAGTCACTCTGCGTAATTTTTGCTTTTGTGTAATTCCTTCAATAATGAAAAATCATCTTTCAATTTCACCTCCTGTTTGATCAATTTCTTAAGATTTGCTTTATGGTATCAGTGCAAAGAAACGCTTCTATTGCTGAATCAATATCCAAATCAGATTCAAGATTGATTTCTTCTCTTCTTTGAAATTCATTATCCGATTGCATTCAAGGTGCTCGACAATTTGCATCCAAGATATGGTAATATCACGATGGCTGAAGAACAACAGAAACAAGAACAACCTATCTTACAGTCGACTCTCTCTATTGATGATCAGCTTCATCCTTTTTATTTGCATCATACAGATAATCCAGGGTTGGTTCTTGTGCATCAGCTACTTACTGGGGATAATTATGCGTCTTGGAGTAGGGCTATGACAATTTCTTTGTCAGTCAAGAACAAGAAGGGATTCATCGATGGCACTATCCAATTACCTGAAGAAAAGGATCAGAAAATGGTCATTGCTTGGAAGAGAAACAATGACATGGTAACCTCTTGGATTCTCAATTCAATTCAGTATCCAAAGAAATATTAGCAAGCGTTTTGTATTAAGAATCTGCAAGAGATATTTGGATCGATCTTCAAGAGAGGTTTCAAGAAAGTAACGGTCCAAGATTCTATCAATTAAGAAAAAAACTACTCGGGCTTCATCAAAATCAGTTGACCACGGGATTGTATTATACAAAATTGAAGACGTTGTGGGATGAACTTACAAATTTTAGGCCTTCTTGCACTTGTAGAGGCTGTAAATGTGGTGCAGTTAAGGAGCTAAAGTCCTACTTTGAAAGGGATCATGTAATTACATTCTTGATGGGGCTTAACGAGTCTTATGCTCATATAAGAGGTCAGATCCTTCTGATGGAACCACTTCCGACTATTAACAAAGTATTTTCATTAATATCTCAAGAAGAGAGACAGAGATGGATTAGTTCTGATTTCTTCAACAATCATGAATATGTTGCACATCATATGTCTTTCTTGACCAAAGGCTCTACAACAGTCATTCCTAACACTTCTCAAGCATCAAAAAGGCCATCATTCAATGGCAAGAGAGTAGGAGGAAAACCCTTCTGTACTCACTGTAATAGGACGAGACACACAGTTGAAACTTGCTATAGGTTGCATGGATTTCCACCGGGTTTCAAACAGAACAACTGGCCCAAAAATTCTCGAGTGAATCAAGTTGTGGCAGAACAAACTGACGAAAGTAGTTCTAAGGAGCTTGAAGATTACAACTCAGTGGCAGAAAATTTCATTCATCAGCTAAGCTCTCAACAACTTCAGCAACTGAAGCTGTTGATTAACATGCCAGATTCTTCCATCAACACCCAACAAACATTGCAACTACAGCAGCAAGCAGGTAGTAAAAGAGGTTTGTGCTTGTCCTTTAATCTGGCTGCATTGATTTCTAACAAGGTTTGGCTAGTAGATTCAGGTGCATCAAGACACATAAGTTGTTGTCTTGAGGCATTCCAATCATTACATCCAATTGATCATGTATATGTTACATTACCAAATGATGATTCTGTTAATGTACATCTAGCATGAACTGTCAAAATTGGGCAGAAACTAACATTATCAGAAGTATTATATATTCCACAATTTAAATTCAATTTACTTTCAGTGAGCTCTCTAACTGTTTCAAACAATGTTGTGTTAACCTTCTTCTACGATCACTTTGTCATACAGGATTCAACTCTGAAGTTGATGATTGGCAAGAGTGATAGAAGAGAGGAATTATATGTTTTATATGTTGACAATCTTGTGTTCCTGCAGCTAGTTTGAGTGAGAATTTAGTATCAAATTCGATTAGCTGCAATGTTTCTTTAGATGTTTGGCATATGAGATTAGGCCATCCATCACACAATGTTTTCAATAAACTTACAGATTTTAAGCTGTCAAGAACTTCCTGTTTCACATGATTTTTGCAAAATATGTCCCTTAGCCAAGCAAACTCGATTACCTTTTAATTCTAAAAATGATATAGCATGTTCAGCTTTTGACCTTATACATTGTGATATTTGGGGACCGTTTCATGTTGCAGCCCACACATCACATAAATATTTCTTAACACTTGTTGATGATCATACAAGATACACTTGGATTTTTATGTTGAAAAATAAATCCGATGTTTCAAGTGTATTTTCTTTCTTTTTTAATATGATAGAGAATCAGTTTAGAACAAAAATAAAGGTGCTTAGATCAGAAAATGCACCTAAACTTAAGTTTATAGAATTCCTAAAAGAAAAGGGAACACTTCATCAATATTCATGTGTGCACACTCCACAACAAAATTCAGTCGTCGAAAGAAACATATGCACTTGTTAAATGTTGCAAGGGCATTATATTTTCAGTCTAAAGTGCCTATAGTTTATTGGAATGAATGCGTTCTTACAGCAACATTTCTTATTAACCGAGTGTCTTCTAGAATATTAAAGTCACCTTATGAGTTATTGTTTCAGAAAACAGTGGATTATCCAATTTTGAGATCATTGTGTTATGCTTCTACCATAGCAGCAAATAGGACCAAATTTGAACCTAGAGCTAAGGCTTGTGTTTTTATAGGTTATCCTAATGGTATGAAAGGTTAAAAAGTTTTGGACTTAGATACTAGGGAAATTTCAGTGACAAGAGATATCAAATTTCATGAACATATTTTTCCTTTCAAAGATATGTCTGAAAAAGGATCATATGATGATTTTCCTAATTTTGTTTTGCCCAAGGCTGTTGATCTATCTCCAGATGAGGATGTGCAAGGATCAGAACATAAAGAAGCAAGTATTTTACCTGAGATAGAAGCTTCAAGCAATGATTTTGGTATGAATATTATTTCAAATAATATAGATTTGCATCAGCAACAAGATCATCTTGGGATACAAGAACTCCATCTTACTTAAAAGATTAATCTACTACAGTTCGTTATCCTTTTTTAACATTTCTTGAATTATGATAAATTATCAAATCATTATAAGAAATTTGTACTAACTTCTTCTACAATCTTTGAGCCCCGATATTATCATCAAGCAGTCAATTATAGTCAATGGAGAGGGGCAATGAAAGAAGAGTTAGAAGCTTTAGAAAACAATGACACTTGGTCAGTTGTTCCATTACCTAATGGGAGACATTCCATTGGATGCCGATGGGTTTACAAGGTTAAACTTCATTCGGATGGGACAATAGAGAGATTTAAGGCTCGTCTAGTAGCGAAGGGATATAATTTATATTGATACCTTTGCACCGGTTGCAAAATCTAGTACTATAAAGGTGGTTTTATCTTTAGCAGCCTCTCAAGGCTGGCACCTTTTTCAAATGGACGTGAATAACGCCTTTTTAAATGGTGAATTAAATGAAGAAGTCTACATGGATTTACCTATGGGATATCACGCTGGAATGAAGCAAGGGGACACACGAAGGTTGGTATGTAAGTTGAAGAAATCAATATATGGCCTAAAACAAGCTTCAAGGCGATGGAACTCGAAATTGTCAGAAGTTTTGTGCAGCTTTGGTTTCAAGCAGGGACAATCTGATCATTCACTGTTTTTAAAAGGTTCAGGTGTAAATCTTTGCATTATACTTGTTTATGTTGATGACATGATATTTGCAGGACCATCATTGGCCGAGATTGAAGCTGCAAAACAATACTTGCATGGTGCCTTCAAGCTCAAAGATTTAGGAATATTGAAGTATTTATTGGGCTTGGAAGTAGCACGACAGAGCAAAGGCATTTACATATATCAAAAACAGTATATTGTTAAGCTTCTTGAAGAAACAGGCTATTTAGGATCCAAGCCTATATCGACACCAATGGATCCGAGAATCAAGATCAAAGCTTCAGATGGAGAACCTTTATCAGATCCAACACAATATAGAAGGCTCATTGGCATATTATTGTACCTGACATTCACACGGCCAGACATAACCTTTGCGGTTCATAAATTGAGCCAATATATTAGACCGAGAGTTCCTCATCTGACAGCGGTGCATCATCTACTCAGGTATCTTAAGTACACCATTGGACAAGGTTTACTCATGTCTGCCTTTTATGATTTGCAGATAAAAGCCTTCTCGGACTCGGATTGAGCTACTTGTCCAGATTCAAGAAAATCACTTACGGGTTTTTGTACTTTCCTTGGAGACTCGATGATTTCATGGAGGGCAAAGAAGCAAAACACAGTGGCAAGATCTTCAACAGAAGCGGAATACAGACCTTTAGGATCTGTGACTAGTGAAGTTCTTTGGCTCAAACAGGTGTTTTTGTGCTGACAGAGTACCAATCATTTATTGTGATAATCGGTCAGCAATTCAGTTAGCCACAAATCCTAAATTTCATGAGCGGAGCAAAGCACATTGAGATAGATTGCCATTTTATCAGGCATCATCTCAACTCAGGAAATATAAGGCTTCTACCAGTGCAAAGTGAAGCTCAACTTATGATACTCTTGGAATTACAAGGAGAAAATACTCTTGAGGCAGCTTATGATGAAAGCAGTTTAAAAGAAACATGGCATCAGCCGTAGTTTTTTATCAGGGACAATATTGTAATTTGAGGGGTCTCTCTATAAATTTTTAGAGTACTAGTAGTATTTAAATGTTTTTAGAAGTCATTCTGCGTAATTTTTGCTTTTGTGTATTTCTTCCTTCAATATTGAAAAATAATCTTTCAATTTCATCTCCTGTTTGATCAATTGATCGAGTGTTCAAGCTTTCAATCTTTTAAGATTTGCTTTACTATATAATTCTCGTGTTTATATTTCAGTTTTTGTCCCAGTAATAATTATTTTATAGCATAAACATCATTTTTATATTGAAAATTAGTTTCGAACTCCTTTTTCAATAAACTAATAATTAATCCATTTATTAAGCTGGTTATTCAACCTTAAATTAACTGAGAAAAATATGTTGGATTCATTTATTTAAACGATTAGAAAAAACAAATATTACATCATAACGAAGTAGCAAGATGACTCACAAAAAGACCAACTAGAACTTGTAATACGAACTTATTTAGCTTCCATAAAATTGTCTCATCTCACTCTCAATTTATAAAATAAAATAAAATCAAGGAAGCCTTGGGAATCTTGAGAAATCTGGCTTCCTATGGTTAAGATACGCTGTTTTCCCTTCCGTGCCTTCCTCAGTACCATAGAACAAAAGTGTTGCGTCGCCTCCAATTTGCTGTTAAAAAAAAAAACAAATTAAATGAATTTAAATACATATTCATAAATAAATACTTATATATATTAAGGCAAAAAAAAAACCTGAAGACCAGAATGGCCATCGTCTACAGCATTGAGAGCCGATTTGATGACCCTAATCGACATTGGACTGTTCCTCATAATCTCTCTGCACCATTTCACTGTCTCCTCTTCCAACTTCTCAAGCTGAAATAAATAAATACGATTAATTGATAATTCATTAAATTTAATAAAATATTAATATATTAAAATATGGCTGCAATGCAACTTACTGGGACAACGGTGTTAACAAGGCCCATCTTATCAGCCTCGGCAGCAGTGTAGAATCTTGCGGTGAACCACATTTCACGTGCTCGCTTCGGCCCAACCTATTTATTGTTTATGATATAATTAATTAAGTTAAATAATAATAATACTAAAATTAAATAATTTTAATTTATATAAATATATATCATTAATAATTACCAATCGATCCATGATTGAAGCTCCATAGCCAGCGTCAAAGCTACCAACTTTGGGCCCAGTTTGACCGAATACGGCGTTTTCGGCGGCGATCGTGAGGTCACACACCATGTGAAGCACGTGGCCGCCTCCGACGGCGTACCCGGCGACCATCGCGATGACCGGCTTGGGACAGCGGCGGATCTGAACCTGAAGGTCGAGAACGTTGAGGCGGCCGAAGCTGTCGTAGTCGGCGTAGCCGTTCTTGCCTCTGAAGGACTGATCTCCGCCGCTGCAGAACGCCTTCGTCCCCTTTCCGGTGAAGATGATGACTCCAATCTTGTTGTCGTCTCTGGCGTCGTTGAAGGCCCTCATGAGCTCCTTCACCGTCTGCGGCCTGAAGGCGTTTCTCCTCTCCGGCCTGTTGATGCTAATCTAAACCCCCCCAAAAGAAAATAAAAAGAAAAAACCACACATAAACATAATAATAAAATCGAAGATTTTTTTATTTGACTTTTTAGGATTTTTGAGGATAGTACCTTGGCGATGCCTTCGCCGGGCGCTTTCTCGTAGATGATGTCCTCAAAGGGCTTGCCGCCTTGGTCGATGGCGGGTTTCCAGTCGGGGATGAAGGTGGGGACCTCGCCGTGGACGCGGTGGTACGAGTCGTCGATCTTCGAGCTGCAGTTCGACGCTTCGACGCCGTACGATGACGGCGGAGACGGTGGAGTCAAGTGGGCGGCGAGTGAAGACATTCTTCTGTTGACTTTCTCGAGATCCATGTTGTTGTTGTTCAACTGAGCAGCCATTTTCTTGGTTTTTAGTGAAGCTGATGAGAGAAGCTGTGGAATGCTTTGAAGTGTGCTTGCGAAGAATCTGTAAGCTTGGGGATTCTTTATATAGTAGTAGAGTAGGTGATGAAGATAAGATTGGCTATTCTTGCTTTGGTGTGCTGATTTTTATTTTTATTTTTATAATTATATACAAAGAATTGCATTATTGACCTTTTGAATTTTATATATAGTTGGGATTGGAATGACTTTTCTAACTTGGCGTGCTGTGGTTTTTATTTTATTTTAACTAGTTGATGGTGGATGCTTTAGTTTGTTTTGTTGCAATGATGGACCTATTTATCTGTAATACATTATTTTATATTCAAATTATTTATATATTGTCTAATTAGGACTAAATTAGTGAGTTGTTCCAACACGAATAGTCGGGACCAGTCCCATTGGAAGGATGATTAGTGTAAGTTTTTTTTTTTTTTTTTTTTAAACTGTTCCGAGGTATCCCACTCGACCTGGTTATGGGCGAAACCCTAACTACCAGGGTGGACTTACGCCACACAGATTTGACGAAGGCTTAGTTGCGCCACATACTTCATGGGTGAGATTAATTCCCGAGGCCAGATGAATACGTCTCGAACCTACCTAACAACGATAGTCATAGACCATAAGGTCCATAGAAACTACTCAACGGGTGTGATTTCATGTCTGGTCAACAAAGGTGGTCAGAGTTCATACAAAAAGAAAAAAGAAAAAAAATACTTTGTCGATCGATTTGTATCATCCATTCACTTGGGAAGAATATTTTTCATATTTGGCTGCTGAACGAATAACAATTTGAATGTTATCACTTCAACCATTACTACCACATTCAACAGAACAAAACCAAGACAAAGAGACCCCCAACATCTCACTTCAACCATTATTACCACATGCAATGCAAGCACGAAACCGATCGATTCCTCATGCCGCTTGCTTCTCCGATGAGTTTGTTGGTCTTTGCGGGTTTCGTTCGCAAAAATAAGTTATTTTTTTTCGGATAGATTTTCTATTTGAGTAAAATCCCGGGGTCCCTGACCGTTAATAGCCATGTAAATCCCCGGGGTTGACGCAACAACATGCAAACTACGCCGACCAGGTAAAAGTCATACTAGGACGTGTCCATGTGTGACAAGCTCATTAAGATATTGATGAGACCCTAAAAGCCAAGTAAACCCATAGGCTAATGTGTGTTGCACACGGCAATTAATTTGAGAGAATTACATCGGAAATAATTTGCTCGGCATTAGCATGTTCGACGCCCCACAATATTTCACCTTGTTATTTGCGGACCACTTGTGTTTTGGGCTGAAATTATATTAACCTTGTTAAATATTTCCTACTACATTCTCTCTCATATTTATTATGTATAAATAAATAATTTTTCATGTTATGGCTAAACTTATCATAAATATTTAATTTTTAATTTTTAAATTCATATTATTTATTTTAGAATATCCATAACATAGAAATATTATATAATTTATATGTAATTGTATTTGATTAAAATAAGTTATATTATAATATATGAATATTTTTATCGAGCTAAGTTAAATATTAATTAGGAATATCATATTATATTATTTAGTATATGGATGTTTTAATATTTATATTATAAGAATATTATTTCATTAAAAAAAGTTAAATATTATATCATAAAATATTAATACTTAGGACCCATATGTTATTTACTACAACAATTCAGAATTGATCCATCGAATTTAATGGCACAAAATCTCTTTGGATACATCACCTCAAAAAAAAAAAGAATAATACCCTTTTAGCTTCCATTCATTAAACCAACGGTCAAACAGGTTTCAAGCCCTAATTAACTCACTCCATTGAATCCCACCACAAACCCTTTTATATAACCACACCACCAACACATATCAAGAGTCCCCTTACTTTCCTCATTACAGGGCATTCAATCGCACACAACTCATTAGCGTACCATTGAGTGCCCTAAAAAATCCGACAAAAAAATGGCTTCAAAGAAAGCAATCGCATCGATCTCACTAACCCTAACCCTCGTATTATTCGCCACCGCGACCTCCGCCGCGAACCCTTTTTGCAGCACCGCGGACGATAAAGCCCTTTGCTCGCAGCTAACCAAAGACGGGAAAACATGGGCCGAGTCCATGACGAATGCCCTAAAGGCCTTTCAAGAAAAGGCCCTTTCGGGCAAGAAAATCGTGGACCGGGTCGGGTCTCAGCTTCCTCAAGACTTGAAGCCTCAGACAAAGGAATCGATCGTGAGCACCTGTAGGGAATCTTACGAGAATATTCTTTACAACATAGGACAGTGCGTTGGGTTCGTGAAGAACGATCCTTACGCTTCGATGAGGAGTTATCTCTCTGCTGCCTCTTTCTCGGACTGCAGCGATGGGTTAGATGAGTTCGGGGTTTCGATCGCGGAGGTGAACGATTACGGGAGTGAGATTTTGAAGCTCAGCAGCACGCTGTTGGCTATTGCTGAGAAGAAGGCTTGAGGGTTTCTTTTCCAATTATATCAATTATATACGTACAAATATACAACTAATATGTTATGTAATGCCAATTTGTGCCAGGAATACATTCAATGTTAATATGTGGTGGTGCATGTGGTGGTAATAAGGAAGTAATCTGATTATTTTTCTGTTTGCAAGGCACGTGTCAATTCTTTTCTGGCGATTAATTTGATTTCTTAGGCTGTGTTGGGACGAAGAAAGTAGAGTATAGAAAGAAAATCGATGGGAAAATAATTTCCATAAATATTTTTTTTTTAAAAATTTCCTCGCCATTTGGTGATGAAAAATGAGTTTTTCTTAGTTTTTTCAAGTATAAATTTAACTTTTTTTTCCTTATTTATTTCTTCAAACATAAAACTATTTTTCCTTTTCCGTTTCATTTTACATTTCCCTACTAATTTCCTCAAACCAAACATAGGTATGAAACCGCATGTTTCCATTTGTGTTCCAATCTGGTGTTCCATACACCAGATTGTGACAAGTGTTAATCTAAGTTGTTTTTTTTTACAAGTGTCACAATTTGGTGAATGGAACACCAGATGGGCACAAAGAATCCAAACTACCAAACACAATCTAAATGTCTGTTAACAATGAAGTTAATTTTACTTTTGATAATTAGGATCATCTATGCTGCAACGATTCGTATCAAATATTGTTTTCAAAGAACAAAATGTTTGTGCCCATATGATAGTCACTCGCTCAAAATTCCGAGCTCATTGGCACGAATGATTGTTCACATTAATGTGCTTCCTTAAGCCTTCACAAACTCCACTATACATCAATCCTTTTCTCATCAACATTGTTGGCCTTACAGAAATTTCTCCAACCACCAATGCGATATACACTCCCCTCTTTTCCATATAGTACGTTGAACCTTAAACTTTCTACCAAGAGGGTCCTAAATACTCCGCCCACACCGTGAATGAGTCCCAATGGGTATCGACCTGTAGCATTCTTAGATCAAATTTTACTTATATAGAGATTATAATTCAAATAATTAGTTTTTTCTTAGTCATAAGCTGAAACATCTCAATATGGGAAATCCATAATGTCCCAATTTAAATCTTTCTTATTGAAAATTTTATTCACAATTGAATCATATCAAGAGTTTGCATATCCATAAATTAATACCCCCATTTTAATCCTTCGATATTGAAATATTATTCAATTTTGATAAACTAGTTGCTTGTCTACTTAATTTTCGGAGATACTTTTTTAATGTCTACTTAATTTCGAAGATATGATTAAGTTTACTTTGGGCAATTGATCCTTATTTTACTAACAAAATAATTCAGATTATGTTTGACCATTGTGATTCATTAGCTGATTCCCTCACTTTGATATTATATTAATTGACTAATTCTTTATATCTTTTCCGTAATTTCACTTTTGACCATATTGATTAGGATCTTCTATTTTATGACAGCAATAGCTTTATACGAAGAAGACGAACTTTCATGTTTTACTCTCGAGTAAAATCATAAAACTGTCTTCAGAATTATTTACATTAATTCTCATCTGCAATAATCAGGTTCTCTGCTGATCATGGACCACATCACAAGAAGACAATATGTTCATTACAACAAGATCTCAAGAACTATAACGACAACATTTGTTCTCTCCGTGTTCTTGAGCCACCTTATGTTCCCCGTCAATGCAGCAAATGGGGTTTTCGTGCCCAACAAAGAGACGACGAAGTTTAGGTTAATCGGAGATCATCTCAGTAAAATCAATAAACCCGCTGTAAAGACAATTCAGGCAAGTCCTTTAATTTAATTATTCAATTTGTTTAAACAATATTGATCTTGGAAACATCAACATATTTGTTACGCAGAGCCCAGATGGTGATATCATTGACTGCGTTTTATCTCATAAGCAGCCAGCATTTGATCTTCCCGAGCTCAAAGGACAAAAGCCGCTGGTAATAAAAACATGATCTTATACAACTATTATGTAATAATTAATAGCATGGCACATAAAGAGGAGTAAAAATAACATCTTTTTACATGAAGGATCCGCCCGAAATTCCGAGAGAAAAAAACGTAGTAAATAATAAAATATCGTACGAAAAAATTCAACTTTGGAGCATGTCTGGTGAATATTGCCCCGAAGGAACGGTACCAATCCGAAGAACGAGCGAAGACGATCTCCTCCGAGCGAGGGATTATCGAACCTTTGGCAAGAAAATGTTTAATGCGTCTTACGCTGTTTCGGGCAACGGCCATGAGGTTAGAAAACTGTTTTATTTCAAAAAGATCCTCTTTTTTCCATTTTCTTTCAATTTAGCTTCAGGTGATAATATTTATTAATTCTGCAGTACGCGATTGCATCTGTGAAAGGAGGCGTATACTATGGATCAAAAGCGACTCTAAACATTTGGGCACCAAAAGTTGCGAATGCAAAGGAGTTCAGCTTAGCGCAGCTGTGGGTTTTTGCAGGTGACTTTGGATCTGATTTCAACACTGTTGAAGCTGGTTGGCTGGTAAATTAATATATATATATATATATATATATATATTTAATATATAATATAACACGTTAATCAAAATCGAATATGACATAATGCAAATTCATAATACGACAGGTGAGCCAAGATCTCTTTCCTGACAGTAGGCCGAGGTTGTTCACGTACTGGACTGTAAGATCAATCACTATGCATTTTTATATCATATTTTCACCCGATTAACTATAATGCTAACATAGTTTTTTTTTTTTTGATATATATCGGAAGGGAGATGCATATAAAAATACCGGGTGTTACAATTTGTTATGCTCGGGCTTCGTTCAGACGAGCAAAACGATTGCACTAGGAGCAGCAATCTCACCACTTTCTTCTTACAACGGTCAACAGTTCGAAGTTGACCTTTTAATATTCAAGGTACACTTTTTATTTTTTTAATAATTTTTTAATTTCTCTGAAAAATACTTTAATTAATTTTACAATTCATTTTCAGGATCCAAAGAATGGAAATTGGTGGCTATCATACGGAAATGGAAATTTGGTTGGTTATTGGCCGTCGACTTTATTCACAGGTCTCAAGGATAGTGCAAGTATGGTGCAATATGGGGGTGAAATTGTAAATGTTGGAAGTTCAGGGGCTCACACGACGACGCAAATGGGGAGTGGGTTCTTTGCAGAGGGGGGCTATGGAAAGGCAGCATATTTTCGTAATTTGAAGACGGTTGATGAGGATAACAGCGTAATCCCACTATTTGCTGATCCTCAGCTTGTGGCTGATCATCAAAGGTGTTATGACATAAAAGGTGGTAATAATAAGGATTGGGGTAATTATTTCTATTACGGTGGGCCTGGCAAGAATAAAAATTGCCCATGATCATAATCGAGATGGATCTTTTATTTCGTATCGCATTGTCTGGTTGTATCTTTTTAGCTTATCCTGAAAAATATAACTATATGGATGTGACACTAAATAATAAAATCACTTCGTTTTTTTAGTTCTGATGTTCAAAACTGTGAAGTGACACTAAATAATAAAAATCACCGTGATGTTCCATCACCTCAAATAAACACCCGATCAATACCCCTTTTTTTTTATTTAGTGAAATAAAGTTGGTCATCAATTAATATCTATGTTTAATCTTTGTGAAAATTGACAATCTTATTTACTTCTAGAAGAATACCAATAAAATTATTCATGAAATGAATAGTAATATGGAAGACAACCAAATGTTATTACAATCCTTGGAATTAATTATTAAGATCTCTAATGAAAACATGCAGCATTTTCCCAAGCACGTTGACGATACTCTGCCAGGGCCATTAATGGAAAGATATTCCTATATTGACCATAATTGAGAAGACATACCCGTGCCACTAGTCCAACAATTTGCTGTATTTAATTAGTTTTAAATCTCAAATTCTTCGTCATTTGAACAATTAATTAATTTTGAGGTTATGTACATTTATGTATAATGTGTATTACCTGTTGAGGAAAATCTCCATCATCCATCTGTGCATTGATCAACACTTTGGCTGCTCTGTGAAGGGGTGTAGGATCCCTCTCAGCCTATATTTGTTTTTCATGAATGTAAAACAATTATCTATTTTTTTATTATAGTTTATAAAGCATGATAACATGTTTGAAAGATCCATGTCAAACCTGTCCTGCACACATAAGACCAAGCATAGCCCATGATGTTTGAACAACATTCGTTTGGTCACCTTCCAATGGTACGTATTTCTGCCACGAGAAAAAAAAAAATAAAGAAATCTTTAGCCATTTATTTTCTTGCATGTTTCTTGAAAAGCACCAAATGTATATACATCTCTCCATTATATTGCAAAATTATAAAATTAAGTCACTAAGTATACATGTTTTCGTTTTTGGGTCATTATGTTCAATAACTTCAAAAATAAGTCACTAACTTTGTATGCCAAAACAATTTTGAGTCATGCTTCAATTTTAGATCATTAAGTATATATTTTTCGATAGTGGATCACTAAGTATACTTTTTTTTTTTTAATTTTGGATCACTCATTTGGTAGTTAACTTTGTAAACATAGTGATCCAAAATTAAATATGTCTACTTAGTGATCCAAAATTGAAAAATATATAGTTAGCGAACTAAAATTGAAAACATGACCCAAAATTGTAGTGACATACAAAGTTGATGACATACTTTTGCAATTATCAAACATAAACATAGTGACCCGAAACGAAAACATGTATACTTAGTGACCTAATATTATAATTTTTCCTTACATTGCTCAAAGGAAGAATGGTGGCTTTCTCCCCATCCACCGTCTTGGTTTTGCTTGGACAGTAAAAATGTGACCCCTTTCCGAACAGACTCATAATTTTCGTAACATGTTTTACCTGAAGCACACAGTCCTCGTAAGGCGAACCACGTCCCATATGTAAAGCAAACTCCCCATGAACCTTGCCTATGAGAGCGAGTGGAATCTATTAGAAACACTTTTATTGTGTTCAATATATAATGTTAATAAGTAGTTCGAGTTTAATTGTAAATAAGTCATAATTTAAAGACTATTTTGTAAATATAACAAATATGTTGGTGTTAGCTTAGCTCCCTTTAAATTAGAGCAAACTCTCTCATTAGTTTTCATTATAAGATTTGTAGAGAGAGAGGAAGAATTTATTATTAAGAAAATAGAGCCGAGGCTTCCGCTACGCCAAATTCAATACATGTTCTTGGTGTAAGTTTTATATTTTTATCGAATTTTTCACTGAATCTAGTGTTGGATATAATTTGGAAGCTAACAGAATCACCGAAGGAAGTAGATTAATCGATCTCAGATATAGTCTTATATAACTATAGTTATATTATATATTTTCTCACCAAGATCCATCAGGAAATTGTCTTCCTTTTATGAAACGTGTCGCCTTTTCGATGGAAACTTCAATTTCTTTTTCCTTGTGGTATGGATGAAGTCTCTTGAACAGTACGAGGGCATCAATTACAGAAGCAGTGCATTCCACGTACCTACAAAAAATAAATTATTAGACTTAATCAACGAGTTTATTATTTTATTATTATTGGGCCATGCATGCCTTGTATGTTATATATATATATATGTGTGTGTGATAGAATGGAAAAATTCTTATAAGTAACTAAAATGTCATCTTACTCTATCTCGAAAAGTATGCCATCAAAAATCTCTGAGGGGTTCATAACCTGGGAGGAAGAGAGAGGTGCTTCTTCGGTCATATCATTAAAAAAAGGCTAAAAATCATTAAACACATTCGTGGTTTTGAAACTCATCACAAAAAACATATGATTTTAAAATAACATAAAATCCCTTCGTGGTTTTGTTAATTTTTTTTCCAATTTTTGGGGTACAGAGATATGTTTTCGAAATCATAAAATGTATGATGATATGTTTTCTAAATCATAAGAGAGTATCGCGACGAACCACAAGATAGTAACGTAATTTTCAATTTAACCATAGATGAAATTACCCTTCAAAAATGCTCGACATAACATGTTGTTACCTGAAAATATGGTTGAGGACTTGGAGGTTCCCACACAGAAAATCCACCACTTTTGGGGCTCTGTGGATGTGGTAATTATAGTCATCAATGTCTATATATATTTAATCATCATCTATCAACATCAAATACATAAATTAACAAATTTCATAGGTATTGGTCAATCCATACTTGCACATAGAGAAGCCTATCCACTGTCTCTAGTATATTTTCAGCATCAACTTTTCCTCCCACAATTTCAGTAGGCATCTGTGAGAGCAAAAGCAGACACTGCACACAACAAAAAGGATATTTGATATGCCAAATTATATTCCTTAAACACAATTCACCGACCGATGTCCCTTTTTCTTTGCCTATATTTTCGAAATTTCACCACCAGTCATGTAGCTATGGTTGCATGTAAAAAAAAAAATAGATTAATAAGTAGAATAGCTGATCACGAAACGCTTATTACCTTCAGTGCTTCAGCTGCGCAATCTGATCCAAACCATCCTTGATCTTGATGACAAAATGTCCATCCGCCTTTATTAGGATGACGATACATGCGCCTATAGTCTCCTTTAGGGTTTTCCTTTATCTGCGCATTAATAATAATTATTATTTATTTTTCTCTTGTTTATTTGTCGTCAGTTTGTTTATTTCAACTATTTCAAGGCCCGGGAATGTAACGAATTAATGATGTGAACCTGAGATTCTTGTATGAAAAAATTTGCCTTTTCAAGACAGTCACTATATTCCTCGACCATGGCAGTTGCGATGATTGCTTCAGTGGCAAAGGCAGAGTTGACTTCCACAAAGCTGTTCGAATATATATAGTATATATATATATATATATATATATTATATAATATCGATTCGGACTAAAATAAAAAAAAATATATTAAAAAGATTTGATTTTATAATGAATTGAGACCTGGACTTTCATTCCATCTTCAGCTAACCATAAGAAATCTGGAACTCTGGCTAAGTGACGCTTGAATTCGATGCAATTCTTATCATATGCCCACCAACATATTATTTCTAGACTCTGTCTCATATCGTAAAGAAAATTTCGGTGATTATTTATTTTCTATCCAGTGGAGAGGCTTTCAATTCACAGCTTAGGTTTAATCGAGAAACCAAAGATAAATAAGCTCATAACTTATAATAATAACAACAATAACACCTTATTACTGATGGTGGGTGTTAAATATCTACTCTCCTCCGATTCGTAACGCATTAGCTCAATCGTTTCATCGAGGGCTTTTTGTCTGATCTTGTTTAGTGGCCAACACCTCATCAATGGTTCGATGGCAAAATTGAGAGTATCCCAAATAAAATCTTGTATCAAGGTGTGGGGATAGTAAATATCTTCCTGCCAACACACATATATATACATATATGTCATATATTACGAAAAAAATAGAGAAATAATCGAATAGCTCAACAAATTCATGCTAATTTCTCCGAATAAGATATTGGTCATGTGAGGCAGAATTACAATTTTAGTCCCTATATTTTACGGGTTCTGAAAGTTTCGTCCCTGTAAGTAATAATTTTAGTCCTCGTATTTTAGTGTCTGTGCAATTTTCATCCTTGTATAATTACACTTAATAATTTTCGTCCTCATATTTTACCGCGAACACAATTTTCGGCCATATATTATTTGAGGTAACAATTTTCGTCCTTAAATATAACAATTTTAATTATAAATATAACTCAAAATAACTTTAATATTAATTTTTAATAATAATAAAATAAGGACAAAAATTGTTACATCAAACAACATAGGGACGAAAAATTGCGTGAGCAGTAAAATATGAGGACGAAAATTGTTAACTGTGAAAATATATGGACGAAAATTGCTCCGATAGTAAAATATGAAACAAAAATTGTTGTTTATAAAAATATAGGAACGAAACTTGCGGCGCCCGTAAAATATAGGGACGAAAATTGTAGTTCTGTCGGCATGTGAAGAATATCACGTGTGGTCAAATGTCGAGAAAAAATTAACCGGTATATAAGCTTGATGGGTCACTCCTCCTATCACCAATTGATTTTATGAATGAATCCCATCAAACTTCTCCTCTCTCCTCCTACGTGCAACGCATGTGCACGGACCCCATATGCTGGGAAGATTTTATTACAGGTCTCTTTATTACCTTACAACAAGCATGGGCGAGCTGCGTTCCAATCTATCTCACTGTATGGTTTTTCATATATTTCTTGTCTGATTGACGATACCAACTCCGTCAATCGTCCATGGTATTTTTTTACCATAAAGGTACGACATTTCCATGTAACTCGTTCGAGTACCAGAAACCATATCGCCTGCAGCAGCAGCATTGGAAAGAAACAAATATCGTTTTAAAATAACCCATTTCAGGAAGGAATTTGATGTGGAGAGAAATATTATTACAATACAATACAATACCGGGATGGTTAGGGAAATATCTCGGTAGAAGCCAAAATTCTGGGGGCACTGGGTTGCAACCATCCCACTCGTATGCTCCCAAGACCTAATCAAGATAAATTAGTCCTATATATATATATATATACATATATATATATATATATATTCTTTTCGAAAGTTAAAAATCTCATCATATAATGATTAACGTCGCCGTGATGGATATTAAATCACCGAAAGATAGGCCTTTCCGATGGACGGGATTTCAGTGGGCTCCACCATGATCAAGAATCCATTTTCGAGCCTTCCACACAGCTTCATCATCGTCGTCGTCGTCCTCCTCTCCTTGTCCGAGCAAACGCAGCGAAACGTAGTTAAGAACAGACCCTAACATCGTGCTATGACTTCCAATGTAAAGGCCCCATCCGCCATCCTCATTCTGCAATTTCATTATTTATGTGCAGTGTTCATGTTTAATATTAGGCAAAATTATAAGATTATGTGTCACTAAGTATATACATGTTTTCGTTTTTGCGTCACTATATTTGATAATTGCAAAACTAGGTCACTAACTTTTGTATGTCAAAATAATTTTGGATCATGTTTTCAATTTCAGGTCACTAGGTATGTATTTTTCGATTTTGGATCATTAAGTCTACATGTTTCAATTCTGGATCACTATATTTACGAAGTTAGTTACCAAATGAGTGACCCAAAATAGAAAAAAAATGTATACTTAGTGGATACAACTAACTAATATTATGTATGAAATCAAACGGTACCTGATGGTTGTATATGTAGCGGATGATCTCCTTTATATGTTCCGCGGTGAACACTTTGTCTACGGACTCAGTTACGTACAACGCAATAATCTGTTGAATCCAACATTACAGATCGTACGTTTTTCATGTGTTTCTCTTTCAATAATTCCTTATCACAAAGAAAGGGCTATGATAATAAATATATTCATAGGGAAAATTATAAGGTCACTAAGTATACATGTTTTTTTTTTTTGGTCACTATGTTCGATAGTTGCAAAAACAGGTGACTAACTTTGTATATCAAAACAAATTTGAGTCACCAATTCAATTTTGGGTCAATAAATATACATGTTTTCGATTTTGGGTCACTATGTTTTTAAAAATGGTTCACTAACCCTGTAAACATAGCGACCCAAAAACTTAAAACATGTATACTTAGTGAACCAAAATTAAAAGGGTGGCCCGAATTTGCTTTGACATACAAAGTTAGTGACCTGCTTTTACAATTATCGAACATAGTAACCGAAAACATGTATACATAATGATCTAAAATTATAATTTTGCCTATATTCATATATACACGCAACGCACACACATACGAGGGGTGGCGTGAGGAAAAGAGGCCCTGCATTATCAGCTGGCCAATGCCCATCTCTGGCTTGGATTGCTCGATTTAACCTTAAGGCCTTCCGTACAGCAGTCGTGGCCTTTTCATAATCTACTTCTTCATCTTGTCTGATTCTAACAGGTGGTGGTATCTCCAGCAAATCATTGATTCCATTTTCCTGCTTCATCTGTGTAATAATATATATTTATTCGAAGGTGATACATACATGCACTATATACATTATAAGATTAGGTCACGAAGTATACATATTTTTGTTTTTGGGTCATTATGTTTGATAATTGCAAAAGTGAGTCGCTAACTTTGTATGTCAAAACAATTTTGGGTCATGTTTTCAATTTTAGGTCACTGCGTATATATTTTTTGATTTTGAATCACTAAGCATACAGTTTTCAATTTTGGATTATTCATTTGGTAACTAACTTTGTCAACATAGTGACCAAAAATTGAAACATGTATACTTAGTGTCTCAAAATCGAAAAATATGTACTTAGTAACCTAAAATTGAAAACATAGTGACCCAAAACCGAAAAATATGTATACTTAGTGATCTAATCATATATATATATATATATTAGACATCTATTATTTATTATTACTTGCCTGTATTCTCATGAGCAAATCTGCAGATGCATGATATCCCATATTCTTAGCCTCCTTAAAGTGATGACGAGCTCTTTCGAATGCTTTGTTGTGTGTCTCTGCGGCATTAGGATCATACTCCCAAACTTGTCTGCCGATGAACTTGTTTGCGCTGAACAAATACGGACCTTCTTCCCCTTCAGCAATCCTCAGCTTCCACATCTTATTACCCCTCCTTTTTTTTTTTGCAATGATTTTACTGTATTTTAATTTATAATCTTCGGAACAGAAAGACAAAGTAGATTTCGTCTTTTAGTTTTTCTCAGATCAACGAACAGTTTATATAGATACAGTAATGTTATATTATAGTTGAATAACATAGTGATTGTGGAGAGCGAATCGTGGATCTGTGAGGTGACTTAATTGTCAATATATAAATCTTCATGTTGTTAGGCGTGACGTGTAAACATATTTTTTTTTTCCTTTGTAGCCAGTGGAAAATATTTCGAATGGTCAACGATATTTTATAGTAGAATAACATTTTGTACACAATAATGTTTGTTATCATTTCTTTTTCTGCAATCTGATCGGCGTAATTATTGGAGGCCAAATTATTAAATTAGGTCACTAACACCTGTTTTCGTTTTTGGGTCACTAAGTTTCATAATTGTAAATTTAGGTCACTAAGTAACGTATCTGATTTCTTTTAGGTCACTTGTGAATTTTCCGGCAAAAATCGCCGGAAATCTGACGTGGCCGATGACATGTCAGCAGCCACGTCATCGTCCACGTTGGATTTCCGACGATTTTTGCCGGAAAATTCCCAAGTGACCCAAAAGAAATCAGATACGTTACTTAGTGACCTATATTCGGAATTATGAAACTTTAGTGACTCAAAAAACACGAGAGACATAGTTAGTAACATAATTTAATAATTTGGCCATTATTGGACGCGATTAGGTATTAATTAAATTCGTCGGACGTAAATAAATGAATCATACCCGATGCCGATACTACTTTTTATCATATTTTCTACAATACAATAAAATTCGCGAGACCTTAAGGTGTGTTTGGTTTGTGGATATTAGTAGGGAATGGAAAATGAAATGGAAAAGAAAAACTAGTGGTTGATTCAAGAAATAGATAAAGAAAGAAAAGAAAAGAAAATCTAACTTAATTTTACACTAAAACTAAGGAAAACTAATTTCTTCGCAAATAGTAAGAAAAACGGAAGAAAAACTTATGAAAATTATTTTATCTCCAATTTTCTTTTCCACGCTAATTTCCTTAAATCAAACACAGATGGATTATGCAAATATCTACGGTTGACTTGGAGAATAAAATAATATGGACAACTATGTAATAATTGATCAACTTCTTCGCATTTTAAAAATTAGTCCAGATATAAGAAATTGAGTTATACGCTAATCCATGTTGACTTGAGATAAAATAACAAAAGCCAGGCGTATATGTATTAAATTTGTATTTATAATAATTTATTCCAGAGGTAAAGAAAAGCTCACTGAAAACCAAAAAGGAAAAAGATATCTTCTCCTCTTCCTCCGTTAATTTGGGGCGAGGGAGTCAACCCTTCAATCTCATACCTCATCGGATCTGCGTCAAAGGAAGCTTGACTATGGCCCCAATCAACAGATCTATGTCTCCGTCAACAGATTATGACATGATCCGTGTCCATGTTCCTCCCTGAATCCAAATCTAGGAGCCCGCATACCGATATGGGTCAGATCCAGTCATCTGCCGCATCGCCGATCCTCAATCTACTTCCTTGAGTTCCGATCTAGGAGATCGTGTATTTTGATTTGTTAGTTTTATTCTCTTCGCGTAGGAGCTTTTCTCTCCGCCGTGGGAGTCTCTCCTAATTTCGTAGGAGTTTCATTCTCTCCTTGTGGGAGATCTTGTCTCTCTCCATGGGAGTTTCTTGGAGTGTTTTGGATTGTTTCCTCCCCTCGGTGGCCTAGAACTCTCTCTGTTGCGAAAAGAATTTGAGTAGTCATATTGAAATATGAGAAATGGACATCGTACTAACACTGGTTTTCAAGCAATGAAACAATGGATGATACTATCTGGAAGAAGGATTGCATTTGATGATAAACGATTTATCTTTCTTTAATATTGTTCCTTATCTTCAGAAGTTTCGTTTTTGTCTTCATTGTAATATTTTGTCCAATTGATTATATGAAATGAATCATTCAAAAAAAAAAATTATTCCATACAAAGGCGATTCAGATTGGAAGATCGGAAAAGAAATAAACTAAGTTTATAAGGAAAGCTCATATCTATTGAGAATTGCTGTGGCGAGCAACCACCATGAACACCGTCGTCCAAATTTCGTCTATAATGCTTTTCCTCCATCTCCGACGCCGCCATGACCTCCGTCGTCCCTCTCGACTCCACCATCACCTCTACCGCCCCTCTCGACTCCACCAACATAATAAAAATAATATATATATATATATATATATAATATTTAACACAATAACATAGATGATCTGTTATATATAGGTTCGCTTGAATTAATATTGAAGCAGACAAATGAAGAAGACATGAATGAAAGGCATGAGGAGTAGAAAAGAAACGATTCAAGTCTAAGGAAGAATTTCAAGTTACACAGTTCAGCACCAAAAGCGCTATCAACATTTGAACAAGAGTGTATCGATAAAGAAGTAACTCGTGGAATCGCTTCTACTACTGGCGATTAATAAGCAAAAGGAAAAAGCTTGTGGGAATATAACTGAAAACGATCCATGAACTCTTCACTTCTTCCAATTTACTTTTCCCGCTCTCTGTAATTTTTCCAGAATCTCTCATGAATGAAATATTCCTTTTGATGCCCGTGGATTAGGATTCATCTAGAATCTGAACCACGTTAATTAATTCATTGTGTCAATTTGGTTTCCTGCAAATTTTCATTCGATTTTCGTTATGGTTTCAGAGCAATCCGCATAAGCTGTGACGTTTAAGATTTGATTTGTATCTTGTTCATTTCGTCAAACACCATGTTTACGATTCTTCCATCAGCAGCTTCAAGCTCCGCATGATCAATTAATGATTCGTATGTCCTTAGTAGCAATGACACGTCACGGCAACTCCTGGTTCACAATAAGCAATTATGGCACTCGGAGCAGGGTCATGATGATTGCACTGATAGGGAGGAGAGGAATAAGTAGTGATGGCAACGGACCCTAATTGGGTCCTTAACGGGCCTCGATTTAAGCCTTAGATCCAATGGGTCCGAATGAGTCTAGCTCAAACTACGCCCTTTAAGGACCCAATTAGGACACGCTGCCATCCCTGGGAATAAGGAAGGGTATGTTAACGGTGATATTCAACCCCCACCCGTCAATGTTCAGAATCAAGCTGGTGCACAAGTATCAATTGAAGATGCGCAGAGTTCAACAGAGATCCAGAATAAGTTTAGTGCTTCGAAGAGGAATAATATAGGGTTATTTCTTGGATTCTTAACTCCGTATCAAAAGAGATTTCTGTCATCATACTTTATATATGTTCTATAATTTCACCTTTGACCTTAATTATTATGATCTTCTATTTAATGACAGCAGTAATCTTATAAGAAGAAGACGAATTATTACATGTTTTAGTCTCGAGTAAAATTATACACGTGTCTTAAGTTTTATCTACAATTCTCGTCTGCGATTAGCAGGTTCTGTGTTTAAATGGACCGCATTAGAAGAACACAATGTGTTCATTACAACAAGATCTCAAGAACTATAACGACAACATTTGTTCTCTCCGGTTCTCGAGCCACCTAATCCTCCCCGTTAATGCAGCAAAGTTCGATCCCAGCGAAGAGACGACGAAATTGACGTTTATTAGAGATTATCTCAGTAAAATCAATAAACCGGCTGTTGAGACGATTCAGGCAAGACCTTTTTAACTCGATTTAATTCGATTTATTTTTAAATATTGATGATTTTAAAATCAACATCTTTGTCACGCAGAGCCCAGATGGTGATATCATTGACTGCGTGTTATCTCATAAGCAGCCAGCATTTGATCTTCCCGAGCTCAAAGGACAAAAGCCGCTGGTAATAAAAACATGATCCTTTTACAAATCATCATTCCATAGTAATCATAGCATGGCACAAAAGGGAAAGAGTTAAACAAATCTTTTTGGATGATCACTTCACCTAAAAGGTTAAGTGGAAGGTAGTTTTATCATTTTTAAAATTTATATCTTTTATCTCGAACAAATAATACTGAAGGATCCGCCCGAGATGCCGAGAGAGAAAACCCTAATAAATCGTAATATTTCGTACGAAAATCTTCAACTTTGGAGCTTGTTTGGCGAAAGTTGTCCCGACGGCACGGTACCAATCCGAAGAACAACCGAAGAAGATCTCCTCCGAGCGAGGGACTACCGAAGGTTCGGTAAGAAAACCTATAATTCGTCTTTTGCTTCTTCTGAAGAAAACCAGCATGAGGTTAGAATTTTGAGAATATGTCTCTCTTTCTTTTTTTGTTTCCTTTCAAACTAATTTCTACTGTCAATATTATTGATTCTGCAGTATGCGATTGGATATCCGCAAGAAGGCCAATACTATGGAGCAAAAGCAAGTGTAAACGTTTGGGAGTTAAGCTTAGCACATGTGTGGATTAGTGCAGTTACTTTTGGAGCTGATCTCAACACTCTTGAAGTTGGTTGGCAGGTAAACTAATAGGCAAAATTATAAAATTAGTTCACTAAGTATAACAGTTTTTGTTTTTGGATCACTATGTTTGATAGTTGCAAAAGTAAGTCACTTACTTTGTATGTCTCCGTCCCCCAAGGTTTAACTCTAGTGGCATGGGGGTGGCATGTCAACCCCTAGGGTCACGTGGGGTCGAATCTATGTGGGATTCACCTTGACTATCGTTGTCAAGTGAATTGGTGACATATCATCTGGCTCCGAGGATTAGTCCCACCATTGGAGTATGTGGCATAATTAAGCCTCTGTCAGGTCTGTGTGGCGCAAGTCCACGAGGTATTTAGGGGCTAGTACATAGCCAAATCGAGTGGGGTTATCTCGAGACAGGGAAAAAATATGTATGTCTTAATAAAATTGGGCCACCGATCAATTTTCCGGCCGAAATCGCCGGAAACCCCACGTGGCCGATGACATATCATCAGTCATATCAGATTTCCAACGACCTTTGGCCGAAAAATTGGCCATTTGACTCAATTTAGTTAAGACATACAAAGTTAGTGATCTAATTTTGAAATCATCAAACATAGTGACCCAATAACGAAAACTAGTATATTTAGTGACACAATTTTTTAATTTTCCCTAAAGTAATATATATGTATATACATATTTGTTTCTACTCTTTTATTAAGCGTGGGCACCATTTAAAAAATGCAATTTGGTGTATCATAATTAACTAATCAGATTTTTTTTGACTTAATAATTGCGGAAAATAAAAAATAGTTAACCTAGAAAATAAATGTTGGATTGATCTTTCATCATTTTATTTATTAAATTAATAATTAAAATTATTACAAAGCATACTCATCCACTATTATTGATGAATGATTCAAATAAATTCAAATCAATTTATTTTTTCTTTGAACACACATGGGTGGGTGGGGGGTGCACATAGTACTAGTTTAATTTAATTGCCATTAATAAAAAAATAATCAAATTCGTAATACGATAGGTGGGCCCAGAACTCTTTGGCGACAATCGGGCAAGGTTGTTCACGTACTGGACTGTAAGTTCAATCGCCATGCATGTTTAGCTTATATTCATCCGATTGACTAAAATGTCAAGCACTAATTTTTTATTATTATTATTATTATTTTTTTTTTTGAAGAGAGATGCGTATGAAAAAATAGGGTGTTACAATCTGCTATGCTCGGGCTTCGTTCGGATAAGCAAAACGGTTTTGCTGGGAGTACCAATCAAACCAACTTCTTCTTACAAAGGTGGACAGTTCCATATTCACTTGTTAATATTTAAGGTACTTTTGTTCTTTTTTAATATATATATATGCTTTTCTTTTTTTATTGTTGTATATTTGGGATAACGACATTTTAAGGACATTTAAATTAAGGAGTGGTAATTAGGACAATTTGGGGGCATTAACGCTGGAATATAATTCAGTCCGGAATTAACATGTGTGACCGCACTTAACAATTAAATTTGGAAAAAAAATCATGTGTGGTGTCTAATATGCTGATTTGGTTGGAATTTTTCTTCAATGCCACGTATATTTTACCCAAATTAATTATTACGTGACTCACGTATGTTAATTTCTGACTGCAGTTAGTTTAAAACTCGACATTAGTTGTTATCAAAATCAAATTTGAAACTTAGTTTCCTAAAATTGTCACCCCTAGTCTTTAAAATGTCACTTCCCAAAATATAGAGACTAAAAAAATCATTAATCCTATATATACTTACTTAATCCTCTGAAAATATGTAACAAAAACAATTAATTAATATTCAATTCCAGGACCCAGAGGCTGGAAACTGGTGGCTAGTATATGGAAATAGCACTTACGTAGGTTATTGGCCATCGGCTTTATTCACACGTCTCAAGGATAGTGCAAATATCGTGCAATATGGGGGTGAAATTGTAAATTCCGGAAGTCCAGGGGCTCACACTACGACGCAGATGGGGAGCGGACACTTTGCAGGGGAGGGCTATGGAAAGGCAGCTTACTTTCGCCATTTGATGACTGTCGATATGCATAACAAACTAAATTCGTTGCCCGGCGGTCCTCAGGTTAGGGCTGATCATCGGAATTGTTATGACATCGAAGGTGGTGAGAGTAAAAAGTTGGGCAGTTATTTCTTCTACGGAGGGCCTGGCAAGAATAAAAATTGCCCATGATCAAGATTGCATCTTTTATATCTTATTTGGTACTATTTTTTTTATACTAGTATTTTAAGCACACCAAATGTGTGTGCTTTAATTTGCGTAATTATAATTAATTTTAAAGTGTTTACTAAATAAAATATTAATTGAAGGATATAATTTAAAAATTAAAATGTGAAAGTGTAGTTACCCATGTGGCATGCCATACCAACACCAACTAATTAGAGAGTAGTTAGTGTTGAGCATGAATGTGGGTTGGGTTCCCTTTTTTATTTTTTTTAATAATTATTTTTAATTGATAGAAAAATGTATTGGTCAATTGAGACACTAAATCTCAATTGGAGTGTCGTACCAATAGGGCCCCAGGCGTTATATAAAAGTATAGATTAGTATCTTACGTAAACCCAGCATGTTTGCTCTAATATATAAATATATATATATATTATATTAATACTTTACGTTATTTTTAATAGATGAAATTATGGTGTTAATTATAATTTTATATTGTTTTTATGTTTATAAAAAAATTAGTTTTGGAGAATACAATTGAAATAAAATTAAAAATCAGGAATAATATGATAATATCATTGCGGTACCAAATCAACTTTAAGATAATTACTATGAGGTGTCAGTTATATATACTAGTATTTCATGCGCACTCGATGTGCATGGTTAAAATATAATACAAACTATTATTTTATATTGAGTTATTTGTAATCTATAATATTTGATAGATGAAATATTATTTATAATAAAAATATTCGTGAGGATATGAAAATAAAAAAAAATAAAATTTGAGGAGCGCACTAAAATTTACACATTTACAATTTATATCCACCCAGCTCTTAATAAATAGTATAAATTAAATTTAAAGATATAGATATATTCTATTTAATAATTGATCTGCATTTGTATTGCTTTTGTATTTTTTTTTTCTTTGTTACAATTATACATTACAACAAAACTCAATTTTATTTTTTCTATATATATATATATATATATATATATATATATATTATAGAGGAATTTTATGGTGTGAGCACCTCACACTTGACTTTTGATAAAATTCCTTATGTGGCATTGATGTGGCATGTTGACTTGGCACAGATCAATGCCACGTGATAGATGCTCAGAAGGTGCTCGCATAAGGTGAGCACCATAAATATCCTCACATATTATATACATACTTATTGGATATCAAACACTAAAATTAAGTTCATCTATTAAAAGTTTTAAATTAAAATAATTCTTAAAAAATGAATAATATATTTTATATATTACACCACATTCATTGAGTGTGCTTAAAATACTAGTATATATATATATATATATATATATATATATATATATATATATAAGGGAATGGGTCTCACTTAAACACAACTACATTAAGTCAGATCCAAAAACTTTGATCATAATTTGCATAAGACATAACCCATCATTATTTGATGAAACCAAATAATAACGGGCTGAGAAACTTAAAAGAAACGAAGAGTAGCAGCGGTCACACAAGCCTTAGCTCATATTCACCAGCCATTGTGATGTATCTCACCCACGGAAGAGCCTGATATCCACTCTTTTCGATGATTTTCAAATAACGAACCTACATAATTGCGAAAAATATGATGCAAAAAAGGGTGCTTGTATTTTGAAAAAAACATCCATTACTTCACTTATTATTACTTCATATATATATAATTTTGCACACCTGAATTCCAGAGACAGTGAAATATGGTATCTCAAATTTCACTCTTATGGGAGCTTTTCTCTCGGGAGCTGCTTCTTCCGATGTTATGCTTGGGAGCCTAAACTCCGCTCTCAGCATATATTCCTGTTTTATTATAAATAAAACAAGGAATTTAGATGCGAAACGTCTACTAAATGCGGTAAAAAAAAAATGTGATTTTCATAACATACATACCTTACCACCCGGAAAGGATTTTATTTTCCAAACTAATGCATCGCTCTCGGGTGCGTAAGAAGCAGCTCCCATCGAAGTGCGAACGTTCGGATTGGTGGCGTCTTGCGGGACTGGCAACTCGATTTCGACATTAGTTGCAGTACTGAAAAAAAATTCAGTTTTTTTGAGATCCCAAAAACATTTTTAAAGACCGATAAAAAAATATATGATTGAACAGAAAAAAAAAAAAAAAAAAGAGAATCACTAAGCCGAAATAATTCGAGCACCTACCTACGCTCCTTGAATTGGCTCCTGGCTTTTACCATGAATTCTATGCGGCTTCTCGAATGTTTTTCCACCTGGGCTTCTACCCATATTAAAGGCTTAACCTGTGGGTTTAATGCTCAAATATTAACTGATTTGGGGGGGAAAAAATAGCATACTTTTTTTATGGTTCAGACATAATTTATGGAAATCAAGAAATATGGCAATAAAATCCCAACTGGAAAAATTAAACCTGAGTGCTAAGCCTGTAAGTCATCAGGTCAAATGCTCCATCGGGAGGTATGAACGATATGGTGCGATCGTTCTCAAAACGAGCCAACCGCACGCACCTGAGTTAACAGCCGTTACTTTCTCACTAAAGCATAGCACAAATGCATACAAGGCAAGGAGGGAGAGAGAGAGAGAGAGATTTTGACAGAAGAATCAGTTTCATACTGATGAAACTTGATGTCATCAAGATCAATGGCTTTGCCTTTCGAAGCGCGTCCTTGAGCCTCCAGCAAAACTCGATCGTTCAGCCCCAGCTTACACTCGGGCATACCGCTGCAAGATATGTAGCCTTTTTGATATGTATATAGAAAAATATAAATATAACTATCACAAAATGGTATGCCTACACAAAAGAGAACAAATGTAACATATGGAATACTATGAGAAGTTGAAAGAACAGAACAAAGCAGACCTCAAATATGTCCTCATTTTCAGAGCCCCGACCACATCTGACCTAATTATCTGGCCATTACTGTTAACTAGTATATTCACGCTCTCCACAACGTCAAGAAAAACCTGGAGCAAAACACATGGTGATTATAGTAATTGAATGATATAACTTATCGAAAAGTCTTAACAGCAGTGAGTGACTGACTTCGTTTTTCTTGTAGCGTATTCCCTCGCTACGCCAAGAAACCGCATTCGTGACGGCCATTGGCGGCCTCTGCGTAACTTCCATTCTGTAAGCATCCGTCTTTATGAATTCGCTGAGAATCTTTGCTTCCGTGAATTGTGGGAATCCAAAGTCCATTATTTCATCGAGCAGCTCGTACTGCCAAGGAGCATGAGATGAATCATTCGATAAGAACTTGTTACATAAAACAACATGAGAAAGCCGGTTTTGGTCCCCAATGCCTGGGGTATGGGTGTTTCTGGTCCTCAATGTTCTGAATGCCACTTTTAGTCCCCAATGTTACCGATTTTAGGTCATTTTGTCCACCGGTTAATTTAACCGTTAGTTTCGACGGAATTACGGGCCGGGCCAGCATATATTACAGGCCGGACTTGGCCAGCCCGAACTTGCGGGCCAAAAAATGGAAGACTGGCCCAGCCTGTATTTTCATCCAATTAACGATAAATCAACCGGTGGACCAAAGCGACAAAAAATCGGTAACATTGTGGACTGAAAGTGGCATCTCGGAACATGGGGGACCAAAAACGCCCACACCCCAAACATTTGGGACCAAAAATGACGTTCGCCCTAAAACAACCAATAAAAAGGAGAAATAGCATACCACTACAACAAAATTGTCCCTAAGGGATTCTTCTTCTAACTCCTCAAAGTAATGTTTGAAGACCTGTGAGATATATTACAACAATCAAGTGTAACTAGCATTAACGTATCAATTGCTATATCTCGAATGACGAAAAAAAAACTTGATAACCAATAACAACTTACGTCGACTAATCGATGCAAGAATAGAATCATGCTCGCAGCATTGCAGTTTTGACGCGATGCAGTCATGAGATACACGTTATTGTGTTGTATAAACATATACGTAACGCCATTATCGTATATAACGGGATCTTGAGATGCATCGGGATCACCCTGTAATATACCGTTACAAGAAAAGAATCACCGATTAGATCGAAAGTACTAAGTAGCCTACCTAAAAGAGAATGTAAACACATTCATTCTAAGAACATCGAAATAACACATCATCGTGAAGAGAATAGTGAAAACTAAATGGAACGTAAGTTTCTTTATTGGAAACCATTTTTCGAAGTTCAAACAGTTACGTAGCTTACGTCAATTGCCAAAACAGACCCCAACTACCCAGAAACATTTCTCAATCATAAACCAAGAATGGTAACCAGTCCCGAAAATTATAGAGTTACTATAAAATTCATCAAAATTAACGTCTGATTCAAATAACTCTATACTAACAATAATCATTCAACTCCACAAGTTGAATGTTGTTCTATCTCATTCAAATAACTCAGTTAACGTCTGCAATCAGCTCATCAAAGCACATAAAACGAATCGACATGCTAAATCAAATCAATCATTAGCATTCCTATCATTGTTAAAATTCGACAACCAAATACATACATCATAATCGAAATCAAGGCTTATATACCCACGCCACATATCTCCATAAGTAAATTATAAACGATAAAACAGCAGATCACAGTATATGAATCAAATGGCGACCTCTTTCTCGATGAGTTTGGTGAAGAAGCGTTCGGCTTGTACGGCCGAGACATCACCGCGGTAGTCGCGCCACACCAGAACCCTGCCCTTTATGTCCAGTAGGAACAGCGCCGAAGCTGCTCCAGACATTTTATGAAATCGGAATTTGCTTGATTGAGATCAGATAGTGAATCACAGATCCATGAGATTGATGATCGGAATTGATGCGTAAGGATATATTATGATGCACGGAATTGATGAACTTCTGCAGATTTAGGTGTAGTTCTGTTCTGTGTTTCTGTCAAGTGTTGTTTCTTCGTGATTCCTTTTATTTCATTCGATGTTATAAAACTATTATATTTGGACAAGAACAAAAATATAAAACAACGGGATTGTAGAGAGATAATAATGTTTTCGATCTCATTCAATACAAATACATCGGTCTATTTATAGTAGAAAAACTTCTACTATTTCACCTAACATTTACATCTTATCTTATTTCAAATCTTATCAAAACCAATCAAAACATATCTTATCTTATCATCAATCTAAAAACATCCACACATTATTATTATTATTATTTCATAATACTCTCCCTTTGATGTTTTTCAAAGAATTTGACTCGTTAAAACCTTACTAGGAAAAACCCAGTGGGACAAAAACCTAGTGAAAGAAAAAGAGTGCACAATTCCTTTTGATACGCTTTCATTTGTTGCCTCATTAAAAACCTTATTGGGAAAACCACATGGGAAAACCACAGTGAAGGAAAAAATAGTGCAATGCGTATTTTCTCCCCCTGATGATAACATCATTATAAATCTCTGAGTCTTCGAACTCCAATTGAATATACCAATTTCCTGAAAATAATTGGGGGGAGTGCTTTCGTAAATAAATCTGCAAGATTTTCACTTGATCGCACTTGTTGAACATCAATATCACCATTTTTCTCCAAATCATGGGTGAAGAAAAATTTCGGTGAAATATGCTTTGTTCTATCCCCTTTAATATATCCTTCCTTTAATTGGGCAATACATGCCGCATTATCTTCATATAAGATCGTTGGAAGTAATTTCTCATAAAGCAATCCACAAGTCTGTTGGATATGCTCAATTATCGATTGCAACCAAACACATTCTCGGCTAGCTTCATGAATAGCGAGAATCTCCGCATGGTTAGATGAAGTAGCTGTTAAAGTTTGTTTCACTGACCGCCATGAAATAGCGGTTCCACCATATGTGAATAAATAACCTGTTTGCGATCTAGCATTATGTGGGTCAGACAAATAGCCAGCATCTGCATACCCAACTAAATTTGCGTTCGACTCATTAGAATAGAACAATCACATATCAGATGTTCCTTTAAGGTATCGAAAAATCCGTTTAACTCCATTCCAGTGTCTACGAGTCGCCGAAGAACTATATCTTGCCAATAAGTTTACAGCGAACGCTATATTAGGTCGAGTATGACTCGTAAGATACATTAGTGCTCCAATAGCACTAAGATATGGTACTTCAGGACCAAGTAGCACTTCATCATTTTCGCGTGGTCTGAAGGGATCTTTATTTATGTCTAAAGATCTAACAATCATTGGAGTATCTAGTGGATGAGATTCATCCATGTAAAATCTCTTCAATACCTTTTTCGTATAAGTCTCTTGATGTACAAATATTCTACTTTTCAAATATTCAATTTGAAGTCCAAGACAAAATTTTGTTTTTCCGAGATCTTTCATTTCAAACTCCCTTTTCAAACAATCAACAGCTTTGGTCAACTCTTCAGGAGTTCCAATTATATTGATATCATCAACATAGACTGCTATAATGACAAACTCATTTTTACATCTTCTAAGAAATATGCAGGGACAAGTTTGATCATTCCGATACCCTTCTTTTACTAAAAATTCACTTAGGCGATTATACCACATTCGCCCAGATTGCTTTAATCCATAAAGCGATTTATTCAACTTAACTGAGTACTCGTTTCTGGGCCCTGAATTTTCAGGCAACTGAAATCCCTCGGGAAGCTTCATATATATATCATTGTCAAGTGTTCCATATAGATAAGCAGTACAACATCCATAAGACGCATATCGAGACCTTCTCTTACTGCCAGACTCACTATATAACGAAAAGTAGTTGCATCCACCACTGGAGAATACGTCTCCTCATAATCAATACCTGGTCGTTGCGAAAAACCTTGCGCAACAAGCCGTGCTTTGTATCTTACAATTTCGTCGTTTTCATTCCTCTTTCTAATGAAAACCCATTTATATCCAACCGGCTTTACATTTTCTGGTATACGGACTACAGGTCCGAAAACTTTTCGTTTCTCAAGTGATTTCAATTCGGCCTCGATTGCATCTTTCCATTTTGGCCAATCATTTCTTTGTCTGCATTCTTGTACAGACTTTGGTTCATGATCCTCATTCTATTAATCTCATTCATTTCATGTAGCGCTACGTTAAATGAGAATTTATCGTCAACGTTGACTTCGTCTCGGTTCCATCTAATTCCATTTTGGGCATAGTTTATCGAGATCTCTTCATTATCATTATTTTCTGAACGTTCAGGTACATGAGTTTCATTCTCATTGCCCATCGACTCTTCTCTAGTCGATAAATCCTCGGTTGGACCATTCTTATTATTATTTGCTCCTTTTCTTTTCCGAGGATTTTTATCTTTGGAACCCGAGGGCCTACCACGCTTTAGCTGTGGCTTAGGCTCGATAATATGTTCTGCAGGAACATTTATTTTTGCAGGAGCATTAACAGCTGGTATATGTGACTTTGTCACTCTTTTAAGGTCAGTAAAACTTTCTGGCAGTTGATTAGCTAAACTCTGTAAATGAATTATCTTTTGAACTTCTAGTTCACATTCTTTAGTTCGAGGATCATAATGATTTAGCGATAATTCATTCCAACTAACATTTCTCTCCAGCTGTTTCTTTTCTCCCCCTAATGTCGGAAAATTCAATTCATCAAAATGACAGTCGGCAAATCTGGCCGTAAATAAATCTCCAGTTAGAGGTTCCAAATACTTTATTATTGATGGAGATTCATATCCGACATATATTCCCAACCTCCTTTGAGGTCCCATCTTTGTTCGTTGTGGTGGAGCAACTGGAACATATACTGCACATCCAAAAATTCTTAGATGGGAAATATCTGGTTCCTGACCATGAACCATTTGTAATGGGGAGACATCATTATAACTTGTTGGCCTGATGCGGATTATTGTTGCTGCATGCAATATAGCATGTCCCCAGCAAGACGAGGGAAGATTCGACTTCATCAATAATGGTCTTGCAATTAATTGCAAGCGCTTAATCAACGATTCTGCAAGACCGTTTTGCGTATGAACATGTGGCACGGGATGCTCAACATCAATTCCGATAGACATACAATAATCATTAAATGCCTTGGAAGTAAATTCAGCAGCATTATCAAGGCGTATTTTCTTTATCGGATAATCTGGAAAATGTGCTCTTAGTCGGATCATTTGTGCAAGCAATCTCGCAAACGCCATGTTGCGTGTTGATAACAAACATACATGAGACCATCTAGTCGATGCATCAATTAATACCATGAAATACCTAAATGGTCCACATGATGGATTATCGGTCTGCAAATATCACCATGTATACGCTCCAAAAATGTTATGGATTCATTCTTTATTTTCGCTGGTGATGGCCGAATAATTAACTTCCCTTTAGAGCATGCGACACATGATAATTCATTACTTTGAAGAATCCTCTGGTTCTTCATTAAATGCCCACGTGAATGCTCAATTATTTTCCGCATCATAATTGCACCGGGATGGCCCAACCGGTCATGCCAAACATTAAATGTACTGTCATTAGTAAACTTCTGGTTTACGCTAGCATACGACTCGATCGTTCTAAGATATGTGTAATACAACCCAGAGTCAAAGGAAGTAATGTTTCCATAATTCTTTTATCATTAGAAACCCCCTTTGTAATGTGCAAATATTCAACATCTGCTTTTCTGCAGTCTCAACATGATATCTATGTCGAATAGCTTTAAAGCTCAATAAATTTCTTTGAGACTTAGGAGAATATAATGCGTTTTCAATTATCAGCCTTGTTCCTCTGGGTAGTAAAATGTTGGCTCTTCCGGAGCCTTCAATTATATTTGTGCTACCCGATATTGTAATAACACTTGTTTCTTTCATTTCAAGATGATCGAAATATTTCTTATTCTTCAGAATCGTATGAGTCGTTGCACAGTCTGCAAGACATAATTCTCCATTGCACATGTTCGTTTCCATCAGAGAAATTCCTTTATAAACAAACACATAATAATCATCATTAAAATAAACGGATATATCACAAGAAAACATATAACTTAATAAAACACTCCAAACGATATATAACAAATCACACAATAATAAACCATACAATACACATAACAATAAAGCACACAATAATAATACATAGTAGATTAGTTTTCTTCAGGAAAAACTAGAAATCCGCAGTTTCGAAATGTGCATTTTCATCTTTTGTCCCAAAGCAGAGGCCAAATCACTTTGAACAAAATTCGTTTCAATTATCTTTTCTTTGCCCTTACTTTGCCGATATAATTCAACCAAATGTTTGGGCGTGCGACAGTTACGTGACCAATGGCCCGAACCACCGCAACGATAGCATTGCTCATCGTTGTTCTTTTGTTCAATGTGCCTCTTCTCATCATTATTTTCGTAATTTTTTCTCTTCTGGGGAAAATTCTGATGACCGCCACGATTGATATGATAACCACCACGGAAATGCTGATAACCACCACCGTAATTTCCTCGGCCACGTCCACGGCCTTGACCACGACCTTGACCACGGCCACGTCCACGACCGCGATGTCCACCACGACCACGTCCACGATCATTGCTTCGACTATTATCATTATTACCTTTGACTGCATTCGCTTCAGGGATTGCAGTAGAACCAGTCGGTCGGGATTCGTGGTTTTTCATCAACAATTCATTGTTTTGTTCAGCCAATAACAAACAAGAGATTAACTCTGAATGCTTTTTAAATCTCCTCTCCCTATATTGTTGTTGCAATATCATATTTGATGGATGAAAAGTGCTGAATGTTTTCTCCAGCATACTATCTTCGGTGACTGTTTCTCCACACAATTTCAGTGTGGCAGTCACCTTATGAACAGCCGAGTTATATTCAGTTACGGATTTAAAATCCTGTAATCTTAAATGCATCCATTCATATCTTGCCTTAGGGAGGATAACAGTTGTCAAGTGGTCAAATCGATCTTTCAGATTTTTCCACAATTCAGCTGGATCTTGTTCATTCAAGTATTCATCCCTCAGATCCGCATGAATGTGGTTGCGAAGAACTATCAAAGCTCTTGCCTTATCCTGACGCGCTTGTGGTTTTTACCGTATCAGTGGCATCACCTGCACCCGTTATGGTTTTTGGGTCGACAATAGTGTCACCCAAACCTTTTGCTTTTAGATGAATTTCTGCGTCTAGTTGCCAAGATAAATAATTCTTCCCAGAGATGTCAAGGGCAACAAACTCGAGGCTTTGCAAATTCGTCATACTAGCATAAAATACAAAAGACGTAATTTTCAAATCATAAACTAAACAAATATATGATGTGAATAACATTAATATTTTCAATATAAATATCAATACAAGTTTATCGTAGAAAAAAATACTTTAACGAAAAATTACAATTAATCTTCTTTTGTAAAAATCCTTACGAAAAATAAAGTCCACATCCCGAGGAGTGCCATCGTAAAAATAATAGTAGTCAAAAGATCAATCATCAGGTAGAGCGATATCTTTCTATCACAAAATATATTTCATAATAAACATATATTATAACATAAAAAAATATCGTAATTAATCACTCTCGTAAAATCTTGGTAAAAACATAATCCATGTATAGATAATTATCGCCGTGAGTAGAGTAAGAATCAGGAGATCAATCATCGTATATAGCAACATCCTTCAAAATATAAAATATATTTCGGTAATCATAATAATGAAAAATATTAGAATTAATAACTATATTTTGGAAACAACTGTAAAAATATTATCCACCACCCGATAATCATCACGGTAAATAAAGTAAAAAGCGCAAGATTCATATAAAACGACATGATTCTATAATAAGAAAATCATAATAATAATCAGAGATGTATAAATTTAATTTATCCCAGTGGTAATAAAATTTGTTCATTCGTATAGTCAAAATTAATTCAATATATATATGATATATACTTGAGATATCAATAAAATAAATAATATTATTTAAATCGCTCTTTACAAAATCTCGTCAAAAATAAAATTCCACTCGCCACCACTGGGATTCGAAATCTGGACCTCACATCACTTGTAGTGACGATATTCCGCGAAACCACTCGGGCTAAGGCGTTTTAGTGGTATATATGTTATATTTATATAATTTAAACTGTCTGTAACATAAGTGTACGAGTGTTATAAATAAACTTACCGTACACAAAATAAAATTATCATACCTCGATTATAGTTGTATAAGATCTTGTCCAAAGGTTGATCGTTGTCGGAGAGCGCTCGTGCTGATAACGTGTTATAAAACTATTATATTTGGACAAGAACAGAAATATAAAACGGGATTGTAGAGAGATAATAATGTTTTCGATCTCATTCAATACAAATACATCGGCCTATTTATAGTAGAAAAACTTCTACTATTTCACCTAACATTTACATCTTATCTTATCTCAAATCTTATCAAAACCAATCAAAACATATCTTATCTTATCAACAATCTAAGAACATCCACACATTATTATTATTATTTCATAATAATTCTTTCATTTTTGTTTTTTCTTTTTCTTCCCCTTTTTCTTCAAAGATAATTGCAAACCAAAAAAGCCTATAATCGGTCACAATTTTTGTTATTCCAACAACAGTTAAATAAACAAAAAATACAGGCTAACCGGGTCTCTCATGTAACATCATAGTCTCGGATCATAACACAGGCTCACAGCAACAACCAAAAATATTATATTAATGAATAATGAATTTTAAAACTTTTTGGTAAAACCTAAAATATTATAATAAAAAACTGTAATTTTGTAATAAGTTTGAGACTTTAAATAAGAATAAAAACCAAGCATACTATCCTCATTTTTAGGATAACTCCTTTCTCATCGTTTTTTTCTAAGAAAATTTATTATAGATCCAATATAAGAAGCACGATTTCATAGTCACAACTTAAAAAAGAAAGAAAAATTTTAAATTGTCCTTCCTTTTCGAACTTATCATTATCGCAATTAATATTTTTTATAAAGTTTAGTCTACCCCGTAATGAAATGATTAGGATGACTAGTCAGTAGTCACATATCAATTTTTTTCTTTTTTCAAATTTCTCCTTCCACAATTAACCAACAATTTACCTTCGACATTTTCCTTAATTCCCTAAAAATCAGAAGAAAAAAAAATTAGTAAACCAACGGTCCTTTTTCCTTTTAATATATTCTTTTCTCTATATAAATCGATTCTCCACACTAACCACATCTATTACAACCCTGCAAAAATCTTAAAATACTTAACACCAAAGATGGGAGTGCTTGATAAACATTGCCACACCACTGACGAAACTGCTGTAATAAGTTCCGCGACAATAATGAATGTCTCCGCAATCTCATTTACTACTTCATCGAAGGCCAAGTTCACCATGAAAGCAACAACGGAGAAAAGAAAGGATGAAGAAGAAGAAGAAGAAAATGATCATTTGTTTTCCACGTCCACACCGAATGGTAAAGCTTCGAGAATTCCGAGGTTGTTCGCATGTCCACACGCTCCCATGAAGCGAAAACCGTCCAAGTCGAGATACGTCGTACACGTGACGAAGTTGGAGATGTTTTGAAATCCCGCGAGAAGCCTATAGACTTTGGTTATGACTATCTTATCTACTAAAATGTTCGATTACCTTGTTAGAAAACCCTAACTTGCATTAGATTTGCTCCTTTTGATAGTTGTTTCTCGGTTTCAAGCTTCTTATGATTTTCGTTGCTATATGTAATGTTCGTTAAAGTTCTTGGCTTTACAATGCAAGGCGTAAATGTTTATCTCAAATTACTAATTAGGTCGTGCCACCGAAGTTGTGAACCAATAAGTTTTTTATTCGAATCCGCGATAACTTCAATTTTGGGACTGGAATGGTCGAGCTTAAATATCGAAACATGGAAGTGGATTCCCATCGATAGTTTAGCCAAAAACTTTAAATACTTTAAGCAAGTTCATTTTTTTTCTAAATGACTTGAATATATCTATATATGATTTTGGTGATCTAGGTTATGCTAGTAGGCGAAGGTTGATTTTATTTCGAGATATAGATGCAGATTGCTTTGCTAATAGTGATAGTTTGTTGAAATGAACTAACTTCCCTTATTACGATGGCCGGTTGTCCGTACGGCAAGAGCAATTGAATTTACTTGTAATGGTTCTTTCTCATTTAATTATCACCTAAACATATATGTTTGGATAAGAATTAAGCAAGTGATGACGGCTTGCGCATGCAAGAATTTAAACGAAATGAAAGAAAAACCGTGTATTATTATACGAATGAGTAGTGCTTTATTATGTATTTTTTGAAGTTGTGTGTAATCTTATTTCAATAACATTTACAATTATTACCTTTTAGTCACATATTAGCTCATAAGCTAGCAATTTTTTTTTTTCTTTTAGATTTTCTCGTTCCATTTTTAAATAACAATTTACCTTCACCATATTCCTTAATTCCCTACAAATCATAAGAAATAACAAAATAAACCAACGGTCCCCTTTTTTTAAAATGTACTCTCTTCTCTATATACACAAATCTATTGCGTACGCCAGCCATATCTAGTACATCGCAAAAATCTTAAAACACTTGAGATCACAGATGGGAGTTCCTCATAAACCTCGCCCCACCATCGATGAAACTGTTGTAAGTTGCGAAGCAATGACTTTCTCCGCAATCTCATTTACTACTCCATCGAAGCCTACGTTCACCATGAAAGCAAATGAGAAAAGAAAGGATGAAGAAAAAGAAGAAAATGATCATTTATTTTCGAGAATTCCTAGGTTGTTCGCATGTCCTCACGCTCCCATGAAGTGAAAGCCATCAAAGTCGAGATACGTCGTACACGTGATAAAGTTAGAGATGTTTTGAATCCCACGAGAAAGTCTTGATCGATAGACTTCGGTTAAGGACTATCTCATCTACTAATAGTGCTCGATTACCTTGTTAGAAAACCCTAGTTTGCATTAGCTTTCTCCTTTTAGCAGCTATGTTTGTTAGTTTCAAGCTTCTTGATCATTATTATATCGCCTTTGTTATGATTTTCGTTGCTATATGTATGTAGTTAACGTTTTTATCCGTGTCATGCAAGGCTTAAATGCTTATCTCAAATTTCTAATAAAAATCCATATACCACCGTACTTGCCATTTAACTAAGTTTTGTAATGGAATTATCGAAGTCGATTCCCATTGATAGTTTAACCAAAAACTTAAATATATCTTAAACAAATTCGTTTTCTAAAGACTTTGTATCTAAATACGATTTTCATGATCTAGCATTTCATTTCAAAATTTAGACGAAGAATGCTTTTCCTCATAGTGACAAAATTCGTCTAAATGAACTAACTTCCTTATAACGATGGGTTGTCACTTGTCCGTACGGTAACAGCATTAAATTACTTGTAACGGTTCTTTCTCATTACATTGACCATTACCTAAACAAATATATGCTTGGGTAAGAATTTAAAAAGTGATTTTATGGTAAATCTAACAGCTTGCTTAACCATGGACACATTCAACATATAACGAAAGGAAAGAAATCTCTTTTCATATGGATAAGGGTTTTTAATTAAATCTTTGAATATACACCGGAAATAATAATAATAGAAGACAGAAAGCTGTACATAATACGTGGCGGTCATCTCTGGAGGAAGATGGCAGCTCCGACGAGCCCGACCCACAGAGTCAACGTGAGCCAAAAGGCGGGTTTCTTCTCCAAGCCCGCCGGTGGCTTCCACACGAGGAAATCAGCCAAGTAGTCTCTGTTCGATTGAAGCTGATTCGTCGTGGAGCCACTAAATCTTTGATCTTTGTCCTTCTCTTTACCGCTCCACGTCGCTGCGTAGCTGGTGAAAAAAAAAATTAGAAATCAACATAATGATATCTGTGAAATGCATCGCAAGATCAACATATACGTTGGAAATATAAAATAAAATTAAAAAATGATACACTTCCTTCAAGCTTAAGCTTTTAAGTCAAAGTGGTCATTCAACATAGTATCAGAGCTCAGGAGCCAAGGATGTCTTGGATATGAATTTCACGATCAACCATTTAAGAAAATTACACGTCTAAAGGTAGGTAATAAAGAAATCAGCCGACACGTGAGTGGACGTGCTGTAAATATAAGATATGATTCAAAAATGATAAACTTCCTTCGAGGTTAAGCTTTTAGATGAAGTAGTCACTCAACAATATATCGTGATTTGTTCGATGGGACAAAGGGAATTATTTTGTTTAGTAAGTTTGATGGCCATTCGTCAATTTCGGATATGAACCCAAAAAACCTTTAGATGCTCCGAAAAAGGGGCACATAACAGGAAGATTACGTGATATCTAACAGGGACCACGGGACGTTAAAGAGAAGATAACAAAATCGTAATAATTGAGGTTAACCTGTCATAACTCGATCCAATCAACGGGATCGTGACCATTTCCTCCTGCGTGATCTTGATCTTCGGTGCCTGCAATATGTACCGTAAATCAGCAGCTTGACGCCTTATGCTGAGGCTGGGATGCTTCTTCTCCAATTCTTGATACAGAGCGATGCAGTCCGCGTGGCGGTTGTTAGCCTCGTATGCCATGGCCAACCATATTTGTATCTTTTGCAAGAAAAATAAGAACGAAAATTGGGTTCGTTTGTGGAGGATACATATAATTGTGAAGAGAAATAATATCGATATACAAGGAGAGATATTAAGAACCTCTCCACCGAACATGGTAGGCCTGGGAATTATCGTTAGGGCAGCTTCGAGAAATTCTATGGCACGTCCGTACATACCCCTTCCGTATGCTTTCTGCCCCAATTCGAACATCAACTGGGCCGTTTTTCTTCGTTCCGCTTGCTCCCTAGCAACCTTTATGTTCAAAGTCATATGGATCATTTCCTCAAACAGTTTGTGTGCAATAAAAACAATATTCTATAAACTGAATGAAAGAAAGCTAAATTCAAATGACTAACTACTTCGATTGAGCACAACGATCGAGGCCAATCGTTCCTTCATTTAGAGCGAAACTGAAACGGAGAAAAGAACAGACCTTTTCTAGTTCCTTCTTCACCCTCGAACGTTTCTCTTCCTCAGTCTCTTCACCAGCTTGACCGCGATTGCTGAACTCCTCGTCGACTTTGTACTGCAACTCCTCCGCCTTCGTCTCCAGCTCTTTCATCTCCTCAATCTCCTTAACTTTCCTCCTCATCTCGCTCTCCCAATCGAAGCCCTCATCGTCGACATCAACATCATCCTCGCCGTTGGCGTAATTTCCGTTCTCGTCGTCACTTGAATTCTCGTACTCGACCCCGTTCCTCTTCGATTTACTCAGAGTCTTCTTATTCTTACTCTCCTTCTTCTTCTCGTTCTCTTTGTTGCTGATGACGAGGGGTTTCCGACGTTTTCCGGAGACGGAATCGACGGCGTAGGTACGGCTTTGGTGGAAATCGACTTTGAAGAAGAGGTTCAAGACGGCGTCGGCGGGTTTCGAATTGGGTATTGTAGGGGAGATTGGGATCGTGAGCACTACGGCCATGGGTGTCAAACGGTGTCGTATGTGGTATAGCGGCGACGAAGCTTCGGTAATGAACTGATGGAGGGAGATGTGGAGGAGTTGGAGATATTTTTTTTCCGCCAAGTTGACGATTTGGGCTATAAGAGTAAATGGACTGAGCCCAATTCGTATAAATAGTTATTTCCGACACGTTATAACTTTTCGTCTGATTTATTGCTTACATGCCGCGTGTCACCTCTAAGTTGTGCATCTTGAATTTTATATATTTTATTTTTAATTAATACTGACAGTCGTGCAACGTCTAGGGTTGCTTCTTTTCTCTGAAGCCTATCATAGAAGAAATTTATGTATTTATTGTCAACAAGCTCATCAAGTAACGCCTTTTCTTATCTAAGGGTGTATTTATTGTACTTAAATTTTATGTATTTTCTTTTCAACGCGCTCTATACGACATCTCTATGCTTATCTTGGGCCTTAGAGTGTATTATATTTAAATTAGATATATTTTATTTACTACACGACTCACTTATCATGTCTAGACTGATTGCTTACTTATCCGTCCTTATTGTTTAGAAAATTACATTTAAATTCTATATATTTTAATTTCAACATGCTGCATTTGTCACTTCTAGGTTTATTTCTCTCTTACACCTCAATTTTGTCTAGGAGTGTATTATATTTTAATTTATATATTTTATATTTGACATGCCACAATATTCATGTTTAGGCATATTTCTTTCTTATATCATCCTTTTGTCTTGGGAGTATATGATATTTTAGTTTTGTATATTTTATTTTCAGCGCACGTTCATGTCAGGCTAATTTTTTATCATATCTAGGTTATTATTATTTTTATTTACCTTTAGAATAGATTATTTTTACTTTACATGTGATTGCGAGAATTTGTACCCATAGTTCATAGTGTGAGCTCTAATACCATGTTTAAATAATCGCCTTAAAAATATAATGGGATGTATTAAAGTGTAGTTTTATATATTTTATTTCTATATGAATGATATCCACATGTGTGAACATAGTCCGTTTATTCTTAGGCAACTTATATTTTATTCACGCAGCATAAATGATATCCTCATTTGTGAACATGATGGTGTGTTTCTTCGTTATTATATAGTATAAGAAGACTAGGATCCATATCTTTAGGAGCAATTACGAAAAATACAATCTGGTGTCAGTCAGCAATTCTTGTTACAGCTATTTTTATATCCATCTTGTTAGTTTTGTCCTATCACTCTCGTTATAACCAATTTATCTCTAACTAACACGTATCATAGTTCTCAATGCTTTATTATATATCGATCTATCTATTATGATTGAAAAAAAAATTATATCATAAACCTATGATACCAATCATTAGTTTTAATTAAATTGTTAAAAAAATTTGAAATTGATTCATAAACCTATAATTGCTTTAATTTTGAAATTTATTGTTAAAAAAAAACACATTTAATTTATGTGTCGTGAAATTGTTTCAATTTCGAAACTTATTGTAAAATTGTCACCACTAATTTAGTTGTCCTTAAAATACCACTCTCCAAATACACGGAACCAACAATATAATTGGGCTTCGATAATTATTCTATCACTAAGTCTTCCTTGGCCTATTCGTAAAGAGGCTTGAAAATATTCTCTTTTTATGTTTTACGTCGACCATATCGAAGACTTAGTTCGACGGAGAACTCGAAGCCAAAGTATAGTAATTTCTCCATCTTTTAAATGCCAAATCAATGCGGCAAAAAAAATATATTTGCTGCCGTGTGAGGCTCATTTGAAATGCTCATAAGACAATGTGCTCCTGCTTCGGGTCGTCTCGGGCACCACCGGTCCACAACGAATTCAAGGAGGAGGACGAATACGACCTCGAGACGAGGACGGTTTCGCTAAGCATCGGCGCACAGCTCAAGGACGTGACGGTGCGGGTCGTCCACGCGGGCGGGCGGGTCGAGATGTACCGCAACCCGATCCGGGCTTCCGCCCTGACCCGGAGGTACCCCGGCACGTGCGTGGCTCTGCCCGACGTGTTCAGCCGTCCGGGGCAGTCCGTTCTGTCCGAGGACGACGTTTTATTACCGGGCCGTAAGTATTACGTTGTTCGTTCGAGCGGCGTCGAGAAATTGAAGCAGAGGGATTTAAGGAAGGGGATCGGAGATCGAACGAGGGCCGTCGGATTCGAAGAGCCTGTAATAATGAGGTCTCCGGGAAATGATGATAGTTATGATTGTGGGGCACTTTCTGAAGATTCTTTTTGTTCGGCGAATGATTTTTACGTCTCAAGGGAAAAGTGGTCGAATTGTGGATTGAGGAGCAAGAGGAATAATAATAATAATAAACCGTTTAGGCCTCCGATAAAGAGGCCGAGGCCGACGAGGGAGGCCGAGTGGGAGCCGAGCTTGAGATCCATCAAAGAATTATCTCCGTAGTTAATTAAGCAGTTGTGAGTTGCTTTGCTTTTATAAATATTAAACATAAAAATAAATGAATATAAAAAGTAAAAAAGCACGTCAAATTGCAACATGTAATATTGATATTGTTGTTGCTACATCTTAAAGTTAAATGAGTAATCAATATATAAAAATAGGTTGTATTGTTTTCTTATACAGGTATGCTCAGGAGACCAACATTTTAAGGACAACAAACTAAAAGGATGGTAATAATAAATTTCGAAATTGAATCAATTTGAGGACAAATAGCGTTGAAAACCTAATTTTAGTATGAAATTAATCCTGAAAATCTAATTTTACCCCAAAAAGTGGCGCTTTCATATAAAGTCTAAATAATAGTAAAGAAGTGCTCGTTTCACTTGTAGAAAGAAAATCAAAGTATTCGACGATGACGTGAGATTCATGCGTCTATTTCCGTTAACGAAAGGAACAACAAGACTAAATTGATTTAGGCGAAAGTGGAATAAAATTGGTCAGGAACCAGATTTTTTTTATTCCTTGACAGACTCATAGAAAAAGTCAATGTTGTAACTGTTATCATCATTCATTATCATTTAATAGTATCTTCTCGAAAAAAAAAAAATTAATAGTATCTTGGTAATGACGGTCCAAGGTAGCCGGCCCTGTTTGAAAAATTCTCGTTCATATCGGTTGAGTGCATCGTCAACCATAATCAGCATACCGCACTCAAGTGTTGATATGTATGAGGGACTCGTCGATTATTAATAGGGTCATCAAATAAAGGAAAAATCAATAATCATGCAACGATTTAATGACGTTGGTCCGAGTGAAATCGGGGTCGGGAATCGAGACGAAGAAGGTGATGGCGTTTTAGACGAAGAGGTTATTAGGGTTCTAAGCGAAGCCTCCAATAATGATAATCGCATCACCAGAATCGACCTCTCTGAACGCCAATTGAAGTTTTTCCCCGAAGCTTTCGGCAAGATTCGCGCTCTGGTTGCTCTCAATCTTTCTCAGAACCAACTGGAGGTAGATCTTTGCTTTTCTTTTTCTGCCTACAAGGTGTTTGCTTTATTGTCTATGAAATGAAAATATCGAAGTTTCTCTGGGATGCTTTTTATGGGCCTTTCTTTTTTTTTTTTTTGGCGAGGTTCTTAAAAGTTTTATCTTTATATAGTTTGATCGTTATCATTCATGTCTTGGTGTCTGAGCTCAAGCAGGAATCGAACTCGATCAGTAACATCAATACTATGATGAATTGTGGTAATAATACGTATTCTTATTATATAATTCGTGTTTTAGGTACTTCCCGATTCGATCTCGGGGCTGCAAAACTTAGAGGAGCTCAACATATCTTCCAATCTTCTAGAAACTTTGCCAGACTCTATCGGCTTGTTGGCGAATCTCAAAATCTTGGACGTCTCCGGTAATAAACTCAAGAAACTCCCCGAAAGCATCGCCGGTTGCAGGTAAAACAGCTTATGAGAGTATGTGTCATCTAACTTCCTTTCATACATATTGCTCCATCCTTGCAAAATCATAAGATTGGGTCACCAAGTGTACCGGTTTTCGATTTTGGGTCACTATGTTTGATAATTGCAAAAATTGGTCACTCACTAACTTTGTATGTAGAAACAAAATTGGGTCTCCAGTACATTATTAGGTCACTAACTTCATATGTCGAAATAAAATTGGGTCTTCGGTCCATTTCCCGACAAGAACTGTCTTTCGACGAAGTTAGCGACATGTTTTTGCAATTATCAAACATAGTGATCCGTAATCGAAAACTGGTATATTTCCTTCATCGCCTCTTTAAGCTCATGATAGCTCACATGTCCCAACCTTGCATGCCACAACTCATTTGTTTCACTTTTTCTGGTCTTATCCACGTAAGCAGACTCTGCTGACATTACGTAGTCGAGTTTGAGTGACTTAATCCTATAATTTTCCCCTCCATCCACCATGTTTCTTGAACGAAAGAATATGTAATTTTCATAATGAATCGAATCAACAGGTCTCTAATCGAATTTGACGCGAGCTTCAACAACCTGATGTTCTTGCCCACAAACATCGGCTACGGGCTTGCGAATCTCCAAAAGCTCTACCTCCACCTCAACAAACTAAGGGCTCTACCGAACTCCATATGCGAAATGAAGTCACTGAAGCACTTGGACCTCCACTTCAACGCGATCCATGGCCTGCCGAATTCAATAGGGCACCTCAAAAACCTCGAAACCTTGAACCTCAGCAGCAACTTCAGCGACATAACGGAGCTGCCAGAGGAATTCGGGCAGCTGACCGGTCTCAGGGAGCTCGACCTCAGCAACAATCAGATCCATGCCCTCCCGGAGACGATTTACCTTCTGGAGAATCTGAAAAAGCTGAATTTGGATCAGAATCCACTTGTGATTCCTCCAAAAGAGGTTGTGAGAGAGGGCATTGAAGGGATCAAGGAGTACATGATGAGGAGGAGGCTCGATTTGCTGAGAGAAGAACAGCGGAGGATATTGAACGAAGAGGACGACGGGTACGGTGAAAGTGGTTGGGTGGGGTGGGGAACGTCGGTGTTGGGGAGTGCGTATTCGGGAATCGCTCGTTATTTCGGGGAAGGGAAACCGAGGGATCCGTTCTTGGATCAAGAACTGTAGGGAATATGGTGATGGAGGAACTTGTAGGTTGTAATAAATTCTGAAATAAACAATAGAGATTGTAACATATTATATATATATGTGTGTGTGTGTGTTTCTGAAGCTGATTGGAAAGCTGGTTATAAATTATGGTTCCTGTTGAAGTGTGTGTTTGAGTTTCGAAGGCGAATAGTATGTTTTTTGCCTCTGAAATTGTTACTTACTGGTTTCCGGATCTATGGAGCTGCTTGTTTTTTTTTTTTTTTTTATCTCGAAAACTTATTTCATAGTATAGTACTTAAATGTATATAATGCTGATGCTCTTTTTAATACAGAGGTGTTCATTCGGTTATTTGTTTTTTTTTTTTGTCTTGTAAGGGTCGTGGATACCGAACGTAAGTGGTTGCAATTTTAGGATAATAAATTTCAGAATCGAACAAATTTCATGACAATGGGTGCCACGTCATACTTAAAGAGGTGACGTGGCAGCCCGAAAGCAACCGGTCGGGCATAATTCATCTCAAACCCCCAAATATCAGAGCAATACCCAAATCCAGATGAATTTTTGTGAATTGATTTTAGCTAAGCTGATTCATTGATTGTGACCAAGAGGAGATTATGATTATAGTTTGCTTAATATCATATTTTAATATTTGGGGTGCTGTGACAATATTGAAGGTGCTGCCGTACGTTTGTTTATCAAGGCAAAGAACTGGGCTAATAAGCGGCCCATCAAGAAGGTGGACATAATGGCCGATTTATGCAGGCCCTGTTGGTGATCTTGTTTTCCACTACTAGTGAGATTAAAGATGTATTAATTAATTCCAACTTTACTACAGGTAAGCCCCTATAGCTCAGTCGTAGAGCGTGTAAACTGAAGGTCTGTAGTTCGATCCTGCATGGGGGCAATTACTTAATCCCATTTTCTTATTTTTCTTTTTCATTTTTTATTAACTAAATAGTCAATAATATGTTGTCACAAGGGTACATCACCGTTGACTCGACGAGCTGCGAGGAGCAACTCAGGAGTTATTAGCGACACAAAAAGAGAGAAAATCAAGTGAGTTTTATATCCCATCTCCACTGCGTAACTTCACGTTTTCTTTATATTTTTTATGATGTCTTCTTGCTTGTCTTCATCTAATTATTGATTGTATGTATGCTTCCTCAACTTCAAATTCGTGTAGATGCAAAATTACATAAGCAAATGGGAACAGAAGGCGCGTGGCAAAAAAAAGACCAGACGGAGTACAGGTTTACAAATTCGTCCCCTATTCAAAATAGATTCGACGAGCCGCTTATCAATGAGAAAATACCATCAACGGTAGTTATATATAATAGAAAGCACCAATTCAGCAAGAAATTCATGATATTGTAAATAAACAACTGTAAAATGATTTCTGGAAGATCCCACCTTTCCGCTTCCCTGTATAGAAGCAAAAGGCACACTCGTAAGATGTTACACCACCGTAGTAGACAGCTTATGCAAGGATAGAATATTTTCAAGAATTGAGAGAGGCATCGACACGTCGACGACAATTCTATCCCCTCATAAGCTGCCCATCACCGTGTTATTAACATCTTACCAAGTTTCCAGCTTGATTTCTCCGACAGCTTAATCAATTCAAGGGCTTCATCATCGTGCCTCTCATCAACTTTTTGAAAAAAGAATAAAAATCGGGTCTTTTTTAGGAGAGGGTATTGAACACAAATGTGGGTCGAATTGGCCGCCGGCGTTTGACACAAAGGCGACTTCTCTTGGATTGAATGTGTGGGTGTCGAAGTAGTTGCTGGAGAGATCTATCTATCTATCTTTCTTTCACGTTTTAGTACTGTTTTCAATTTTCATAGGGTAGCTTCAGTTTGTCTTAGGGTTAGGGTTAACTAATTGATGGGCTTACCTTTTATTTACACTCTTGATTTTATGGCCCAAATAATCTTTTTTTTTTATAATTTCTTTTTATGGAAAGTGAACACAATTCCAAAATCAAACTCCGCACGCAGACTTGCCTAGTTTTAACTGGAACCGGCGGCCGCGGTTGGCCGATTCCACGCGGTTTGGAATTTTCCCAAACCGCGAACCGCCGATTGTAAACCGGCGGATATATATATATATATTATATATTTATATATAATATAAATATATAATTATAATCCGAAAAAAAAATGAAAATATAACCGTTGGATTTAAAAAACAAATCTCACATGACTGACGTGTCAGTAGCCGTTAAAAAAATAAAATAAATAAATATATAATAATATATAGCCGTTAGATGGAAAAATATAAAAAAAATAAATTAGCCATTGCAACCGGCGGTTAACCGGGAACTGGCGGTTGCAACGGCTAGGTACCCCAAAAAATTATAAATATCTCCCCACCTCTCTTCACAACCCAATTCTATCTTTTTCTCTCAATTATTCACTCTCAAAACGCTTAATCCTCATCCTCGTTGTTGTAGTTCATGAATTAAAAATAAACTAATTAAAATACTAATCCTTCAATCCCCGCTCGGCTTTACTACACTACACTCATCAATCCCCGCCCGGCTCTACTACACGGCGCTCCGAATTTTACTCGCCTCGTTTCTTGTAAGTTTACACATTTTATCTAACGTTTTTTTTCTAATCTTTTATTTTAGATATGGATAGCCGTCGTCGAGGATCGAGTTCGAGATCGAGTGGGGAACAGATTGTTGGTAGTTCATCGCAAGATGACTACTACCAATATGATGACTCCCTCGAAATTATGCTCGACCTGCGTGACGTCCTCGGCTCGGACATGGATGAAACGGAGAGTAACACGCAACGGGACCAACCGGAAGAAACTCCGAGGCCGCGGCCGACCAAGACCCAAGCACGGGCCGCCGCCACCGCCCTACGCTCGGATATTTTCGCGGTACACTTCAAGAAGGTACAAACCGAAAATAATTTTTTTTTTTTTAAAGTTATATGTAATTATTGTGGTAAGGAGTACCCTTTTAAGAAGGGTGGCGGATATGGCAATTTCACCCGCCATATTCGGTCAAAACATCATACTAAGATAGGAATTAGTCAAAGTCAAAGTCAAATGCACGGGACTACGGGTACGGGTTCGTCCGCTATTGGATAAGGACCCAGTGCGAGTCCGACGTCTTTGTTCATGTACAACGAAGACGTCGCGCGCCATCAACTTGCAAAATTTGTTTGCCCGAAACATCTTCTTTTTCGGTTTGCCGATGATCCGGTCTACGAAGAGTGGATCACAAAGTCTTATAACCCCAAGCAAAGAAAGTTTCACGTAGCACCCTTACGCGAGACATTAGGAAGACGGTACTCGCGTATAAACGCGAGTTAATAGATCAATTAGGAAATTTAGAGTGTAAAACTGTCCATTGCCTCGATATATGGAGCGATCACTGGCAAGATCATCATTACATGTGCGTTGCATGCCATTGGATTGATGACTCTTGGCAAGTACATAAACGCTTAATTGCATATATGGAATTTGACACAGCACACACGGCTCAAAACATCGCACTGAAGCTTAGGAATATCTTATCGGAATATAGGATACTCGAGAAGATTTTCTCGGTATCCTTTGATAATGCTAGCGCTAATAACGCGGGCATTGAAGATTTGATTAAGTATTATCGACCGTCATTTGGCGGTCGATTCTTCCATGTCCGGTGCTTCTGCCACATATTTAACCTATGTGTTCAAGACGCACTCACGCATCTAACGGCACACGTTACGCCGATACGAACGACAGTTAGTTACATGATGCGCCACTCTTTTGTACTGAAGAAGTGGAAGCGTCATTGTAGAAGTGTGGCAATCACGCCCAAGAAGTTTGCCTTAGATGTACCCAACATGTGGAATTCCACCTACAAGATGTTGGATACGTCGTACGAATATCGCCACGCCTTGAGCGATTTCTACGACGAAAACTCCGAACTCGGCGTAACGGTACATTCTACGATGTGGGGCGGGTGCAACGACATATGTGAAATACTTCAGGTATTTTACGATGCCACGAAGGAGATGTCAGGAACATATTACCCGACATCAATCTTAGCCTTAGATCATTGCGTTAAAGTCGCATGCATTCTAAACGATTTTGTAGATGACGATATTGCAGGCCTGGCCATTTTAGCCATGAAGGCTAAATGACTGACATACTTTTGGGAGCTACCCGATATCTTCATCATTGCGAAGATATTGGACCCCAGAATGCGCATAGAGGGGACAGATAATTTTCTGGCACTATACTACCAGTCCATTGCGGCTGATTCTAGTGCTCTCCCCGTGAACTACTTACTATATTCAAGTTAGGAATATAGGGTATGACGCTCTAAAGGCAGTCTTTACAGCGTATAAGATCGATATTGGTCAAGATCCAACTCGATCGAGTTCAGGTCAATCCACTAGTAGTAGTAGTGCTAGCGGTAGTGATCGCTTAGTCTCCTACTACAACCTCCTCAACACGAGCAAACGCCAAAGGTCGATGAACCCGTTCATAGAGATAGATAATTACTTGTCGACCACGTTTGAGTTCGCCGATGACGAGGATCAGTTCAACGTCCTCAGATGGTGGTCGAAGATGCCGCCAACGTATCCAACCTTAGCGAAGATCTCTAGGGAAATCTTAGCCGTCTCAATTTCTACCGTCGCGGTTGAACAAGCTTTTAGCATGGGCGGCTTAACTTTAAATGAAAGGTGTTCGAGGTTGACGGTAGAAAACGTCGAATACCAACACCTACTCGATGATTGGACGAGAGCCGAACATCGAACACAAGATTTCCCGAATACCGATTCGGACGACGACGTGTTCGACGACACCACCGGTGCAGAGACTAGTGGTGGCGGCAATGGCGGCGACTACGAGTAGAGAGAGTAGAGAATCTTCGAAAACGGCGAAAGATTCAAGCCCGAAAAAAGATAAGCACCATACCACTCAATTTCATTGTATTAATTTTTTTATTTTATATTTTTAAATAATTACTTACTCATACAATCTTATTTTGAAAAATATATATACTTAGTGATCCAAAATCGAAAAATATATACTTAGTGACCAAAATTAAAAACATGACCCAAAATTCTTTTGACATACAAAGTTAGTGACATACTTTTGCAATTATCAAACATAGTGACCAAAAAATGTAAACATGTATACTTAGTAACCTAATCTTATAATTTTTCATTGTTTATTTTCCGTTCTAAAATCTTATTTGCGATTTTTCAAACTCCATTACACGTTCAATCCAGAGATTTTATCGAGCTAGACAGTTGGCCTATAATAGTTTCCTTAAATACATGTAATAATAATTATCGTTGTGTTACATACATATTATTACCGTCATTGCCGCTCCAAATCGAGATTGCTCGAACACGACTTCCTCGGGCTGTGCTCCCGATGAAACGGGTCGTCGTCGCAGTGCACGGAGCTCAGCCTATGCGAGGAGAGGTTCCACGGTGGCTCTACCTCGGGACCAAACGTTTCCACGTCAGCAGCTTCTTCTATGAGCTTCATGAAGAATGTTGATGACCAATAATCACTCGCCAAGTTCTTCAAATTATAAGCAAATCAACATTAGCAGCAAGCAATACCTTGGCTAATCATCTTATTACCACTTTTGTTATAGTGAATTGCACTTTGCTGCCTTTGTGGTTTGGATATTACGTGAAACCTCCTAATGATTTCTAAAACGAAGCACCGTACCCTCGGATAGGAAGTTCTGCATGCAAATGCATTACACGCGCTCGTGATGCGGCTGACCGACGATCAATCTCAAGACACGTGTTGGGTAATTTTCTTGACCTCAATGTCTCGAACTTAAGCTCCATTATCCACTGTCTTCATGTTAAATGGACGACAATTAATTTTTGTTTCGCTCTTGACTGAAGAGATAGTTAGAGTGTGTTTGGTTTGCGGAAATTAGTAGGGAAAAAGAAAATGAAAAGGAAAATTAGTTTTTATGTTTGGTTGATTGAAGAAATACATAAGAAAAAGAAAAGAAAAATCTAGCTTAAATTTACACTTATAACTAAGGAAAACTAATTTCTTCACCAAACGGTGAGGAAAACGAAAGAAAAACTCATGAAAACCATTTTCTTTCCAATTTTCTTTCCACCCTAATTTCCTTAAATCAAACACAACCTTAGCATTTAATTTGCCAGTTGATATGTTGAGGAGAAAACAATTTTCATGTCTACTTTGGTCATTTCATGTAAAAAGGTCAGATTCTATCACAGTCGCATTACGGGTGCGTTCGTGGGCAGAAGCTGCTGACCAGGGGTTAGGGTGCCACGTTTTAGAAACCATAAGAGGTTTCGCGTAATAACCAAACCACATGTATTAACGTGCATTTCAGTATAACCGCATGAGTGGATAGCAGAATTTACCCATCAAAGAATGATATTTATGTTAGATTGAAAAATATGCAAAAAGCCTCACCATTTTCATCAAATGCAACAGCTCATTCTGTGCAGCTCTGAAGAGCTCCGGGGAAGCCAAGTCGGGAGTCGACAAAATTTCTTGCCGACACCGATGGGAAATATTCACTTCCATCATCGCACCTGTAGCAAAGCAGCTCCATTTTCGAGAATAGTTTTAGCAGAAAACTAACGAAAATAAACATTTTTTCGTACCCGGAACGATATATTCGTCGATTATATGTCGCGCCATGTAGATTCTTCTAACATGATCGTCACCCGGGATTCTCTCGAGCTGCTGTACCTCCTCGTAGAAACGAACGCTCTCCCCAGCTAAGCAGCTGCATCGAAAAATACACAAAAAAAGAAAATAAATAATTACGAAATCGAATGCAATTAAAAAAAAAAAAAGGACCCGTCACCTATCTGCAAATTCCAAGAACGATCGACGAAATCTTCTGTTCGAGAGAAGCTTATCGAAAGGCTCTTTTGGGTTTATCTGACAAATTGGCTCTCTCTGTAATAAATGGCCGCTGTCTGGTATTCCAAGTGCTTGTCCCATTGATTGATGCTCTCGAGGTTTCTTTTTGCTCGAGCTCGTGGTGAAGAACGCAAGCACGATGACACTCGTCTGAAGAAATAAATTCGAATTCAGCATGACGAAGAACAAGTTGATCTATTTTTTTCAGACAGATTTAATTTAAACAGTTATAAACGTCACCGTAGATAGTAATACGGCCCTGGAGATGATTTGAACAGGCGAACTTTCTTCGTGAATTTCGTTCAGAATATAAGCAACCACCCAAATCCCTACGGAGAAATAAAGAAAATTTACGTGAATGATGATATTCGACGTAAATATCTCCTAAATACACACACACACACACACAAACAAGAAATATGCATACCAATGCAACAAGTGGAGAGTAAAATTCCACGCCAGAGGGCTTTGAGCTCGTGGAATCTAAACTCTACATGACGAACCGCTGCTGTAAATCCGATCAAAGCTGCAACGTACAGAGCATGAAGGACAAGAACGGGGATGATCCACTGAGTCTTCATGTGGCAACGGTGATTTAGTGGCTTTTTCGCGTGAATAACTGAGCATCACAATAACAAGATTATAACGATATTAAGTTTCGATGAATAATTCTTGATTCTTACATGCTGAACCAGCAATCCACGGCAAGAGAAACAGTGGGAGAAATACGTACGATCGAACAGGTGGCAAACGTCTCCTGAAAAACCCACAAGAGGCAACAAAATTAGCAACAGCAGCTTGAAAAGAAACCGTATCATATGCATTTGCGAGAAAGATATCAACTTTGACTTACTTAACGAATATGTTGTATAGTTGAAATGCCTGCGCGATTCGACAGCTCAAAAGCAGACCGAACCCTAGTGGCCCTTCGACCCAAACTAGAATCAAACAGCAGATGAATTACTGTTAATGTTATTACGAAGAAAGGCGAATGATTGTGTGAAGCAATCAATAAATCTCAGCATTTATCATCCATAGAATCAAGAAAATAGTGTAAAGTTCTGTGAATTACTCGCCCATATATAGCAAGATCTCCACCAGTGCCTTCCGTATCTGAAAAAGCCAAGCGCCATCTGTTGAAATCCCACACGACGAAAGATCAGTTTTAAAGAACAAAAAACAAAAGTAGAAACTGATCGAGATATTCTACCACGATCGACAGTAAAAAATTGAAGCTCGCAAGAACTTGTATAGCCGCGAGCCAAAAGCAGCTTCGCCCGGATTTTGGAGCATTATGAATCAGATATGGCGCAGCAGCTTTTGCGAGAAGCCTAACAAGATCGAGAGAAAAGGAAGGAACACGTCAATATTTTTTTCCCCAGCAGAGAAATTACACGAGTTGATTGAGTTACAGTAGGATGGAGAGAGCAGCGATGGAGATGGCGACGTAGTCACTTGGGCAGCCACCTTCAACTGCACAACTCGCCATTTCTCCCGACCCAAGGTTCTTGATTTTGCTTGATGCTCGGAACCCGTTTGCTGAAATGTCGCTGAGATAGTAACAGGGTTGATGAAGATGACAACGGAGTCAAATTCCATGTGCTGCTTTAGTCTTGCTTTGGATGTTGAAAGGAATGACTTTTTTTTTTGGAGATTTATCGGTCTCTGTTCCCATTTTAATAAGCAATCGACCAAAGCTAAAACAGTAGAAACTATTGAAAATCCAAATAAGTTGGGTTGGCTTTCACATTTTATTTGTTGCTTAACTTTTTAATGGTATATATAATTGAGGAAGTGAGGTTATAATGATGAGGTAACAATTTTAAGGCAATAAGTTTCGAAATTGAAGCAAGTTTTGGATAATTAACGCTAAATACTTAATTTCAGTCAGGAATTAACATATGTGCTTCACATGTGATAATTAGTTGGGGGAAACCTATGTGCCATTGGAAAAAATTCGGTTCAAATCAGTATCTTCGACGAATTAAAGCAATTTGCGGACAATTAACGAGTCATGAATTAACACACGACAGGTGCACAAAAAAATAATTTGGAATAAAATCATGCGCGACATCAAGGAAAATTCGGTCCAAAACCACATGTCCGACGCCGTGTAAATTTTTTCTCCAATTTAATTGTTAGGTAGACTCACATGTGCTCATTCCGAATTAAATTAGGTTTCTAGCTATAATTAATTGTGCTTGCTTCATTTTAGAAAGTTATTGTCATCAAATTGACTTAATTTTGGTATCCTTAAATGCCACTCCAAGTATATACATGATTAAAAAAAAAAATTAAACCCTTTTTTTAACTTGATAAGGAATTGGCCCAGATTGTATTGCTATCAAGATTTACAGCAGAAATATACATTTTCAAAGATAAGCTATTATTCTTCAATCCGCTTCGATGAGTCGGACGAGTAACGCCAAACGAGCCCTCCGATTAAGTTGTTGATCGCGTGAGAAGCCATTGGAACGACGACAGTCGAAGACGCAATCGCCGCGTAACCGTACAAAATCCCGACAAACGTCGCCCTGTAAAATCACAAGCCACTGACCTCAACTTTCAAAAAACTTGTAAGAACATCTTACATTCAATCAGGAGAATTCATGTGAGAAAAAAATACATAAAACACGTGTTTATTCGTGAGTTGTATTCGTATGACATAAATCATTATTACCGAAAACGAAAATAAACGGTAAAAATTGCAAGAAAATACGGTTCAAATTATCGTACCATATTGCAAATGAGTATTTCCGACCATTTCCCAGGTGTAGTACACCGAACAAAGCAGCAACTAAGGCTACACCGATCCACTCATTGATTGAGCCAACGAGCGGTAATAAAGCACCACGAAAGAGAAGTTCCTGATAGAATTAAATCGTCCTTCACATATCAAATTTTAGGCGGATATATTATTATGTTCAGTAGTTTAAATCGAATTAATTTCGTGATGGAGCCCTCAAGTTTAAAGCTTTATCACCTCGCTGATTCCTGGCAAGAACGCTACGATCAAGTAATCTAGTGGCTCCAAGGATGTAAGAACCTGCATTCGCGTATGAAATAGAAGTTGAGAAAAAAAAAAGATGAAGAAATGGGACAACTTATAAAGGAGTTTGCCTGTTGATTAGCTGCTTCGCTTGATTCTGCAAAATCCCGCCAAGTTTTCAATAGAAAAAACCGACATGATGACACGAGTACAACCGATCCCGCAACTAATTCGAGGTGCCAAGGCTCGAAACTAACTGCAGAATATTAAGTGTGAGATACAAAGGAAAATCTTACGAATATGCATCATATTAAGGTTTTTATTTTTTCTCGAAAGAATATTAAGTTGAAAAACTAATATTTGGTGGTGACTCGTAAGCACGTTCTTACACGTTATGTCTGTTGAAAAATCGACGATGGGAAACCCTCCTGTTGATGCCAAATGTGAAACCTGAAATACATGAAGGGCTTAGCTTTTAGAAACCTCGAAAATAACCTCGAACGGGTCAAATTCTTTCAGAAAACTGTACAAAATTGAAAGTGTAAGAAATTAAATCATCGAAAAAATTAAATCAAACAAATACACTACACACAGTACCTGGCGAATTAAAACACCGAGGGCACCTATAGAACCAGAGGTGACTACACATGCTTGAAGCACAGCATCTCTTGAAGGTAAGCTTTGAGCCTTCGAAGCATCCGGAGAAGATTTCGGTTTCTCTTCTTCGATGCTATTAAAATTTGAGACCTCCCTATTTAGGCCATAGTTTTCATCTCTAAGTGGTGAAGTATTTTCTCCTCCTTTCTTTGATTTCTTAATTCTCTTGGTCTGTTTCTGACCAGAAAATGCATTTATCCTGCCTTTCTAGAACAAAACACACACACACAACGAATCAAATAAAGTCTCAAAACTAACTAAACTGTTAGCATTTTGTGGGGAGGAGACAATTTTTCAAAAGTAAAGCACTCACACGGCATATGAGCTTCGATGAGCTGCTACAGCCATAGATATCCTTATCTTTACCTAACGGAGTAGCCCACGTAGAAAAGTTAAAATCTTGCAGAATTTCATTCGATAAATATCATCAATTTCTTCCGAATTTGTTGGAATTGTCTTATAGGAATGAAGTTAATGGAACAAGGAGACTGATTAAAGAGAGAATTGAAGTACCCAGTGACTCGGACGAGGCAAGATGGTGCGGAGGGAGAGATTTGAAGCAATTTGTGCTTAGAATCTGCATTTTTCCCATGTATTTATTTATTTGAACAAGGTTTGATATTAACATCTTAGTGGAAGATGCTTATTATTACTTGTAAGATTTAATTGAGTGGAAGATACTCAACGGGCCAATAAATAAATTAGCCCACTTTTCTTAATGGGCAAGATTTTACACAATTCGGGCCTTTAACTTAAGTATTCTCAAATTACTTCAATTTTAAAAACTTATTGTCATAAATTATCAAACTTTAAAATAGTGGAATCTTTATTACGCTGTCAACCCTCATAATATACCAGATGAAGTCGTCTGTCCCATAATACATGTCTCAATTCTTTTCCCACTCATCTTCACCCTATAATCCTGTGGCTCAAAACTTTTGTTTTTTATTTTTTTTATTTTTTAATTTCATAATCCACCAAATCATAAAATCATTCTTATTTCATATAATTTATAGGATAAAAACAAATAAACACATCTGAATTATCCTTCTTTGATGACAATCAAATTGATATTCATATCATATATTTTTCGCTATTGATAAGATTAATTTTTTTTAAAATTATGGGACAAAAAATGGGACATATATTATGGGACAGAAGATTTCACCCCTAATCTACGGACAAAAAAATAATAAAGCCATATATTATGTTCTATGTTCATTAGTGGTAAACATTGATCACACACACTTTTTGAAGTAAATACTGAAAATGTTTGCTCGCTCTCATAAGCCTAAAGAGTATACGATGACAATGTACAATGACTCCCTCTGCCTTCAGCCTTGTTTGTTACTGTCACAAAGCTTCAATTCTTCACCCTAATAACACCATAAAAACTTGATCAGCAGCAACAAAAAAAATAAAAAAAAATTAAAAGCAATTTCACAGTATCGAGACCGAGTTCTTAAATCATCGAACTTGCCCAGATTTTTCCTTTGCCTTCTTCTCCCTCGACTCTGCTTCCTTAGCAACGTCACCATCCCCTTGCGATGACGATTCATCTGTTTCCGGGTTCAAGAAGCTCAGCTTTCCAAACGAGTCCTTAGCATCTCCGAAGAAGTCCTTCACTTTATCGACAACTGTTTTGAGCTCTTCTTGCTTCGGCAGCTGAATCGAAAAATATAAACAAATATTTGAAAGATTCTTTTAAGATAAAGCAAGGCGTTACATATATACTGTTTTCTTACCTCAATCACATCATTAGCAGCTAATGCAGCCCTTATATTATTGTTCTCCTGCATGTTTCAGAGCATTCGAAACATTAGAGATTCATTCACAAAAGGGCCTTTTTTATTCGAATAATGTGATTAAAATTGAACATTACAACTAGTTTGTATCCGTATCTGAACTCCGTCGCACCCCGTAACATGCGGAACTGTTTCACAGCCACCTTCTGCATTTCCTTTTCGTCCTATAATAAGACATACATACATAACCCTTCAAAAAAATGTAAGAAAAAGACATTTATGATGCGTTTGGTTTGCGGAAATTAGTAGGGAAAAAAAATAAAATTGAAAAGGAAACCTAACTTTTATGTTAGTTGGTTTAATAAATTGATGAGGAAAATTAAAGAAAATAAAAGAAAATCTAGTCAAGTTTATACTTAAAACTAATGAAAACTCATTTCTTCACCAAATGGTGGGTAAAATGAAAGAAAAACTTATGAAAATCATTTTCTCTCCGATTTTCTTTCCTATATTACTTTCATCCCTCCAAACACAGCCTTAAATCGCCGTAATTGCTCCAAAAACGTCTCAATCGAAGATAAGAGGGTCTTCTGTTCTTGTCCCGGCAAAGAAAAAAAAAACTGATTTGCCTAATCATTTCTCATTGGCAAGGAAGAGAAATGGTGATCATAAAATCAAGAAACACCGACCCTGTAAACAACTGCTGCGAGATTTCGGGCAAGAGTGTCCTTGTAGATGTATTTGCCAATAAAAGTATCCTTAGCAGACACAATTATCTTCGCGGTGGTGCCGCCAGTGACGATGTTTAGCGGGTACCAAAGGTATACCTTAGAAAACAAAGAATCACCTCATCATCAAGCTATGAAATCGAGCTTAAAGCTCGAAGCTTTTTTCTCGTTCAATAAATTGCAAAGATAGAGTTTTGCTTCGAAATAGTAAACTTACTAACATTGGCCATTCGAATGAAGATGACGAATTTGGGGTTGCCGTCGTCTTCGAGCTTAGGCATAGGCGGCGGTCGGCCTTGAAACTGCCTCGACATCATCCCTTTCTTGCTCTTCGCTTCGACCACCATCGTCGGATTATGCCGCCGCTTGCGTGGCGCTGCTGTAGAGGAAGAAGTCGCCGTTCTCGAGGAGAAAAGCAGCGAGTGCATGAGTAGAGAATCGCCGCGCGTTCTCACGCTTGAAGATGACGATGATGATGATGAGGGCAATTTGATCAGTGGATTCAATGACAACACCTCCATAACTTTACGGTCAGATAACAAAAACAAACTTTGAAGTTTTTTCTCGACTGTGTGTGTATTCTCTCTTTTCGCCAAAGCTTATCCACAGAATTTTCAAGAATGAGTTCTCTCTCTCATTTCCTGTTTTTGGCAATTTTTACATTTTTCATACCCTATGTATGTCATGGTGAATTTCGTCCTCAATTTTTCCGAATTACAGTTTCAGTCTCAATATTATCGATTTTAGGTATTTTTGGTCCCCAATTAACATCATTAGTTTCTATGGAATTTAACACGTTACGCGCCTGATTATCATTTAATCGACTTAAATGCTAAAAAATCATTTTCTTCGACATTGAATGAAAGACTTTGCGGAGAGTTATGGCATAAACTCAAACTAACGATTCAATTATAACAGTGGAATGTTCTGATCGTTTAAGTTGACGTGAGCACTTTTTTGGGTTGTAATATGAAAATAGAATGTTTTAAGGTGGAAAGAGTGAACCCAGGTGCGTATAACGTGTTAAATTCCATCCAAACACACGATTAAGTTAAACGGGGACAAAAAACGCTCAAATCGATAACATCGGGAACTGAAACTGTAAGTCCGAAAATAAGGCACCAAAAACGCCCATAGGCCAAACTTTGACGGCTAAAAATGTAAAAATCCCTCCTGTTTTTTATAGTATTTATATATGCCAGTAAATAGTCGCGAGGCCTTGGTCTAGTGGTCAATGACGAGACATTAAGGACTTTGTAGGTTAGGTCGTGTGATCGAATCCCATTCCCACAATTTCCTTGAGTAGTCCCCATGGACCTTTATAGCCAATGACTATCGTTGTCAGATGGGTTTGAGACGTATTCATCTAGTTCCAGTGATCAGTTCCACCTCTAGAGTGTAGGACACAATTAAACATCCGTCGGGTCTGTGTGGCGCAAACCCACATCAGTGTTCAGAGGCTTTCCCATAGTCAGGTTTAATGGGATACCTCCGTACAGGGAAAATATATATATGTCCATAAATAGTCTATCTTTCTACTTGTATGTTTTCTCTCTCATCCAAACAAAACGAAACAAGCCAAACATGTGGATAACACTTGGGCCTCGCCATGTAAGCGCTGCATCGCCGCTAGCCCATGTTCCCACTAGTGTTTTGTCGCAAAAAGATGCAATCTTTACCGCCCACTCCGACGGTGAAGAGCTCTCTGATAGAGCCCGACAACGGCGTTTTAGTGGACCTAATCGTCCCCAAGAATCAAAGGGCTTCGAAGATCTCGGAAGCCGAGGCAATGCCCAAAATGAAGCAGACGAAGGTCGACGTCGAGTGGGTTCACGTGATTCCTGAGGGCTGGGCTAGCCCGTTTGAAGGGGCTCATGAGGGAAGATGCGTATTTGCAGAGCCTCCACTTCAATTGCTTTGCTTGAGGACGAAAAATTGCAGCTTTGTCCTTGCCGATCGTGTTGGCCATCGACGACGATGCCAAGGCGAGCATCGGAGGGTGTAATGATGTTGCCCTTGTGGGCCCTGATAGAGATTTCGTTGCCATTCTCAGAAGATTTGTGTGTGGTTTCGGGATTTTTTTAGAAATATATTGTTAATGTTGACATTGACAATGTGGACTCAACATTTGAGTCAACAGTTGCGATGCTAACATTGACAATGTGGACTCAACATTCCAGTCAACATCGATTGACTCGGACTTGGTCCAACCTTAATTTTGTCTTTCAAACCCAAAAACCGTTTTCCCTATTATTGCGGAACTATTTAAATGTGTGCAGAGGTTACTTACGAGATGAACTTGTTCAAAAAAGAGTGGAGTGGAGTGAATACTAAAAATAGGATGCTTATTCAACCGCTTCAAGATGCTTACTAAAAATAGGAGAAGTGGAGCTCGTGGCTGAATAAGTCGAAGCATTATCTCAGACGTAAAGTCATGGAGATCATGGAGAACGTGGGGAGGACTGAAGTCGAAGCTATGAAGAGTATAAATACAAGACTCCGATGCCGACCGACGATGAGCAGAACTATAACGTATGACGAGCGACCAAAGAGATGAAAACGAAAAAGAGAGAGCTCTCACTATATACTCATCTTTCTGTTATTTACCTAGTGTTTTACCTATTCATAGATCGTAGGTATCTGTGTTGAGATTAGAAGAGTCGTTAGATTCTTTACTAGGTTGATTTTACTATCTTTCGATAGTTCTACTTTTTGTAATCCATTCTTTGAAGTGGAATTTTTCCCTGAAGGCGTGTAGCAAGTTATTTAACTTGCTGCATATTTTAAAACTGTGTCTCCATTGTTTTTAACTGCTAAGTTTTGAAACTTTCCGCTGTGCTAAAACTTTCTGTTCCTGAATGTTGGTTCAACATTAAGGACAACATTACTGGTATACTTTTGACTTAGCTATTTCCATATCTTTACGGGACCGGTCCTTTTCAGATTGGTATCAGAGCAACCGCTTGATACACTAAGCGTTTTTATCCTAGATATGGATGTCTTAAGCTCAAACTATTTTGGCAAAGTGCCTGTCCTATACGGATCAAACTATGCCTACTGGAAAATCCGAATGAGACAATGCATAAGGTCGATTGACTCTCGTGCTTGGGATTCGGTTCTTAACGGTTATACCCCTCCTAAAACCCTTCCAGATGCTGATGGAGAAGTGTTCGGCAAACCCATTGCCGAATGGACTGCTCTTGAAAGAGCAGCAGCCGATTTTAACGAAAAAGCCTTACATGCCGTTTTTTCTTCCGTCGATATTTTTATGTTCAAAATCATCCAAAACTGTACCACTGCGAAACATGCGTGGGATATGTTGCAAATGTATTGTGAGGGTGATGCGAGCGTTAAAGACACAAAGTTACGTCTTTTAAATAGCCAATTTGAAAACCTTCGTATGATGACGATGAAGATATTACTACTTATTTTGGAAAACTTTCGAATATTTCTAGCGAGTGTCATAGCCTAGGTGAACCTATCTCTAACAAAGTGTTGAATTCTAAGGCTATCAGGTCAATATCGGAGAAGTTCAACGTGAATGTGGCAGCTGTAGAGGAAGCCCACAATCTGGCCACACTCGACTTCAATACCCTCATGAACATTATGAAGAACTATAGTTCACTGATCATACTCATCTCAAATGTGGAATTCATAGCTTGGATAAAATCATCCGACATAGATCTCGATGTTGATCCGAAGACTATGTCATCAACATAAATTTGACAAATTAACACTTCATTACCAACTCTTTTTACAAAAAGAGTTCTATCGGCTTCACCTCTAACAAAATCAAAGTCTAAGAGAAACGAAGTAAGTATACCATACCAAGCTCGACGAGCTTGCTTTAAACCATAAAGAGCTTTTTGCAATTTAAACACATGATCAGTATGGTAAGGGTCTTCGAACCATTTCGGTTGCTCAACATAAATTTCTTTATCAATAAAGTCATTTAAGAACGCACCATTAACATCCATCTGGTGGAGGGTAATGTTGAGCCAACATACAATAGCAAGCAAGAGTCTTATGGATTCTAACCTTGCTACGGGGACAAAGGTTTCATCAAAGTCTATTCCCTCAAATTGGGTATAGCCTTGGGCAACTAAACGAGCTTTGTTCATAATCACATTCCCATACTCATCAGATTTGTTTTTGAAAATCCACTTTGTACCAATGACGTTACCGTTGCTTGGTCGTGGAACCAAAGTCCATCAAATTGAACAACCTCTTCTTGCATAGCATTGATCTAAAAACTGTCCTTGAGGGCTTCAAGAACATTTTTCGGTTCAATTTCAGATACAAATTAATTAAACCTTACTCGTTGTATACGGAAGTAATGCATACAATTTTACCATAGATCTATAATCTCTTCGTGGTTTATCCCTGGTCTTCCGTCCTTCATCCAATCTGCCTATGATCTTATCAGAGGGGTGAGACTTCTGAATCCTAGCAGGGGGATCTCTCCGAACATTTAAGGTTTCATCTTCAGTATCCTGTTCAGGAGCTAATGTTGAGTCGGATGTTGACTCAACATTATTAGCTTCCAGACCCTCCGCTGGCCAATCGTCGGAACAACATCTGCAATATCAACTTGAGGAGTATTTCTGCTAAGGTCAGCGGAATCATCAAAAACAATGTTAACTGATTTCTGAATAGTTTTCAATCTAAGATTGTAAACACGATAAGCACGACTATTAGTAGGATATCCCAAGAAAATGCATTTGTCACTGTTCGAATCAAACTTTGTCAAATGCTACGATCATTCAACATATAGTGACCATCCAAACACGTGAAAATACTTGACCGTAGGCTTCGTACCCTTCAAAATCTCGTAAGACTTTTTCTTTGTCCCTTGACGAAAGAAAACTCTATTGGAGATATGGCAAGCCGTGTTCAAAGCTTCAGCCCAGAATCTTTTAGAAAGACTCTTGGATTGTAGCATTGCACGAGCCATTTCCTGAAGAGTTCTATCTTCCTTTCGACTACCCCATTTTGTTGAGGTGTCTTAGGAGAACTCATTGATAATACCCTTTTTGTCACAAAAATCTTTAAAAAGTTGATTTTCAAACTCTATACCATGACCAGACCTAATACGAAAGATGGGAGTACAAAAGTTATTTTTTATCATAGCACAAAAAATTTTGAAAAAATTAAAAGTTTCTGATTTCTCTCTAAGAAAAAATATCCATGAAAACCTAGAAAAGTCATCAACTAGGACATACACATATTTTTTACCGCCTATACTATCTACTTCCATATGACCCATAAGATCCATGTGAAGTAGCTGAAAGCAGTGGGCGATTCTAAAATGTTGACCAACATTTTGATCAACATTATGACTGGCATGCTTCTGCTTGCCTTTCAGACATTGCTCACAAATAATCTTTCCACAATCCTTAAGGTTGGAAATTCCTCTGATTGTCTCATGTCGAATCAATTGTTCTAGGGTTCTGTAATTGACATGACACAATTTATTGTGCCATAAAACAATATCATCTTCCGTTTTAGAGACTTTACATACCTCTTTTCTCTCATCCTTATCACCAACTTGATAGCAATTATCACTCGATCTTTTACCTGCCATCACACACAAATTCTTGTCATTAAAAACTTCACAGCATTCTCGATCAAAACCTTACCTCAAGATCGTCGTCACATAATTGACTTATGCTAATTAAATTAGTAACAAATCCATCAACATGGAGGACATTCCTTAGGGCAGGAAAGCCAACCACATTAAGTTTCCCTCGTCCGAGAATTTTACCTTTTGCTCCACCTCCAAAAGTAACCGTACAATTGCTCAAGGAAGTATAATATATCAAGTAATCTTTGGTACATGTCATATGGCGTGAACAATCACTATCAAAGTACCAAGAGCCTGAAATATTAGCTTTCAAGGACGTGTAAACAACATTACATTGAATTGACGACTTTATTACCCACACTTTCTTCTGAACTGATGGACTCCAAAAAGCTCTATTCTTATGATTAACAGAATTTAAACTACGGTTGTCTGAACTATCTCCGGACATTCTCTTCAACACTGATATCTCCGGATATGTCCAGGTTTAAGACAGAAATGGCACTTAAAACTTCTAGACTTGGACTTCGATGCATGATGCTTAGATTTTTTAGGATGTGATTTGAATCCTAGACCATGATTAGAAGTATTAACGAAAGAAAGTACATCATCAAGTGTTGACTTGCCTTTATTCATATTTGAAAAGGTATCTGAAGCCTTGTTGACTTGCGTTTGTAGCTTGTCAATTTCTTTGTCATTTCTGCTCAATAAGGCATCCATCTTGCACATCCCTTCAAGCAAGCCATTGATTACCTTGTCGTTGTTAAGATTTTCCTCAGTCAGCACTTGAACGAAATCCTTTAGTTTCGAGATTTCCTTCCTTTGATTCGTCCACTCTACATACAGTTGTTAGTAAGTTTCTTCCAGTGATTCAACATCCTCGGCATGTTCTAAAAGATCTCCTGAGTAACCTAACAAATATTCATCAAAATTGTTTGGTTCATCATAATAAAAAAGAATATATTGTTCAGATGTTGAATCCAATGTTGGATCAACATCCGTTACCGCATTAAACCCAGTATGATGTTCCTCTTCTTCGTTGTCAGAGAATGTTGGATTTGGGATAGTCCATTTGGCAACATGATGCGTGTTTCTTGCTGGAGCGTCTTCTTCATCATCAGATAGGCTGACCCAATATCCTTTTCCAAACCTGCGAAGAGTGTTAGCACATTCATTTGCAAAATGACCCTAGCATTTGCAAGCATGACATTGGAAATAGTCCTTGTCAAGTTTGTCGGCTTTCGCTTTATCAGCAGAACTTCTTCTGTTGATAGGGCGATTAGGCGTGGATGAAGACTCTTGAGCGTTGAGAAAATTCTTGAATGTTGGACCAACATTCAACTCTCTCTTATTTTTCAGTAACCTTTTGAACTTCCTAACAATCATAGCCATATCCTCATCATCGTCAGGATTAACCTCAGATTCAACACCTGAAGGTTGCGAGACTAGAGCAAGACTTTTACCCCTTGACGTATTTTTCTGAACTTCGAGATTGTTCTCGTAGTTCTTCATAATGTTCATCACGTTATTGAAGTCGAGTGTGGCTAGATTGTGCGCTTCCTCTACAGTTGCCACCTTCACATTAAACTTCTCAGATAGTGAACTAATAGCCTTAGAATTTAAAACTTTGTTAGAAATAGGTTCACCTAGACTATGCCACTCGCGAGAAATATTCAAAAGATTTCCAAAATAAGTAGTGATGTCTTCATCGTCCCACATACGAAGGTTTTCAAATTGACTATTTAAAAGACGCAACTTAGTGTCTCTCACGCTCGCATCACCCTCACAATACCTTTGCAACATGTCCCAAGCATGTTTCACATTTGGTACAGTTTTGAATGATTTTGGACATAAAAATATCGACGGAGGAAAAAACGGCATGTAAGGCTTTTTCGTTAAAATCGGCTGCTGCTTTTTCAAGAGCAGTCCATTCGGCAATGGATTTGTCAAACACTTCTCCATCTGCATCAGGATGTGTTTTAGGATGGGTATAACCATTGAGAACCGAATCCCAAGTGTCAATAGACTTTATGCACTGTCGCATTCGGATTTTCCAATAGGCATAGTTTGATCCGTCTAAGATGGGGACTTTGCCAATATAGTTTGGGCTTAGGGCATCCATATCAATAGGATAAAAACTCTTAGTGTATCAAGCGGTTGCTTTGATACCAATTGAAAGAGAGGGAGGTCCCGATAAATTGATATGGAATTAGCCAAGTTAAAAGTAAATCAGAAATGTTGACACTAATGTTGAAACAACATTCGGGATCGGAAAGTTTTAGCACAGTGAAAAGTTTAAAACTTAGCAGTAAAGACGATGGAGACACATTTTAAAATATGCAGCAAGTTAAATAACTTGTTCCACGCCTTCAGGGCAAAATTCCACTATAAAGAATGGATTACAAAAAGAATAACTATCAAAAGATGGTAAACCTAGCCTAGGAAAGAATATTAGAACTCAATCGATCTTCACACAAAGAATACGTATAGAAACTAGGTTATATACAAAAGTGTGAAGATAAATACTAGGCTAAAAACGGATTGACGAAAATATATGGTGAGAGCTCTCTCGTTTTCTTTATACTTGTTCGCCACTCTATATGTGGGTCTTTCGTCGTCGTTCATCATGGTCGTTCGTCGTAGTCGTTCGTCGTCAGTCGTTTTTGTACGAGATCGAAGTTCTTCTTTAGATAGCTGCAATTCCATTAGAGATCATATCTATTCCGAAAATAACTCCTTCTTTTTAGCTCCATTTCCATTCCGAAAATATCTCCTCCACTTTATTGGATCATATCCATTCCGAAAACAACTCTTCCTTTTTAGCTTCATATCCATTCCGAAAGTATCTCCTGCACACTCGTAAATAAAGCCATAATATATGGTAAACGGTTTTCAGATTTGAAAGACAAAATCAAGGATGGAACAAGTCTGAGTCACACGATGCTGACTCGGATAGTGGTTTCATATCGTCAATGTCAACAAAGTCAACATTAACAAATGCTATTCTTATTCTATTTGATCATATGAATCGAGTTATGTGTTTTATGTTTAAGCTTCCTGCTTGCGTGTGATTGTCCTCCATAAGTATGATCCTTGACCGGTGTTTATGAGACAAACAAAGTGATTAAATTAGTCAGAACAATAAACATTGATCAATACTACGTAAAGCGATCAGACGTGGAATTCGGTTTCGGATGTGTTTTTTTTCGAAATCTTAGGCACCGAAAACGTTTAAATTCGGGAAATTTTTTAGAGATTGAATGCGTACATAAGTACTACAATCATATAGACATATAAGGATTGATTCTCTATCGAATAGGATTGATGTTGCGGGACAAACGAGTATGAATTATTTTAGAAAATTCTATATTAATCATATAATTAGATCGCATGAAGACGTCAGAATAATTTATGCCGAGCATGTGCCTTGATCACGTTTTCATTACTTGATTCAAGTCGTTATCTTTATTTGCTTTTGATTTCTGATCTAGCGGTTTTTTTAGTTTCGTCAGTAGTCAACTCTTTAAAAATCATAAAATTATCATTTTAAACTAGAAATAGGAAGAAATTCCTACAATTAACCGAGATGCCCTTGCGGATCGATACTTGAACTTACGTCTGTTTTACAAATTGCAGGACTTTATATAATTGCTGGTATTCGAGCATGCCACAGACCCTATAGTAGGAGAACTATTAAAAAGTGATATAGATGTCAAGGACTGTTGTGAAAGTTGAAATAATAGATAACCATTGGGTAAGCAAGAACGTGACCAAGTTGGACAATGAACCAAATAAAGTTGTAAATTGTTAAGAGGGTCGTAATCTTACTTTATGAAGAATCAAGAAACCACGCATGTGTGTGTCTCATTTTCATAAAGAAAACAAAGTGTCTCGATTTTATAACGCCATGATGATACCCAAATCAAGAAATAATGTCGGCATAACGAAGTGGATTTAGTTATTGTTTACGTCTTTTTCTTTGAACATGATGATACCCAAATCAAGAAATAATGTCGACATGATTTCTAAAATATTTTGATATTAAGTGGATTTAGTTATTGTTTACTTCTTTTTCTTTGAACACGATAATATCTAAATCAAGAAATAATGTCGACATGATTTAAAATATTTCGATACAAAGTGGATTTAGTTATTGTTTACGACTTTTTATTTGAAAATTCAAATAATGCAACATTAACGTTTCATATGCGGAATTGGTAATGAACATGGTTCAGTGGTACAAAGATCGAAGCATGAAGTACAATTATTTAATGCGCAAATATAGTTTTCCGACATGTTTTCCAAATACGAACTGCAGAATCCTCTCGACTAGTGTGTGTGTAATTTAATTTGATTCACATAATTGTTAAGAAGAGTAATGTGATTTGGGAAGCTATGCTGTTGTGTAGGTAAAATGATGGACATGCAGAGTTCTATCGTTAATCTCGTATTTCCTTTTTTATTTTCTTCCAGAAATAACAAGTGGGGTATGGATGAAATGTAATTTGGTCTCAATAATCACGTTAAGTTGCAGACAAATATCACTATAATTTCGAAATTTCGAAGAACGGTAAACTTTTACAGAAGATCCAGCAGAAAAGAGGGAAAAAAAAAGGAGAAAATGATATTTTGAGTTTGTGTTGGAATACGGTTGTGGTGTGTTTATTACTATATTCTTTGGACTTTGGGCGTCAGTTGTGGATGGTGTAAAATTTATAGGTATTTAAACAAGCATAGCTTCCCAAATCAGCCATTGGACCCGAAAAGTAAAGCTCCGCATCACTCTTCTTAACAATAATGTGATGACTTGTTTGGATACCTGAATTTCGATTTGAAAATCGTTCCTCCAAATCATCCGTTTGGGAACCACTCGGATTTGGATTTCAATTTCATCCAAATTCGAGGAGCATAAACGCTTGTTGTTTGATAATTTTAAAATTCGACCACAAGTGGTCGATTTTCGAAATACAAATCCTCACCGTAATGAATTCCCATAAAATAATAATAGTAATAATAATAATAATAATTTTACTGAGTAGGTGGACAGAGAGAGTGAGAGGGTGAATACTTATCTTGGTGAGAGCGGATTTAATTTTACTGAGCTAATTAAAAGCAGATACAATCGAGTGGATAAGAGATCTCACCTTTAATATGCATGGTATAATATTCTTGATATAGTAAAAACCAAACGTCCGCGGTATCAAGTTAACCGGTATCAAGTGAACCGCATAAATATATCACGAGGAATGACGATCCACTGCACCAGCACACATATAATCATGAGATCTTGGGAGGTAAAATAAAACTGAAATCTCGTTATCACACCACGAATACATACTGTTAATGTTGACATTGACAATGTGGACTCAACATTCCAGTCAACATCGATTGACTCGGACTTGGTCCAACCTTGATTTTGTCTTCAAACCCAAAAACCGTTTTCCCTATTATTACGGAGTTAGTTAAATGTGTGCAGAGGTTACTTACGAGATGGACTTGTTCAAACAAGAGTGGAGTGGAGTGGATACTAAAAATAGGATGCTTATTCAACCACTTCAAGATGCTTACTAAATATAGGAGAAGTGGAGCTCGTGGCTGAATAAGTCGAAGTATTATCTCAGACGTGAAGTCATGGAGATCATGGAGAACGTGTGGAGGACTGGAGTCGAAGCTATGAAGAGTATAAATACAAGACTCCGATGCCGACCAACGATAACAGAGATAACGGAAATAATATCCGACGAGCGACAAAAGAGAAGAAAACAAAAAAGAGAGAGCTCTCACTATATACTCGTCTTTCTGTTCTTTACCTAGTATTTTACCTTTTCATAGATCGTAGGTATCTGTGTTAAGATTAGAAGAGTCGGTAGATTCTTTACTAGGTTGTTTTTACTATCTTTCGATAGTTCTACTTTTTGTAATACATTCTTTGAAGTGGAATGCCCTGAAGGCGTGTAGCAAGTTATTTAACTTGCTGCATATTTTAAAACTGTCTCCATCGGTTTTAACTGCTAAGTTTTGAAACTTTCCGCTGTCCTAAAACTTTCTGTTCATGAATGTTCGTTCAATATTAAGGACAACATTTCTGATATATTTTAACTTAGCTATTTCCATATCTTTACGGGACCGCTCCTTTTCAGATTGGTATCAGAGCAACCGCTTGATACACTAAGCATTTTTATCCTTGATATGGATGCCTTAAGCTCAAACTATTTTGGCAAAGTTCCCGTCCTAGACGGATCAAACTATGCCTATTGGAAAATTCGAATGAGACAATGCATGAAGTCGATTGACTCTCGTGCTTGGGATTTGGTTCTTAACAGTTATACCCCTCCTAAAACCCTTCCAGATGCTGATGGAGAAGTGTTCGACAAACCCATTGCCAAATGGACTGCTCTTGAAAGAGCAGCAACCGATTTAACGAAAAAGCCTTACATGCCGTTTTTTCTTCCGTCGATATTTTTATGTTAAAAATCATCCAAAACTGTACCAATGTGAAACATGCGTGGGATATGTTGCAAAGGTATTGTGAGGGTGATGCGAGCGTTAAAGACACAAAGTTGCGTATTTTAAATAGCCAATTTGAAAACCTTCGTATGAGGGACGATGAAGATATTACTACTTATTTTGGAAAACTTTTGAATATTTCTAGCGAGTGTCATAGTATAGGTGAACATATCTCTAACAAAGTGTTGAATTCTAAGGCTATTAGGTCACTATCGGAGAAGTTTAACGTGAAGGTGGCAGCTGTAGAGGAAGCCCACAATCTGGCCACACTCGACTTTAATACCCTCATGAACATTATGAAGAACTACGAGACCAATCTCGAAGTTCAGAAGAATGCGTTTAGAGGTACAAGTCTCGCTCTAGTCTCGCAACCATCAGGTGTTGAATCTGATGTTGAGCCAGACGATGATGAGGATATGGCTATGATTGTTAGGAAATTCAATAGGTTACTGATAAATAAGAGACAGATGAATGTTGGTCCAACATTCAAGAATGTTCTCAATGCTCAAGAGTCTTCATCTGCTCTGAATCGCTCTATCAACAAGAGAAACTCTGCTGATAAAGCGAAAGCCGACAAACTTGACAGGGACTCCGTCCAATGTCATGCTTGTAAAGGTTGGGTCATTTTGCAAATGAATGTGCTAACACTCTTTGCAGGTATGGAAAAGGATATTGGGTCAGCCTATCTGAAGATGAAGATGACGTGCCAGCAAGGAATATGCATCAGATCGCCCAAAGGACTCAAGCTCAAATTCCAACCTTCTCTGACAACGAGGAGGAGGAACATCATACTGGGTTTAATGCGGTAACGGATGTTGATCCAACACTGGATTCAACATCTGAACATTATATTCTTTTTGATTATGATGAATCAAATAATTTTGATGAATCTTTATTGTTAGATGATTCATGAGATTGTTTAGAACATGCTAAGGATGATGAATCACTGGAAGAAACGTACAAACTACTGTACGTAGAGTGGACGAATCAAAGGAAGGAGATCTCGAAATTGAAGGACTCCGTTCAAGTGTTGACTGAGGAAAATGTGAACAATGAAAAGGTGATCAATGACTTGCTTGAAGGAATGAGCAAGATGGAAGCCTTGCTGACCAGAAAGGACAAAGAAATTGACAAGCTTCAAACGCAAGTCAATAAGGCTTCAGACACCTTCTCAAAGATGAATAAAGGTAAGTCCACACTTGACGAGGTATTTTCTTTAGTTACTACTTCTAATCACGGTCTAGGATTCAAATTACATCCTAAAAAATCCAAGCATTCTGCATCGAAGTCCAGGTCTAGAAGTTTTAAGTGTCATTTTTGTCTTAAACCTGGACATATTAAACCTTATTGCTGGAAAGTGAAAGATGTGATATCCAAAAAGCAAATGTTCACTGAAAAATCATCCAACATTCGCTCCAACATTGAGAAATCAGTATTGAAGAAAATATCTGGAGGTGGTTCAGACAACATTAGTTCTGGTTCTATGAATCACGTAAATACGACTTTTTGGAGTCCATCAGTTCATAAGAAAGCTTGGGTATGAAAATCACCGGTTCTTTGTAATGTTGTTTACACGTCCTTGAAGGCTAACGTTTCAGGATCTTGGTACTTCGATAGTGGTTGTTTACGACACATGACAGGTACCAAAGACCACTTGATAGACTACACTCCCTTAAGTTACGGTACGGTTACTTTTGGAGATGGGGCTAAAGGTAAAATTCTCGGACGAGGTAAACTTAATGTGGTTAGTTTTCCTGCCCTAAGGAGTGTCCTCCATGTTGACGGATTGGTTGCTAACCTCATTAGCATAAGCCAACTATGTGACGACGATCTTGAGGTAAGGTTTAATAGAGAATGCTGTGAAGTTTTTAATGACAAAAACTTGTGTGTGATGGCAGGTAAAAGGTCTAGTGATAATTGCTATCAAGTTGGTGATAAAGATGAAAGCAAAGAGGTATGTAAGATGTCCAAAACCGAAGATGATATTGTTCTTTGGCATCATAAATTGGGTCATGTCAATTATCGAACCTTAGAACAATTGATTCGGCATGAGGCAATCAGAGGTATTCCCAATCTTAAGGATTGTGGAAAGATTATTTGTGAGCAATGTCTTAAAGGCAAGCAGAAGCATGTCAGTCATAATGTTGACCAACATTTTGCTCAACATTTTAGAACTGCCCACTGCTTTCAGCTACTTTACATGGATCTTATGGGTCCTATGAAAGTAGACAACATAGGTGGTAGAAAATATGTGTATGTCTTAGTTGATGACTTTTCTAGGTTTTCATGGATATTTTTTCTTAGGAAAAAATCTGAAACTTTTGATTTTTTCAAAACCTTTTGTGCCATGATCAAAAATAACTTTTGTGCTCCCGTTTTTCGTATTAGGTCCGATCATGGTAGAGAGTTTGAAAATCAATTTTTAAAGATTTTTGTGACAAAAAGTGGATTATCCATGAGTTTTCTTCTTCTAAGACACTTCAACAAAATGGGGTAGTCGAAATGAAGAATAGAACTCTTCAGGAAAGGGCCCGTGTAATGCTACAATCCAAGAGTCTTTCTAAAAGATTTTGGGCGGAGGCATTAAATACGGCTTGTCATATCTCTAATAGAGTTTTCTTTCGTCTTGGGACAAAGAAAACCTCTTACGAGATATTGAATGGTACGACGCATACGGTCAAATATTTTCACGTGTTTGGATGTACTTGCTATATGTTGAATGATCGTGAGTATTTGACTAAGTTTGATTCGAAAAGTGACAAATGCATATTCTTGGGATATTCTACTAATAGTCGTGCTTATCGTGTTTACAATCTTAGATTGAAAACTATTCAGGAATCTGTTAATATTGTGTTTGATGATTTCGCTGACATTGGCAGAAATACTCCTCAAGTTGACATTGCAGATGTAGTTCCGACGGTTGGTCCAGCAGAGGATCTGGAAGCTAACAATGTTGAGTCAACATCTGACTCAACATTAGCTCCTGAACAGGATACTGAAGATGAAATATTAAATGTTCAGAGAGATCCCCTTGCTAGGATTCAGAAGTCTCACCCCTCTGATCAGATCATTGGCAGACTGGATGAAGGAAGGAAGACCAGAAATAAACCACGAAGATATTATAGATCAATGGTAAAAAATGTATACATGACTTCCGTATACAACGAGGTAAGGTTTAATTGTTTTGTATCTGAAATTGAACCTAAAAACGTTCTTGAAGCCCTCAAGGACAGTTTTTGGATCAATGCTATGCAAGAAGAGCTTGTTCAATTTTATAAAAATCAGGTTTTAAATTTGGTTCCACGACCAAGCAATGGAAACGTCATTGGTACAAAGTGGATCTTCAAGAACAAATCTGATGAGTACGGAAATGTTATTAGAAATAAAGCTTGCAAGTTGAGGGTATAGACTTTGATGAAACCTTTGCCCCCGTAGCAAGGTTAGAATCTATAAGACTCTTACTTGTTATTGCATGTTGGCTCAACATTACCCTCCACCAGATGGATGTTAAGGGTGTGTTCTTAAATGGCTATATTGATAAAGAAATTTACGTTGAGCAACCGAAAGGTTTCGAAGATCCTTATTATACTGATCATGTGTATAAGTTACAAAAAGCTCTTTATGGTTTAAAGCAAGCTTCTCGAGCTTGGTACGGTAGGCTAACTTCGTTTCTCTTAGAATTTGGATTTGTTAGAGGCGAAGCCGATAGAAATCTTTTCGGGAAAAGAGTTGGTAATGAAGTGTTAATCTCTCAAATCTACGTGGATGATATAGTCTTCGGATCAACATCTCGATTTATGTCGGAAGAGTTTATCCAAGCTATGAATTCCACATTTGAGATGAGTATGATCGATGAACTAACATTTTTCCTAGGTCTACAGGTGAAACAAAGCAAGGATGGCATATTTATGTCTCAGGAAAAATACGCAAAGAACATTGTGAAGAAGTTCGGCTTAGATAATGCCAAGGTAATGAGAACTCATATGGGGTCTACGTAGAAGGTAAGTAAAGATAATGTTGGGGAGAATGTTGACCCAACATTATATCGTTCTATGATAGGTAGCTTATTATATCTTTTTGCGAGTAGACCAGACATTATGTATAGTGTTTGTGTGTGTGCGAGATATCAGGCTGAACCAAAGGTTTCTCACCTTAACGCTGTCCAAAGAATTTTGAAGTACGTTAGTGGTACATGTAACCTAGGTTTATGGTTTTCAAAAGATACTAACACTAATTTGGTTGGTTTCAGTGACGCCGATTGGGCATGTGATGAAGATGATCGTAAGAGCACAAGTGGAGGCTGCTTCTTCTTAGGTAATAATTTAGTGTCTTGGTTTAGTAAGAAGCAAAATTGTGTTTCTCTCTCTACGGTCGAATCTGAGTATGTGGCAGCAGGTAGCTGTTGTACACAACTCATATGGCTTAAGAGTATGTTGAGTGATTATGGGTTAGAGAGCGAAACCGTGCTTATGTATTGTGATAATCTTAGTGCCATAAACATTTCGAAAAATCCGATACAACATTCTAGGACTAAGCATATAGACATTAGACATCATTTTCTGAGAGATATAGTTGAGAAAGAGTTAGTGAAAATAGAGCATATAGATACTAAGAATCAACTAGCTGATATTTTCACTAAAGCGTTAGACTTCGAAAGGTTCTCAAGCCTAAAGAAGTCTATAGGTCTCTGTCAGAGTCAGTAAATGTTGGTCCAACATTTGGATCAACATTGGCATATGTCATATATGACTGTTACTGTTTTGATATTTGATCTAACGTTCTCTTTGCTATATTCCTGAAATGATTTGACTCACCTAGACCATTTTCTGAAATAACCCACTCCCTAGCACTAGTATGCTAATGATCCTTTTCAAGATACAGGTTCAGAATATTAAGATCCTTAGATACACGGCATTCGCGGTGACGATGTATTCTATGCGTGCAAGAATGTCTGAACCTCGATGAACTGGAAATCATTCTAGAGCAGTGCACAATATTCTCTATCAATAATAAAGGTGAGATAAGGGCAGAAAATGAAAGAAAATTGTGATCTAGGGTGTTGAACAGAAAATGAAGGAAATCGTTTTGAGAATGTTGAGTTAAATGTTGAACAACATTTGTGACTAGTCATTTTGATCATGCTATATTTTCCGTTTATGTTCTATGTGTTACATATTTTAGGTATACATATAAATAATATGTCGTGTCTAGTATCTTTATATCTCATTTTGCATTAGAAGAAGAACAGCTATCCTCACTTGGTTCATGCGTTCATCGGAACATCTAAACGGTTAGTGCACTCGATCTCGACTTAATTTTTGTTATGATCATATTTTTGCACGATATTTTTAAATGTCACACATTATCCACTTTCCACATTTTTCTCAACAAACACCGGTTAGAGCACGTATTTTACTCGATTTAATAAAATTTTATTTTTATTATTATTTTATTTAAACACTCTAACGGTTACTTTTTACTCTCTCATAATCACACGAATTTTTTTTACCGTCACAACTTCACCTTTATTTACTCGGTCTGCATCATCTCTCACATCACATTAAACCTATTTGCATTTTCTCTGTTTTACTCTCTCTGTTTTTCTCTCTGCAAGTTTCATACTCTCAGTTCAAAAATTCGCATCCATCTTCTTTCTTCGATTTTTTCAATTTCTTCTATGGCAAATTCACCTAACCATGAGTCGCAGAATGTTGATACAATATCTAGCGCGCTTTTAATTGAGACAAATTCGTTGGCTATGGTGGTTTACGGGGCGCCGGTGCCTCTCGGAGCCACGTCGCCTTTGCGTGACGATGCTGCTGCGACGAGCCCAACGCCTCCATTGAGTTCGTCATCAAGTGATGAAAACATCTTTTCAAGCGATGATTCAGAAAGCTCGGATGAAGATTTCGTCCCTACTGTGGTGGAGTCTTCAACCAGTTCAGAAGAAGAAGAAGAAGAAGAAGAAGAGGGAGAAAATTTCCCTGATTCAGTTCCGTTGAGTAACATATTCAACAAACTGAAGAAGAATGTGGGAAAGAGGCCACAGAGTTCTGACCCTCAACCCACGAAGAAGGCTAGAGTTGCAGATCCTACACCACAAGAGGATCCTGCTCCTGTTGAGGTTGATGATGAGACGACTCCAACTTCAACATTTCTGGCAGACGACGACCTGCCAGAAGGATCAGACTGGGAGACCACTCAAACTCCCAGGAAATTTTATTCCAAGAAACACGAAGACCTCTGGCCCTCCTTCAACTCAAGAACTCTTCGAGTTGAAAGGATCGTTGATGTCAACAGCTTCAGGAAGTACGGTGTGCTTCAATTCCTTGAATCCCGGCATTTGGGAAGGCGGTTAGATGTATGGGGACCTATTCCGACATAGTTGTCCGTGAGGTATACGCTAATCTCTCTCCTTCCTTGAATGAGCCTAATTCTAGGAAGTTTGGTAAGATTTTCTTGCGCAATGTTCTTTATGAGTGTTCTTCCCGGCTTATTAACGAACTCATAGAAACCCCAGAAGTAGACCAGTTTAGTGAGAGTGACATGGATGAGGTCGTCACTTTCATTACCGGGGGTAGGATTACTAAGTGGGAGAAAAACTTTTCCGCCACTTACTTGACGTCACTCTACTCCGTGCTTTTTAAAATTGCTATATTTAATTGGTTGCCTACGGTAAAAGATAGTAGAGTGACAGAGTCAATTGCGCAACTCTTGTATGCTTTGGGTCATAACCTCCCCATCAATTTTGGGGAGAGTATATATTCTCAATCAAATAGCTTATCAAGCAGAAAGAGTTGAAAGAGGCATTCTCCCTTTCCCCTCCGTCATCTGGTCGGTACTGATTCATGGAGGGTTCAAGCCACTTAGAAGAGACTATGTGGAGCACAAGAAATCTCCTTTTACCATCTCAGTCAACCATGTTACGGGGCACAACAAAGTGATAGATCTGCCATGGATTGGAGCTCATAATGTTGAACCTAATCTTGGTTCAACACATCCTCAACATCCAACCTGGAGAAGGAGATCCAGTGTCTGGACGACACTATTGCCTTTCTGATCGCTCAGAGAGAAGTTCTTCGAAGTTTGCTCTCTTCCCAAAAAGGGGGAGATGGAGCTGGTGCAGAGGAAGGAGCTGACATGGATGCTGGAGCTGGAGGATCGAATTCAGGAGGAGTTGCTGGAGCTGCTAGAGCTGATGAAGGAGTTGCTAGTGCTGGTGCTGCGGATATGAAAGCTGATCAAGTGGAAGAGGAAGCTGGTGCTGGTGAAGAGGAAGTTGTTGCGGATGTGGAAGCTGAAGCTGAGAAGGATGCTGCTTCAGACGACTCTATTATGAGTCTTCAGTTTTAGTTTATTTGCTTGACTGATTTCCTGTGTTTGCATGCAGACTTCTATGTTTTTTGTGTGGTTTTTTGTTTTGCAGATGTGACCAAGAACCTCTTAAATGGCTATGTATTAACGTTCTAATATTTTAATCCATTTTGTGTTCTAAGTTACTTGATGCAGGGGGAGTTATATGGATTTGAAGTTCTCTAGATTGTAACATCTTTGGATTTAGCTCTGCACTGGTTTTGGGAAGAAAGACAAAAAGGGGGAGATTGTTAATGTTGACATTGACAATGTGGACTCAATATTCCAGTCAACATCGATTGACTCGGACTTGGTCCAACCTTGATTTTGTCTTTCAAACCCAAAAACCGTTTTCCCTATTATTAAGGAGTTAGTTAAATGTGTGCAGAGGTTACTTACGAGATGGACTTGTTCAAACAAGAGTGGAGTGGAGTGGAGTGGATACTAAAAATAGGATGTTTATTCAACCACTTCAAGATGCTTACTAAATATAGGAGAAGTGGAGCTCGTGACTGAATAAGTCGAAGCATTATCTCAGACGTGAAGTCATGGAGATCATGGAGAACGTGTGGAGGAATGGAGTCGAAGCTATGAAGAGTATAAATACAAGACTCCAATGCCGACCAACGATAACAGAGATAATGGAAATAATATCCGACGAGCGACGAAAGAGAAGAAAACGAAAAAGAGAGAGCTCTCACTATATACTCGTCTTTCTGTTCTTTACCTAGTGTTTTACCTTTTCATAGATCGTAGGTATCTGTGTTAAGATTAGAAGAGTCGGTAGATTCTTTACTAGGTTGTTTTTACTATCTTTTGATAGTTCTACTTTTTATAATCCATTCTTTGAAGTGGAATTTTGCGCTGAAAGCGTGTAACAAGTTATTTAACTTGTTGCATATTTTAAAACTGTGTCTCCATCGGTTTTAACTGCTATGTTTTGAAACTTTCCGCTGCGCTAAAACTTTCTGTTCATGAATGTTGGTTCAACATTAAGGACAACATTTCTGATATGTTTTTAACTTAGCTATTTCCATATATTTACGGGACCGCTCCTTTTCACATACAACACAGAAAGACATATTTATTCGTCCCAATATTGCAAATGTTCGAATGTGTGTAGGTTCTACCAAGTTTGATGGGGAAAACACAATTATTTTCATTCATGTGTTATTACACAGCATTGTGGCTTTTAAATGAAAAAAGAAAATAAAAAGGTTTTATGCCTTAGTTTGACTCAGTAGAGTCCGTTTCTTCTCTGTAGCTGCTGTCCTTTCGGTTTCTTGTCTTTCTCAAGTGACGATTGCTGAAACAGAATTCTCCTATAATAAATAGATGTCATCGATGGGAGTAGAAACTAACACCCTTCAAACATAATAAAGAGAGAGATAAAAGTGCCAAGTCGATGGAGATAGACATTGAGGGGGTGAAAACTTATCCACTTTTCGAGGGTGGATAAGGGGTCTCATCTCAGCGTTAGTTTGTATTGAGTTAATATAGTAAAACTAATGTCGGCGTTATTGGCCGAACAACGTAAAAATCTCAAGAGTAATCTCGATCCACTACAGCAGCACTTGGATGATCATGAGAACTTGGGAGGTAAGATAAAACTGAATTCTCTCGTTCTTTTCTTATACCACGGAAAGAAATATAACAGAAAGACATGTACGTATTTTGCTAAAATAAATTGCAAATGCTCGAATGCGTGTAGGTTCTACACAAGTGCCATCTCGAAAAGAGCACGGATCAAGACAGAGGGCTTGTGGATGCACCGGATTTTACGGGGAAAATGCAGTTATTCGTTCATGTGTTATTACGGCATTGTGGTTTTTAAACGAAAAAGAAAAAGTGATGCACGAAAAGCAAAGGATTCAAATGGCAGGGCCCTTTATAGCAACTCTGACGTGTATTTGCTCGATGATCCTTTTAAAACTGTTGATGCACGAACGGGGGCTCACATGTTCAAGGTAGGCATGAGCAGTGGTAAGATTATCAACTACGTAAACGTAGATGTCGAGAGGATAGGAGGAGACTTGTGCTGCAATTTCCAAGGCCATGTGGTTATTACCGTTCAAGATTATAAGCAACTCCCCGTTTTCTAGGATGCAAGAGAAGCACCATGCGTAAGATTATGGAGGCCAAGTGTGAGTCCCGAATCCAATCGTAACAACAACCGTTATGATCCTCAAGTTGCCCAAAGGTTTCAAGGTGGGTTGTGAGTAGTTTAATTGGTTCCGGAAAAAAACGAGCTTCTTACACGCAATGTACGTAGTAAGAAGCTAGTTTTTCCCTGAACCAATTGCACCACGGACGGGCCACCTTCAAAATTTTGGGTAACTTGAGTTTCTCTTAATGTGAGGGAGTTGTTGAAACTTCTCTTACCGTTTGCAGACGACATAATATTCTGATGAGGCGTTTGTATATATTTGAATTTGTTGCAAAACATCGTTTAGGTAAATGTTGATGTTGAGCACTCAACATTGACAATGTCAGGGCAACATTTTGGACAACATTTGTTGACTGAAAATGTGTGCTTTCTCCGTTTTATCTTTCATACCCAAAACATATTTAATCCGTGTAAAGGCTGTTATTTGTGTTTTATAGGACTTGGATCGAGGTCAGGAACGGACCAGATTAAACGAGGATAATAGGAATAAGGAGGAACAAGTCTTGGAAGGAATTTACTAAAAATAGGAGAAGTAAGGACTAAGTCACAAGAGGCAACCAAGTCAAGACCACTAACTTCCAAGTGGACGTTGAGGGATTTCTGATCAAACTGGAATACTATAAATGTTCCCAGTAGGATATTCAACTAAGAGCAGTGCAGAAAAAAGAATAACTTGAAGAGACAACTTCAAACGTTATTTAGAGCTATACTCTTATCTCGTATTCTCCGTTATGCTTATATCTGAGAGATCATTATTAGGAGAGATTTACGAGGGTTGCCTGTCTTTAGCCTAGATTAGTTTCTTGCAAAAGCCGAAGGATCTTTGCAAGCTTTTAGTTTTTTTAGGCTTATTTTTTTACTATCCTTTTTGATAGTTGTTTTGCCGTCTATTGCTATTAGTGGATTTTTCGCCTTGAGGCACGCAGCAAGATTATTTACTTGCTGCACAGAATTCGCATCTCGTGTTTATCGCTTTCGAAACTAAGTTACATATTCCGCTGTGCACTCCAGTGTTGGATCCAGTGTTAACCCAACATTTCATCCAACATTAGTTTACAACTTAGTACATTTTATATCCATATTAAAAGGGACCCCCGTCAAAGTGGTATCAGAGCAAACGCTTGACGCTACTAAGCGCAACGATTCATTTCTATTATGGATATCTACAGCACTAACAATACCGCAAAAATTCCAGTTTTAGATGGGTCCAATTATGCATATTGGAAGGTTCGTGTGCGCCAATGCATAAAGTCGATCGATACACGTGCATGGGATGCTGTTCTCAACGGATACACGTCTCCTCGAACTGTGCCAGACGCTGATGGAGAGGTTGTTGACAAACCAAGGGAGGAATGGACCGTGGCCGAACGAAGCGCGGCCGACTTCAATGACAAAGCTCTCAATGTCATTTTCACAACCGTTGACATGTACATGTTCAAGATCATCCTCAACTGCAACTCGGCAAAGAACGCATGGGATCTCCTTCAGAGATATTGCGAAGGCAACGCAAGTGTGAAGGAGACCAAACTACGACTTCTCTCAAATCAATTTGAGAATCTCAGAATGAAGGAAGACGAGGACATCACTACCTACTTTGGAAGGATCCTCACCATCTCAAGCGAATGTGCAAGCCTCGGAGAAACAATCTCAAATAAGGTATTAGTTTCCAAAGCTTTACGTACATTAACTGAGAAATTCAATGTGAAGGTAGCTGCTGTGGAAGAAGCACACAATCTCAGCACCATGGACTTCAACACACTGATGAATATCATGAAGAACCATGAGATCAACCTAGAAGTCCAAAAGAAGGCTTCTCGCGGAAAAAGTCTTGCTCTAGTCAGTCAACCATCTAAGGTTAACACCGAGAATGACTCTGATTATGATGAGGATACGGCTTTGCTGACAAAAAGATTCGCAAAATTCTACAAAAAGAATAATGTCAGTCCAAATGTTGGCCCAACATTCGTGAAGGGTCCGAGTCCTAAAGAAGCAAATTCTGCTCCTCCGTTCTTCAAAAAGAGACCAGATGGAAAGAAGAAGAACATCAACTGGGAATCAGTAAGATGCTACGAATGCCAGGGCTGGGGTCATTTTGCCAACGAATGTGCCAACACACTCCGCAAGCATGGAAAAGCAATGTGGATCGACCTATCCGATGACGAAGACGCAGAACCGAGCCCGAGGGAACAGAAGAAATCCTCTGTGTCTATTCACTCATTCTCAGATTGCGAAGATGAGGAAGATCAGCAACTAGGCTTCACAGCCATAACAGATGTTGAGCCAACATCTGACTCAACTTCTAAAAAACACATTATTTTCGATTATGATGACACAAACAGTTTTTTGTACTCTAGTTCTGATGATGCAGATATAGGTACGGACGTTTGTGTAGAGATCAATGAAGCTGTCAAATTGCTTTACGAGAAAGAGAAGTCAAATAATGAGGAACTCAAAGTCGAGCTGAGAAAACTGTCTGAAGAAAACCAAAGAAATGAGAAGACGATTAAAAGCTTGCTAGATGGAATGAACAATCTGGAGGTCTGGCTCACTCGAAAGGACATGGAAATTGTCAAGCTCCAAAAGCAAGTTGATGAGGATGCTAAGACGTTTTCAAGAATGAACAAGGGTATATCTACCCTTGAAGAGGTACTCTCTTTAGGTATCACTGATAGACAAGGTTTAGGATATAATTCCTCTGTGAATGATAAACCTAAGGTCGTTTTTGTGAAGGAAAATGTCGAGCATGTTGTGAGTAAAGAGAATGAGAGTATATCTCTACCTGTTTCTAGTAGATCATATATTTGTGCCTTTTGTAAGCAACCTGGTCATATTAAGCCTTTCTGTTGGAAATTGAAGAAAAAGATTCCTGCGAAGGAATTAATGTTGGCCGAAATGTCATCCAACATCTCATCCAACATTGAGAAATCAGTGTTGAAAGGGGTGTCTGGAGAAATATCTGCCAGCAATTCCTTTAAGTTCCAATCGTCCTAATACTGTTTCTTTATCTAGGAAAGTTTGGTCCTAGAAATCTGTCAATAAATGTCTCGTAGTCTATACGTCTTTGCGAGCTAATGTGACAGGATCTTAGTACTTCGATAGCGGGTATTCTCGACACATGACGGGAACAAAACAGTTTTTAACTGATTACATTCCTTTAAAAAGCGGATCAGTGACATTTGGAGGTGGTGCGAAAGGAAGAGTTCTCGGTCGGGGCAGATTGAATGTACCCGATTTTCCAAAGCTGAGCAACGTTCTTCATGTTGATGGTCTCGTAGCAAATTTGATTAGTATTAGTCAACTCTGCGACGATGACCTTGAGGTAAAATTTAACAAAGAATGTTGTGAAGTTTTTAATGACGACCGTGTTTTAGTTATGGCAGGTAAAAGATCAGACGATAATTGCTATCAAGTCAGTAATAAATCGAATACAAGTGATGTATGCCAACTCTCGAAGGCCGTAGACGAGGTAATTCTGTGGCACTTCAAGTTAGGCCACGTCAACTACAGGACTTTGGAGCAGCTTATCAAACACGACGCTATAAGAGGCATTCCAAAGCTCAAGGAGTTTGGTAAGAACGTCTGTGAGTTATGTTTGAAGGATGTTGTCCAGAATGTTGAGGAGACAGAAAAGGATGTTGAGGAAGATGTTGAGCCAACATCTGACCCAACATCTGAACCAACATCAGATCCAACATCCGCAACAGAACAGATTGATGAGGCCGAACAACCCGAAGTTCGTAGAGATCCTCCTGCTAAAATCCAGAAGGCACATCCTACAGACCTAGTGATCGGAAATATCAATGATGGTAGAAAGACCCGAATCAAACCACGCAAGGATTACAAGTCAATGAAAGCTCTTTACGGTTTAAAGCAAGCTCCTCGAGCTTCGTATGGTAGGTTGACCGCATTCTTGCTTGAATTTGGTTTTGTCCGAGGAGAAGCCGACCACACTCTTTTTGTTAAAAGAGATAGTCCACACATTCTGATTGCTCAAGTTTATGTTGATGATATAGTTTTTGGATCTAATTCACAGTCTATGTTAGATCTTTTTGTGCAGGCTATGAACTCAACATTCGAAATGAGCATGATTGGAAAACTAACATTTTTCTTAGGGTTACAAATCAAGCAGACCGATGAAGGTATTTTTGTGTCTCAAGAGAAATACGCCAAGAATACCGTAAAGAAATTCGGGCTGAACACAGCTAAGGTAATGAAAACGCCTATGGGATCCACACATAAGGTAAGTAAAGATAATGTTGGACAAAATGTTGACCCAACATTATATCGATCTATGATAGGCAGTTTGCTTTATCTTTCGGCTAGTAGACCAGACATTATGTATAGTGTTTGCGTATGTGCTAGGTATCAATCTGAGCCTAAGGTGTCCCATCTTAATGCGGTTAAGCGAATTCTTAGATATATAAGTGGTTCATATAACCTTGGATTGTGGTTCTCGAAAGATACTAACTTGAGTCTTGTAGGCTATAGCGATGCTGATTGGGCAGGAGATGAAGATGATCGTAAGAGCACAAGTGGCGGCTGTTTCTTTTTAGGTAATAATTTGGTTGCATGGTATAGTAAGAAACAAAATTGTGTGTCTCTGTCTACTGCTGAGTCCGAATATGTTGCTGCGGGTAGTTGTTGCACGCAACTAATATGGTTAAATAGTATGTTGTGTGACTATGGGTTAGAGTGCGAGTCTGTCCTCATGTATTGTGATAACCTTAGTGACATCAACATATCTAAGAATCCTATCCAGCATTCGAGAACTAAGCATATAGATATTAGGCATCACTTTCTTAGGGACATGTTAGAGAAAGGAATAGTATGCATTGAGCACGGAGACACGAAACATCAGCTAGCTGACATATTTACAAAAGCATTGGATTCTGAAAGGTTTTCGGACCTTAAGAAATCCATAGGATTACATCAGTCAGCATAAATGTTGGTCCAACATTTGGGTCAACATAGCAGAAGTCGAAATTGATAGTTACTGTTCTGATGTTTGATTTAACTTTCTTTTCTGTTTTCCTTTGAAATGACTTGATATTTCTTGATTAGTCTCTGGTATAAACCGAATTCCTCACATGCTCTTGGTTAAGATCCCAAGGTACACGGCATTCGCGGTGACGATGTATACTTGGCGACATAAAACCAATCCGTTAATAAGACAACTTATAAGCTCTTAGCAAGATATAGGTCCTTGGTAATAAGTTTCCTTAGATACACGGCATTCGCGGTGACGATGTATTCTATGCGACGAAAAACCAATCCTTGATGCTTTAAGTATAAGAGTTGTGTTGAATATCATAAGTGAGATAAAAAGGGTAAAAATCAAGAGAACTAGTTCAAGCAGCATTGAGCAGAAAAGTCTGGGATTACAGATTTAGAATGTTGGGTCAAATGTTGGGGCAACATGTGTAACTGTCATTTTGATAATGCTACATTTTTATGCTTTCGTTTATTCTTTGTGTCAGTAAGTCTTTCATTTGTTAGTGTCATGTGTCTAGTTTATTTATCTCTAAGAAGTGCATTAGAATTCCCGAAAGAACAGCCTGCTATGAGTATCTCAAATGGTCATCTCATAATCCTGAGCGGTGAGTATCTCTAATTCCTATAATGATTTTTGACTTAGTAAATTTTTGGGAAAATTTTTAATTTTTTGACTCCTATTTTTTAGCATGACTAAGTATTTCATTTACTATATTAAGGGTCATGATTGAGTCAACATTTTTTCCAAACCTCAAAATTTGGTATTTACTTGGAGCATACGCTTGGGACTGATCTATAAATAAATTGGCCAAGCTTTATCGTTCATATTCAACTTTATCACTCAAATTTCCTTCAAGTCCTAGCTCTCTGAAATTCTCGAGCAATCAGTTCTGGTTTATAAATATGTCGAACACACCTGTCAGACCAAATGTTGATCCAACATTCTCTGCCAACATCTATCCTCTCCCTGTTCCGATCGAAGACCCAGTAGATATGTGGGCGATTGCACCCTATATAGGTCCGGTTTCGCCCCCGAATGAACAGACAACCAACTTCGACGAGACCAGGGAAGAGAACGCCGAAGACCAAGGCACGACGGACCCGATTTCAGAGGAAATCCTGCAAAATCAGAGAAGCCCTCTTCCGTTCAGTGAACCAGCGCCGAGTCCACATTCTAGGTCTGCTCCTCGAGTTCTGAAGAGGCGTCGAAGCAACAGAATAAGGTACGCTGCGAATCCCACCTCAAATGCTGACAATCCCATCGATCTGTCAAGCTCATCCTCGGACTCCATTATCAACACCACAACAATTGACCACCTCGACTCCGAAAGTGATGACGAAAACTTCGTCAAGGAGCCGACTCCCACCTCGGTAGAAGAATCCTTATCTGCTTCACCTCCTCCCGAAGGTGAAGAAGAAGGAGAAGAAGCTGAAGAAACCCTGCAGGCGATGATGAATAAAATCAAGAAGAGAGCAGGGAAAAGGCCAGTCGCAGAAGCAAGAAGGCCTTCTAAGAGAACTCGGACTGAATCCCCTTCTTCAGCTCAACCGCTGGATGTTGCGCAAGATGTTTCCCCAGATGTTGTCCTAACAGCTGATTCTGATTGGGAAGCTCCCTTGCCAAACCGTAAGTTTTACCGGGCAACAAATAAGGAGGTGTGGCGCTCACTAAGTCAGCGATCATTTCGTGTGGAGCGAGTCGTAGATGTCTCGAACTTCAGGAAGTATAACTTGATGGAATTCCTGGAGTCAAGACACATCGACCGAATGCTAAGGATGTTGGGGACTTACTGTGACTCAGTAGTCCGGGAGGTATACGCTAATCTTTTCTCTTCTATAGCTAATGTTAGTTCTAGGAAGTATGGGAAGGTCTTTTTGAGGGGGAGACTTTATGACATGTCTTCTCGGGCGATTAATCAATTTTTGGGGACGCCCGAGGTGGACATGATGTCTGAATTTGATAATGACGAGGTTGTGAGGTTCATTACGGCGGGTAGGATGAGAGTTTGGGAAGGAAATTGTGCGGGGAGTGTCTTAACTTCCTTGTACTCGGTACTTTTCAAGGTTGGGATTTGTAATTTTTTGCCCACTTTGAACGAGACGAGAGTGACTGAGAGTATGGCACACTTGCTGTACGCTCTTGGTCACAATCTACCTCTCAATTGGGGTGAGATAATTTTAAAGCACTTGTCAACGCAAGTCGAGCGGAAAGGAATTCTTCCTTATCCCTCGATCATCTATGGAGTGCTTCTTCAAGGAGGTTTCCAGCCGAACTGCCGGGACAAAGTAATCTCTCAGAAGACGCCCTATCCTGTACAACCGAGCCATCTAGCTGGCCTAGACAGAGTGGTAGATCTTCCTTGGTGCACTTCAGCACCGATCACTCAAGATGTTGGTCAGAATGTTGGACCAACATCTCAGGCAGCCCTTGAAAATGCGATCAAGAACCTCGACGAGTCCATCGCTGCTTTGGTGGCTCAACGAGAAATTTTGAAGAGCCTACTTTCTTCCCAAAAAGGGGGAGAGACGGCAGAAAGGGCAGAGGGATTGAGAGATGCGACGGAGGCAAGAGCTGAAGCTGAAACAGGCCCAAGTGGATATGGCGGACAGGATGAAGAAGGAGCTGGAGATAGAGCAAGAGAAGGAGAAGAAGATCAAGACTCTGAGTCGAGTCAAAGTCCTCAGTTTTAGATCTTAGAGATCTAAGTCTTTTTGTGCTTACATGCTATTTTGCGCCATTATGTGCTTATTGTTTTGCATGCGATTTTTGCCTGTTTTTGGATTAAAGTTTTCTAAAACCCCTTATGGCATCTAGTACTTTAAATAGTTTATTAACTATTTAGTTTTCTGTTTACTCTAACCACCTTTCCTAATTTTTGTGGTCGAGTAGATTTGATCTTTAGGGGGAGTTTCATTTCTGCATTAGTTTTGGGAAGAAAGATAAAAAGGAGGAGATTGTTGATGTTGAGCACTCAACATTGACAATGTCAGGGCAACATTTTGGACAACATTTGTTGACTGAAAATGTGTGCTTTCTCCGTTTTATCTTTCATACCCAAAACATATTTAATCCGTGTAAAGGCTGTTATTTGTGTTTTATAGGACTTGGATCGAGGTCAGGAACGGACCAGATTAAACGAGGATAATAGGAATAAGGAGGAACAAGTCTTGGAAGGAATTTACTAAAAATAGGAGAAGTAAGGACTAAGTCACAAGAGGCAACCAAGTCAAGACCACTAACTTCCAAGTGGACGTTGAGGGATTTCTGATCAAATGGAATACTATAAATGTTCCCAGTAGGATATTCAACTAAGAGCAGTGCAGAAAAAAGAATAACTTGAAGAGACAACTTCAAACGTTATTTAGAGCTATACTCTTATCTCGTATTCTCCGTTATGCTTATATCTGAGAGATCATTATTAGGAGAGATTTACGAGGGTTGCCTGTCTTTAGCCTAGATTAGTTTCTTGCAAAAGCCGAAGGATCTTTGCAAGCTTTTAGTTTTTTAGGCTTATTTTTTACTATCCTTTTTGATAGTTGTTTTGCCGTCTATTGCTATTAGTGGATTTTTCGCCTTGAGGCACGCAGCAAGATTATTTACTTGCTGCACAGAATTCGCATCTCGTGTTTATCGCTTTCGAAACTAAGTTACATATTCCGCTGTGCACTCTAGTGTTGGATCCAGTGTTAACCCAACATTTCATCCAACATTAGTTTACAACTTAGTACATTTTATATCCATATTAAAAGGGACCCCCGTCAGTAAAGAAACGATAGATATTAACTTAGACACGCAGAGTTAACTGTAGTTAACTTTTTCATTTTCTTTTCTAATAATCTGTTATAGGATTTGGTTTTGTTCCTTATTATTATTATTATTATTATTATTATTATTATTATTATTATTATTATTATAATAATAATAATAATAATAATAATAATAACTAGTAATATTGCACACTTAAGGTGTATGCGACGAACTTTTGAATCTAAAATAAATTCAACAAATAACAGTGAAGTTGAATTATATTTTAAAGCACTGGTATTCATGTCCAATCCTTATAACTAGTACGCGGGCATACGCGGTACCCGCACGTAGTTCCTTGTTTATGTAATTACACATTAAAATAAAAAATATGGGACGCATTTTTAAGAATTTAGAATCAGAAAATGAGAAATTGAAATCTAAAGAAAAAAATTACTGAGAATTTCACTAACTTAGGCTAAAACTGCGAAAGCATCGAACCAATGGATCACACTTCAAAGCTTTCAACAATGGCCTTAACCCTGTGTCAAAATTGGACACCACGGCCGCTTGTATTTCAGAGTGATCAATAGATATCTTCAGTAAGCAATAAATCATCCACAAATACGCCTAAAAATTAAGTTTCCAAAACACACAATACCAACGTAAAGTTTGAATTCTTCGGAAATATACCATACTCGAATGTACCTTTTGCGAAGAACAAACCCGAGAAACCGATGAACGCGAACAAAGACAACGATCTCCAAGTGGATGCGAGATCAAGAGAATAAATGGTGGTTGTCTTTAGATTGTGGGTGATTTTTGTTGGAATTTACGTTGGTCATTCACTTTATGTGTTGGCCTACAGAAATAATTAGTTAGGATTATTTGATCATTAATAATTTATTTATTATTGCCGAAATATTAAGCTTTGATGGACTGACTAAAAACCCCATTTATTGGGCCGGTTCCGTAACTTGCTTTGCTCTACATAATTAATGCTCGGTTCTCTAGTGATTCTGTATATAGGCCTTAAGGTTAGCCTATTCTTTAATAACTTACGTTACAAGAGTTCCTAACGTACAAACTCATAGAATACATGATGTATGTAGTACATAAGCTCTAGTACAACTCTATCAGCGTATATAACAAACGTTCCTAACGATCGAACGGTACACTAATCACTATAATATGAGAGCCCTAAGAGAAGTACATGGGGATCCATCATCCTCCGTAGGGCGAAAGAGGCGAAGATCCGGATCCCGACCGTCCCCGGTGATGTCTACTATCAACACAGGTAATTCATTAGTTTAAACTCATTTCGATCTAGGGCACGAGAAGATCAGCTATACGGTGGTGACCCCTATTATGAAACCGAGATCACGTTACAAACACCGTACACTTGTGCACAACGGCCATAATCTCACTTACAACACGAGATTACCTTATGTCGTCGTACTTAGGGATCTTACGGTTATAACAGTAACTCGAGTATGGGATCGAAATTACGTACTTGCTACCGTGACCGAGATCCACAAGATCTAACACCTATTTTGCGCTAACTCACGCTAAATTATACAAAATTGCACAAGATCGCACGCTTTTGAGGAAAAAACGCTCTATTCCATGCGCTTTAACGCGTTTTTGAGCAAATTTACGCTATTATGCGCTATGTAGCGCTCTATATTACACTATTTTAAACACTGATTAAGACAAACGAAGCATGCTTGAAGTTATTACATACTTCAATATAAAAAAGTGGTGATAAACATATAAAATAATTATTTCAATTAAAACAAAAAAAAACAAAAATTAATGCGTTGAGGCATGTGCCTTGAACCACGATCTCGAGATTTTGGCCGATCGAGATCTTTGCGTGACAGGGGAGAGAGGCGTAAACTTGAACGGGGGCCCCAAACGGGTCCTAATTGGGTCCTTAATGGGCATGATTTAAGCCCTAGGCCCATTAGCACTCATTGGATCTAAAGCTAAATCTAGGCTCATTAAGGACCCAATTATGACTTGTATAATCCCTAGGCCCCAAAAGCAAAGGATTCAAATGGCGAGGGCCCTTTACTCCGATGTGAATTTGCTCTATGATCCTTTCAGTGTTGTTTACGCCATTGTTTCGAAATCGATTTTTCCTATGAATTTTTATTATTGTTTTCAATTATTTCTTTTTCATATAAAAAATTAAAGATGATCCTGACAGAACGGATCGGATTTTCGACCGATTCGCAATTTCTCGATCAGAACCGGCGGGTCCGGTCCGTTTTCAAAACCCTTGGTTGATGCACGAACCGGGGCCCTAATCTTGAAGAGCTTTTATGATCCATATGCCGAACGGGCCCTTATGGTCGTTACGTGAAGGTTCTCTACTTCGATGGAACCTCACTCGGTTTAGTGGATGCCGGTGTCTCTTTAATGTTCTTGTTATTGCAAAAGTCTTCGACGGATCAAAGCGCAGTGGATAACTTCGATAATAAGTTTGAGAACTGCTTATAAGCTCGTGAAATACGACCTTTATTGCCCATTACTTTGAGAGTGGAATTCCGTGAATTTATGGATTTGGTCTAACGGCGGGATTTTATTGCAACAACCAGTGTTGGAAATCCGAGACTTGAATTTTTTTCGAATTAAAAAGTCCCACGCGCTTCACAATTAGCTCGCGTTTGACTCGTTCCTCGCTCGCCCGATTCCCGAGTCACCCGCGATAAGCCTCTCACCCGACCCTGCTTTGTATATGCGGAAACGTAAAAAAAAGACACGGTCAATTCGGGAACAACCGGATTCTCCTACCCAACTTGTCGTAATCTTTCTTCACGCAAAGTTTACAAGGAAGGAGAACACTCAAACTCGTGGCACCGAACACGTCTCGGCCTCACGTGCCTACTCTAAGACACGACACGGTTATCTCCTAACGTCCCCTTTTTCGGGATCTTAATCGCTCACTCTCTCTCGCTCACGAAACCCTCAGCGAGATCCCTCTCAAGCTCGGCACCCAAGCTCGAATGTGTAGTTCGCTCGAAGTGCCGCGCCTTCGAACTTTCTCTCGAAAAGGTGTGTAGATCGATGTGTGTCTCTCGCCTCCCTCTCGATAATGACTCGATCTCGGCCTCCGTATTTATAGAGTTGAGCAAATATTGGCTCGGAGAGATTTTCTCAACAATCTCATTCGAATTCGAATTCGGCTGTTGCGAGAATCTCTCCCCAAGATTTTTTCCCGTTTGACTTGGCATCCTAAATCCTCTCAACAGCCGGAGACTTGGTCAATCTTCACGCGGATCGAAGACTCGGTTTTGATCCCGCCCAACAGCTCCCCCGAGATTATCGCAAACCTCGTCAACCTCGTTGCGCGCTGCCTCGGCCCCGCGTGCATGCTGTCCCGCGCACGTCGCCCGCACACCTTCGCTTGGCCGAGCCGCTGCTCGGCCTTTCTCCTCCAGGCACCGTCTCCGACCACCGCCACCGCCGGTGCCACTGCCGTTCGCCGCCGTCCGTCGGACCGCCTCCTGCGCTGCCGTGCACTACTGTGCTTGGCTTGTTGCCCGCCGAGCCACCGCTCGTCGTTGTCTTGGACCTCAACGTCCAAGTCGTCCCGCACGTGCTCGCCCACGGTCACCCGCTTGGTCTTGACCCGCCTGGCCTGGCCCCCGTCGGCCGCTCGTGCGTGTCTCCAAGTGCTTCCCGAGCCATGTGCCTTGGTGACTTTGCATAACATTGCATTCCCGCCTGGCAATGTTTAACTTGCTGATGTGACACTCGCAAAGGTGTAACAACCAGCAGTAGCAATGCGACAGAAAAACGAAAAGAAACATATACATTGAACATTCGCTCCGATGTGAAGAGGTAAAACCACGAGACCGAAAAAACCTGTGACTTCCAATATTGAATCTGATGGGTCTTTTTCAACCAACCACCGAAATAAGTGAAGCCTAACAACACGATCATTATTCAACCACCAGAGAAGATATTGCTGAGCAATCACATGATACGTTACGAAGGCAGTGACGATTGTGAAAGCATAATAATTCTCCTATAAATACATGTCATTCGATGAATAGAAACTCACCCCTCAAACATAACAGAATTAAAGTACCGTTGGGTGGAGAGAGACACTGAGAGGGTGAAACTTATCTGGTAAAAGCGGGTTTACTTTCGTTGAGCTAATTGAGAGTATATACCAATATATTATTTTGGTGGGTAAGGGGTCTAATTTGTACAGTGTAATATTCTCAAAATAGTAAAATTAATGTCGACGATATTGGCCGAAACACGTAAAAAAAAAATCTCATGACGAATCTCGACCCACTGCGGCAGCACTCGTATACACGCCAATAGAAAGACATAGTGGATACCAATACATCGTACAGATTGGCTGGGTTGGTATTCGATCTTATACAGATACTGAGCATCATCGTCCTCATGTCTGCAAGTGTTCTTCATCGTACTCGTTGTATCGATATGGTATCATCGGGTACGATTATGAACCTCTTTTTTCCTTTTAATTAAAACTTTTTCCCCTTTGCATGTCGTTTTGATTCTTGAATTTTGATTACAGGCGTACTATCGTGAAAGAGAGAGAGAGAGCTTATTGAAGGTTCTTTGCTTCGATAGCACCATTGAGAGGTCATTCTCTACCGGGCCTGGAATGTTCTAGAATGAAATGGGCCTCGTTCAGTACACCGATGAACCGAAGAATCCTCACGACTGAGATCAGCTTGGTTGTTGACATTGCATGGATTCCATATCACCGTGATATGAAATCTATGCAATGTCAAGAACAAGCTGATCTCGGTCGTGGGGATTCTTCTTGTACCGAGTGAGGTCCCTCTCGTTCTAAAATATTCCGGGCCCGACAGAGAATGGCCCGTCAACGGTGCCATCGAAGTAGAGAACCTCCACGTTCAGTTTAATAAGCCCTCTGAAGTGGGGTCCCGATATGGATGTAAACTAAGTAGCAACATGTAACCTAAATGTTGGAACTAATGTTGATGGAACATTCGTTCCAACACAAAAGCGCACAGCGGAATATGTAAACTACTTAGTGACAAAAACTGATAAACACGAGATGTAAATTTTGCAGCAAGTTATAAAAACTTGCTGCGTGCCTCAAGGCGAAATTCCACTACAAAGATGGATTATAAAAACAAGCCTAGAAAAGGAAACGAATCCACAGAGATTCTACCAAACTACAAAGTCTTTCGACTTTTGCAAAATAGAAATACTAGGCTAAAAGAAACTCTCGTAATGGCTCAAACTTTTCTCTTCGAATCTCATATCTCTCGCCATTATCTCACACGCCATGCCGAATGGTTAAGTGAAGTCCCCTTTTTATAAGTCTTCGACTTTGACTACTTTACAATAGACTTGGTCGCCTCAACTAACTTTCACAACGTCCACTAAGATAGGAGTGACCGTTGAGAGTAAATTCGGATCAGCTCAAAATGACTTGGTCTTGACTTGAGCTCCAATCTTCCTATTTTTAGTAAGCTTCCACTCCTAATTTCGCTCCAGCTTATCCACACGCAATCCACACGTTTTGAATCATTCCATCCCTTATCCATGACCTGCATGACACTAATAAAAGCCACGTTATCCATTAAAACGTGTTTTGGGCATGAAAGATAAAACAGAAGTCGGACACATTCTCAGACAACAATGTTGACTGGAATGTTGTCTTAACATTATCAATGTTGATGTCTTCAACATTAACAATCTCCCCCTTTTTATCTTTCTTCCCAAAACCGTCGCAGAAGTTATAGATAAAGAAACTCCCCCTGAAGGCAAAGTCTGCTCAACCACAAAACACAAAAAATGGTTAGAGTAGACATAAATAGAATAGCCAACAAATTATTCAAAGTACTAGAACTTAGTACAAGCCGAATAGAGGTCTGAGTTTAAACATATGCAAAAGTCAGATCAGGCATGCAAAACACAAAATCACAAAACGCATGCAGCACACAAAAGATTAAGACCAGCTAAGGTCTAAAACACTAGACTCTGACTTGACTCCACTTCGTCTCCAGCTTCAGCAGCAGGTCTGGTCTCCATATGAACTCCCCCTGTCTGTTCTGCCTCATCTCGCTCACTTGCAACTGCCGCACCATCATCTTCAGCTCGAACTTCTCCACCTTCTTCTTCTTCACCTCTTGCACCATCTTCTGCTTCTCCCCCTTTTTGGGAAGAAAGTAGATCCCTTAGTATGTCCCTCTGAGCTATCAAGGCAGCAATTGAAGCATCAAGTGTCTGAATTGCCTTTTCCAGCTGAGATGTTGAAGAAGATGTTGAAGCCGCAGGCTGATCAACATTCTGGAGTCCTTGCCAAGGTAGATCAACTACCCTGTCAAGACCAGTGAGATGATTGCCTAGAATGGGGAATGGTTGAGTTTGGCGGAAGATCACATCTCTTCGAGTTGGCTCATATCCTCCTCGCAGCAGCATCGACCAAATGAGACAAGGAAAGGGCAGAGGGCCTTTCCCGCTCTTTTCAGCTTGGTATGCGATTTGATTCAGTATCAATTCGCCCCAGTTGATCGGTAAATTATTTCCAACAGCATAGAGGAGTTGTGCCATTAGCCTTGCCACACGACTTTCATTAGCCGTGGGAAGCCAATTGCAGATTCCTACTTTAAATAAGACTGCATATAGAGATGTTAAATGCTTTCCCCCAAAACTACTTTCCCATTTCGATTTCACTCCCCCCGTAATAAACACAGCTACTTCATCAAAGTCACACACATAATCAGACTGAACATCAGGAGTGCCAAGAAACTCATTGATCGCCCTCGTAGAAAAATCATAAATTTGTCCCCGAAAATAAAAACGTCCATACTTCCTAGAGTCTACTTCATTAACTCGAGCAGAAAGGTTAGAGTATACCTCCCTTACTGCCTCATCACAGTAGACACCGAAGCATCAGACCGACTTTGCTAGATGTCGGGACTCGAGGAACTGTAGGACTCCGTACCTCCGAAAACTTGCCACGTCTATGACCCTTTCGATATTCAGGGATCGTTGGCTAATTGAGGCCCACAAGTCCTCGTTCTTCTGGGAGTAGAACTTTCTGGGAGGCAATGAGAGATCCCAGTCCGAGTCGTCTGCCAGGTTGAGCTCATCGTCAGCAGGCATTGTGGCCTCATTTGTTGGACTGGCATCGGTTTCAACATTGGTTTCAGGATGGATATAGTGGCTGCCGAGCCCATCATCTTCAGGTAGGGAAGTCTCAACGACCCGAACCTTTTTCACAGATCGTGCATTTGATCCCATAGGCCGTTTTCCCGCCCGTTTCTTCAACCTGTTCATCACAATTTTAAGAGGGATATCCATACCAAAAATGTCTTCACTGTCGTTAGATGAAGACGACCCATCTCCCCCTGAGACTTGGATGTCGTTGACAGGTGAGTCAAGGTCGGCGTAGGTCTGGACATCGATCATCTCATTGGTAGATTGACTGGAAGAGGACGAAATGTGAATCAGCACCGGATTAGGGCTCTTTGCACGAACAGGGTATGCCCTCCTTTGACTGCGCCTCTTCTTGGGGACGTTCACGGCATCACGAATGGGCACATCATCTGAGCTTTGGTCAAAGTTTGGGTTGCCCTCATTCACCGGGTTTTCAGGGGCATCAATTGGCATCTCGGATTTTCTTCGGAAATCGGGTTTTCCGGTTCTGGGTTAGCATCCGACGGTGCCTGCGTTTGTTCTTCGGCCTGAGCTGGTTGAATGGCCCTTCTTCAGTAGTATTAAGCGGCAGCGGAGCTACTTCCAGTGGAACGGGAAAATCATCATCTGACGACCCAAATGTTGGGTCAACATTCATCTCTTCAAAATTGGGTGAGTTCGACGTAGTGAAATAAGAAGATGAAATTGCGAAACTGAAATGTGTTTATAAAGTTCATGGAGCAAGATTAAGCTATTAGGGTTTGTGGAGTGTGTTCAAATCGTGCCAAACAAGGTAAAAGTAGAGCTAGAAATCCAACGGTTAAAATAGGATGAACCGGTCACATCAAGGTGAGTAAATGGTTAAAAGTAGCCGTTGGAGCCTAAAATAGTAAATGAGAGATTAAGTCACACGAAAATATAGGAGCAGATTAAGTTATGATTCAACAAAAATACCAAGTCAAAAATCATATTAGATTCAAGCAAGACTAACCGATTTGGTGACTGTGATGAGCACTTGAGACAGGCGTAGCTGGCTGTTCTTCAAGGAATTCTAATGCAATTCTGAGAGATATCTAAACTAGACACATGAAACTCACAAATGCACTACTAAAGACTAATGCATATATACGAAAGCACAGAAAATATAGCATGATCATACTGACAGTTACACATGTTGCCCCAACATAAGATTCAACATTCTTACTCCGTAATCCTAGACTTTTCTGCCCGACCCTCTCAAACTAGTTCCCTTTCATTTTCTGCCTTTTTCCCTTTTTTTTTTAATTTATACTGCCCTTATACCCTAAACATCAAGGTTTGGCTTTTTGTCGCAAAGAGTACATCGTCACCGCGAATGCCGTGTACCTAGGGATACTTATTACCAAATACCTATATATGTAAAAGGTTTATGAGCATGCTTATATGTAAGGGATTGGGTCATTTCAGAAGACTGTCAAGTAGGATCGAGTCATTTCACCGGAAGACAGAGAAGAAAACTAAATCAAACATTAAAGCAGTAACTATCGAATTTGATATATGCTATGTTGATCCAAATGTTGGACCAACATTCAGACAGACTGCTGCAAACCTATGGACTTTTTCAGGTCCGAAAACCTTTGAAAATCCAATGCTTTCGTGAAAATGTCAGCTAACTGATGTTTCGTGTCTATATGCTCAATGTGAACTAATTCTTTCTCTACCATATCTCTCAGAAAATGATGTCTTATATCTATATGCTTCGTTCGTGAATGCTGAATAGGGTTCTTAGATATGTTGATGGCACTAAGGTTATCACAATACATGAGGACAGATTCGCACTCTAACCCATAGTCACATAACATGCTATTTAACCACATCAATTGCGTACAGCAACTACCCGCCGCAACATACTCAGACTCAGCAGTAGATAAAGACACACAATTCTGCTTTTTACTATACCATGCAACCAAATTGTTACCTATGAAGAAACAGCCGCCACTTGTGCTCTTGCGATCATCCTCGTCACCTGCCCAATCAGCATCGCTGTAGCCTACAAGACTCGTATTAGTATCTTTAGAGAACCATAACCCTAGGCTACACGAACCACTCACATATCGAAGTATACGCTTAACAGCATTTAAGTGGGAAACCTTAGGCTCAGACTGATATCTAGCACATACACATACGCTATATATGATATCGGGTCTACTAGCTGAAAGGTATAATAAACTGCCTATCATTGATCGATATAATGTGGGGTCAACATTCTGTCCAACATTGTCTTTACTTACCTTTTGTGTTGAACCCATAGGAGTTTTCATTAGCTTTGTCGTATCCAACCCAAACTTCTTTACGATGTTCTTAGCGTATTTTTCCTGAGACATAAATATGTCATTTCTGCTTTGCTTAATCTGTAAACCTAAGAAAAAAGTTAGTTCCCCAATCATGCTCATTTCGAAATTGGAGTTCATGGCATGTACAAATTGATCTAACATAGATTGCGAACTAGAGCCAAAAACTATATCATCTACATAAATTTGGGCAATAAGAATATCAGCACCGACTCTTTTCACAAAGAGAGTGCGATCTGCTTTTCCTCGCACGAACCCAAACTCAAGTAAAAATGTCGTTAACCTATCATACCAAGCTCGAGGTGCTTGCTTCAGTCCATACAGCGCTTTCTGCAACTTAAACACGTGGTTAGGAAAATGTGGATCCTCAAATCCCTTAGGTTGTTCAACATAGATATCTTTATCAATATACCCATTTAAAAACGCACCCTTAACATCCATTTGGTGTAACGTGATGTTAAGCCAACATGCAATAGCTAATAACAACCTAATTGATTCTATCCTAGCCACGGGAGCAAACGTCTCATCAAAGTCTATACCCTCAACTTGTGTATAGCCTTGGGTACTAATCGTGCTTTGTTCCTAACAACCCTACCAAGTTCATCAGATTTGTTCTTAAAGATCCACTTCGTGCCTATGACATTAATGTCTTTTGGCCGTGGAACCAAAGTCCAAACTTGGTTTTTCTCAAACTGCAAGAGTTCCTCTTGCATCGCATTAATCCAAAAATTGTCCTTGAGAGCTTCAAGCACATTTTTGGGTTCTATATTAGACACAAAGCAATTAAAACGTACCTCGGCGTATACGGAGTTCATGCATACGTTTCTTACCATAGATTTGTAGTCCTTGCGTGACTTGTCTCTAGTTTTCCTTCCTTCGTACATATCTTCGATAATTAAGTATGTGGGATGGTCTTTCTGTATTTTAGGTGGGGGATCTCTTCGAACTTCGCTGGGTCCTTCCTCATCGTTCTGTTCAGGTGCAGATGTTGAGTCTAATGTTGACTCAACATTTTCGTCCACATTCTCCTCTGTTTCATCAACAGCTTGTATAACATCTGAAATATCAACTTGTGGAGCATTTCTGCTAAGGTCAGTAGCATCATCAAATACAATATTCACCGATTCCTGATGGATTTCAATCGCAAATTGTAAACTCGATATGCACGATTATTAGAGGAATAACCTAGGAAGATATATTTATCACTCTTCGAATCAAATTTGGTCAAGTATTCACGATCATTAAGCATGTAACAGTAGCATCCAAAGACATGAAAATACTTGACAGTCGGCTTTTTCCCATTCAATAATTCATACGACGTTTTCTTAGTACCTTGCCGAAAGTATACACGATTCGAAATGTGACATGCGGTATGCAACGCTTCAGCCCAAAATCTCTTAGAAAGTCTCTTAGATTGTAACATAACACGTGTCATTTCTTGCAATGTCCTATTCTTCCTTTCGGCCACCCCATTTTGTTGGGGCGTCTTAGGAGATGAAAACTCATGAATAATGCCTTTTCTATCACAGAATTCATTGAACGAATGATTCTCAAATTCCCTACCATGATCAGACCTAATGCGAAATATAGGAGCACTTAAATTATTCTTAACCATAGCACAGAAAGTTTTGAAAAAGTCGAACGATTCAAATTTTTCCTTAAGAAAGAAGATCCATGCATATCTAGAATAGTCATCAACAAGCACATAAGCATATTTCCTACCACTAATGCTATCTACTTCCATCGGTCCCATCAAATCCATATGAATTAACTGAAAACAGTGAGCAGTTTTAAAATGTTGGGCAGTATGTTGGTCAACATTATGACTAGAATGCACTTGCTTACCCTTCAGACATGACTCACACACAACCTTACCAAACTCCTTAAGCTTTGGAATGCCTCTGATTGCATCATGTTTGATAAGTTGCTCCAGTGTTCTGTAGTTGACGTGGCCCAGTTTGAAATGCCAAAGGATCACCTCATCCTCGGCCTTTGAGAGTTGGCACACGTCTTTCGAACCGGATTTGTTGCCGACTAGATAGCAGTTGTCACTTGATCGTTTTCCTGCCATAACTCGAACACACTTGTTGTTAAAAACCTCACAACATTCCTTATTAAATCTAACCTCAAGGTCATCGTCGCAAAGCTGACTTATGCTAATCAAGTTAGCCACAAGCCCGTCGACATGAAGGACGTTGCTTAGCTTCGGGAAATCATGCACGTTCAATCTGCCACGACCGAGAATCCGCCCTTTCGCACCTCCTCCAAACGTTACAGATCCGCTGCTTAACGGTAGGTAGTCGATTAGGAACTCTTTGGTACCCGTCATATGTCGGGAACACCCGCTATCGAAGTACCAAGAACCTGTCACGTTAGCTCGCAAAGAGGTGTAAACTACATTGCATTTAAGCACGGATTTCTCTACCCAAACTTTCTTAGATGACAAAACAACATTGTGTTCACCAGAAATTGAAGGAGCGTTAACTGAAATTTCTCCACATATTCCTTTCAACACTGATGTATCAATGTTGAGTGGAATGTTGGACGACATTTCAGTCAACATAGATTTCTTCGAAATCTCCCCTTTCAATTTCCAGCAAAAGGCTTGATATGACCAGGCTGCAAGCAATGATGACACTTAAATGATCTATACTTAAACTTACTGGTAGCATGCTTAGTACTCTTTTTAATAATCACGGTCTCACTAAAGTTCGAGGTTTCGAGCTTTTCTTTAACAAACACAATCTTAGGTCTATCATGAGTCACATGATTAGGAACATCAAGAGGAGGCTGAGCATTATATCCTAGACCTTGCTTATCAAAAATACCTAACGATAATACCTCATCAAGGGTCAATTTACCCTTGTTCATTTTTGAGAACGTTTCGTCGGCCTCGTCTACTCGCTTCTGAAGCTTGTCGATTTCTTTATCTTTTCGTGTCAGTATGGCTTCCAATTTGTTCATCCCTTCAAGCAGGCTTTCGACCATCTTTTCGCTTTTCTCATCTCCTTGTACTGCGTTTTCACGATAGCATTGAGTTCCGAGTTTTTCGCCTTTTCTTTCTCATATTTTGAGGATAGTAGTTTGAAGGCATCATTTGTCTGAATTTCTTCAAGAACATCAGTTTCTAATCCTGCATCATCAAAACTTAAATACCCATCAAAACAGTTTGAGTCATCATAATCGAAAATAATTTGTTTCTCAGATGTTGGGTCTAATGTTGACTCAACATCAGTTACCACCGTGAAGCCGATTTGATGATCTTCTTCTTCTTCGTTGTCAGAGAAGGATTGAATGGTTACTGATGATTGCCTTGACTCCTTAGGAACATGTTCTTCATCTTCATCATCGGAAAGATCGACCCAAAGAGATTTCTCACGTTTGCGAAGCGTATTTGCACATTCATTGGCAAAGTGGCCCCAACCCTTGCAAGCATGACATCTCACTGAATCCCAGTTGATGTTCTTTTTCTTTCCACCAGGGTTACGTTTGAAGAACGGAGGAGCAGACATCGATTCATTTGAACTCTGGCCCTTCTTGAATGTTGGGCCAGCATTTTTCGTCACATCCGTCTTGAGGAACTTCTTAAATTTCGTCACGAACAAGGCCGTATCCTCATCATCAGATTCATCCTCAGTTTGAAACTTAGAGAGCTGACTGACTAGAGCGAGGCTTTTGCCGCGAGAAGCCCTCCTTTGGACGTCGAGATTGGTCTCAAAATTCTTCATGATGTTCATCAATGTGTTGAAGTCCATCGTGGCCAAATTGTGTGCTTCCTCGACCGCCGCTACCTTCACATTAAACTTTTCGGTTAGTGTACGTACTGCTTTAGAATTCAATACCTTATTAGAGATTGGATCTCCTAGGCTGGCACATTCGCTTGAGATCGTCAGTATTTTCCCGAAATACGTGGTGATGTCTTTATCTTCCGTCATTCTGAGGTTTTCGAATTGATTCTAGAGGAGCCTTAGTCTGGTTTCCCTCACACTTGCATCGCCTTCGCAGTACCTCTGAAGAAGATCCCATGCATTCTTTGCAGCTGTACAGTTTTGAATGATCTTGAACATGAAGATGTCGACCGAGGATAATATGGCATTAAGGGCTTTGTCGTTGAACTCGGCAGCGTTTTTCTCAGCGACCGTCCATTCGTCGATAGGTTTGTCAACGACTTCTCCATCAGCGTCTGGGGCAGTTCGAGGTGGAGTGTATCCATTGAGCACAGCTTCCCACGCTCGCGTATCGATCGATTTGATGCACTGGCGCACACGTACTTTCCAATAGGCGTAGTTGGTTCCGTCTAGCACGGGAACCTTGCCAAAATGGTTTGAGCTTGTAACATCCATAGTAGAGGATTAAGAGCGCTTAGTAACGTCAAGCGGAGGCTCTGATACCACTCTGAAGTGGGGTCCCGATATGGATGTAAACTAAGTAGCAAAATGTAACCTAAATGTTGGAACTAATGTTGATGGAACATTCGTTCCAACACAAAAGCGCACAGCGGAATATGTAAATTACTTAGTGACAAAAACTGATAAACACGAGATGTAAATTTTGCATCAAGTTATAAAAACTTGCTGCGTGCTTCAAGGCGAAATTCCACTACAAAGATGGATTATAAAAACAAGCCTAGAAAAGGAAACGAATCCACAGAGATTCTACCAAACTACAAAGTCTTTCGACTTTTGCAAAATAGAAATACTAGGCTAAAAGAAACTCTCGTAATGGCTCAAACTTTTCTCTTCGAATCTCATATCTCTCGCCATTATCTCACACGCCATGCCGAATGGTTAAGTGAAGTCCCCTTTTTATAAGTCTTCGACTTTGACTACTTCACAATAGACTTGGTCGCCTCAACTAACTTCCACAACGTCCACTAAGATAGGAGTGACCGTTGAGAGTAAATTCGGATCAGCTCAAAATGACTTGGTCTTGACTTGAGCTCCAATCTTCCTATTTTTAGTAAGCTTCCACTCCTAATTTCGCTCCAGCTTATCCACACGCAATCCACACGTTTTGAATCATTACATCCCTTATCCATGAACTGCATGACACTAATAAAAACCACGTTATCCATTAAAACGTGTTTTGGGCATGAAAGATAAAACAGAAGTCGGACACATTCTCAGACAACAATGTTGACTGGAATGTTGTCCCAACATTATCAATGTTGATGTCTTCAACATTAACACCCTCTATTCGAGCGTGCTAAGAGGGATCGCTCTCGAGATCCTGAGGTCGAGATTGAGCATAATCCCACAAGATCCCGGGAAATCTCGGGACGAATCTCGACCCGTTGCAGCAGCACTGATCGTGAGATCTTGGGAGGTAAATGAGAGGATAGATCTTAACTTAGAACGAGTTAGCTGTTGTACTTGGTTTTCCCATTTTCTTGTTTTTTAGTAATCAGTAATGTCACGTAACCGTTGTAGGATTTCTTTTTTTATATTATAGCTCGATAATAGATGATATTCTATGTTATGAAAGGGTATCATATCCAATCAATTATGACATATATTAAAATCTATCCATCCAATAATGGAGAAAGCCGTCTTAAATCTTTGAAACTTTGTCTCAGACACATCGGGAGGATCAAAGCACAAGCAAACCCGTGGTAATTTAAGACAAACGAAGCGGTGTTATTACATACAAATTGAAGAGAGAAAATATATATAAAAAATACTGAAATCGCCCACCGTGGGGCTCGAACCCACGACCACAAGGTTAAGAGCCTTGCGCTCTACCAACTGAGCTAGACGGGCTTACTTGTTAGTAGGTGCTCAGTAACTTTATTAATAAAAGTATTACTAAAGTTCAGTCTAAGAGAAAACGAGAAACTTACCCAAGACACTTCGATTCAACGAACTCCAAGATGTCATGACAGGACAGAGTCTTCAATATAATGTACAACGAAGCTAAAAGCTATATTCACAAATCTACAACTCTACGGCAAAGACACTTCAACATTACAACACCGATTGACACGTGTCATGGCTCACAAACCTTCAGTACTACTGGTACAGAGAAAAGCTCTTGTTCTTGCGCCAGAAACTAAACGCCCTCCCCACGGGCCCGCCCCTCTCAAGGACGCCCGCTGTGTTAGGTTTATGAAAATAAGTAGGAAAAGGAAAATCAATTTTTATGTTCGGTTGTTTGAAAGAGTATAAGGCTGCATTTGGAATTATGGAAATGATAAAATGGAAAAGGAAAATCGATTTTATATTTGGTTGATTGAGGAAATAGATAAGGAAAAAGAAAAAGAAAAGAAAGAAAAGAAAAGAAAATCAAGTTATTTTATACTTAAATAAGAAAAACTCATTTCGATGAGGAAAATGAAAGAAACTAATGAAAACCATTCATGTTCTTTTCCAGGCTACTTTCTACGTTCCAAACGTAGCCTAAAAGAAGAAAAAAAATCTAATGCAAACAATTGAATATATAGGTGGAAATTAATGGTATTCTCGTGGAATTTATTTTAGGGTAAATTATGCAATACCCATATGTGGTTATACTTAAATGCACATAACTACCCTATGCTTTTTTAATTACGTGGAACTCTTTTGTGCTATCTAAAACTTAGCATCGTACCTCCGGTGTTGTTTAAAACTTAGCACCGTAATCCCTGTGTTGTCTAAAACTTAACACCATACCCCCTGTATTTTTTAAAACATAGCACTGTACCCCCCAATTATGGGGTGAAAATGACAAGAAAGGGATTTTACGCTATTTCCGAACCATATGGGGTTTTGATACTTATTTTTAAAACCACAGGTGGATTATATGCTATTTACACTTTATTTTATCATACAACAAGTTTTAAGGTTATATATTTCTATATATGTGGGTCCCAACCCTCGTATCAAAATCTAAAACTTACCTATATAGAGTTATAGCATCTCCAATGGGTACTCTATTGTAGTGTAAAACTCTAAAATAGAGTAAACATCTTCTCCAACGGGTACTCTATTTTAACACTATAGAGTTTCCAGACATTGATACTCTATATTTAGAGTAACTCTATTTCTCAACTCTAAAATAGAGTTATAATTTAAATTTTATTTTTTTCTTTTAAATATAAAATTTGTTTAATTATGTTTAAAATATCTTATTTCATTAAAATAATAAAATTAAATTCTGTAAGCATCTTTTAATATTCTATCTGTTTCGTTTTAATTTTATGAAATAAAAATAAATATTTTTATTTTTACATATAAAATATGTGTATATTTGCTTTTATATTAACACGTCAATTATACAAATAATATAATTTATATAAATAATTATTATTTACTTTTTAAAAATAAAAATAAAAAATAATTTTTTAGGCATAATTTAAATTTAATTTATATAATTTTTTGGTTTTATAAATATCTTGTAATAACAATAAGAAATAATATGTATGGAATATTATTTTTACTGTATAAAATAGAGTTGATGGGTTGGAGTAAAATTTAGTGTAGAAAATAGAGTTATTGGGTTGGAATAAAAACATGAGCAACGGTATTTTTTTGTAAAGTTAACTGTATTTTGTGTTATGAGTTGGAGATGGCCTTAACGACCTTTGATTCAAAAACACAATGATCATGATTAGACGGCAAACGAGGACTTCACCAACGGTTAAGATTAGGGGTGTGTGCGGTGCTATTGGGCGGCCTGCGGATGATTTCACACGGCATTGTCATATGCGGTTTCTGAAGAAAAATTAAATAAAATTACGGTTTTGAAAAATACAACCACACATGTGATTTTGAGCGATTTTTTTACGATTGCGGTGCAATTTGTGTTTTTTACTAGGGGCTTAAACGAGTCGCAGCCGAACGTCATTTTGTGCTCGAGCTCAAGCCCTTTTAGATGAGCTCGAGCTCGTCGAGCTTTTCAGCTCCGAGCTCCAGTTGCCGCTCGATTAAAGTCAATGGTGCTCGTTGAGCTCGATTTTTTTAATGAAAAATAATAATAAAAAAATAGCTCGCGAGCACGAATGAGCTCGACTCGAGCTCGAGTTTGAGCTGGCCCGACTCATCCTTCATCCATATTTATTATTGATACAAGTAAAACAATATTTTATCGAATGACACTGTTTCTTAGTAGTTTGGCTCAAAACAAGAATTAATAAAGTTTAATATTGTGTTAAAAGCAATATGAGCAATAAAAGCCTAAATACAAATTGCAATGTGGATGCGAAAAACAAAGTATAAAACAAAAGTCATGTTAGGTCTAACGCAATACAGTGCTTGTAGCATCAAAAAAATCTCAAATTGATTACTAAGTAATTAGGTCATGTCCATTTCAACTTTAATTAGCTATGCATAAATATTTATTTGACTTTTATGATATATTAATCTAAAAGTTAAAGCTAATATATAACTAATATTTTATAACGCAAAATAAAACTAGATATAATAAGTAAAAAACATTCTAAATATTAAAGCACGTTGCGATTTGGTTCAATACAATTTCTACAAAAAAATACCATTTTTACGCTCCGGTTTGATAATTAAAATTAAACTGTGATTTAGATTATTTATTTTATTTAAAAAATGCTGCCTAGTTAAAATGCCTTGCAAATTTAACTTCTTAGGAAAAACAAAAAAGAAGATTGAATAGAAAACGATTCCCAACTTTAATTAATTAATTGCAACAGTGACATGTAAGTTTGTCCGAAGCTATTCAAATAGCTCCACACATTCATCGATTGGATGCATGTGAAGCTCTCCAAAAGTAGCTCTCATGCACCTTACTTTATACATAATGACTCATGAGTACTTGCTGTAGATTTTCATTTTCTGTTTAACAATGCCCTAATCATTAAAAAAGAAATTTTTTACTGAAAAGTATAATTCAAAGTAGATTATCTTTCGACATTCAAAACGGATAGCAACTCCACAGCTCAGGTAGACAAAACCAGATGCAAAGTTCAACAGAAGAACAAACACAAATATTAATATATTATTAATTAATGTTTATTCCCATCCAGTTGGAACAACGCCCTCAGCAGCAGGAGACGGAACAGCGGCCGTGTCCCATCCATCGGTGGCAGCTACACCTAAGACGGAAACAAACAACGATGTTGAATTTTAGCAGATAATGTAATAAAATTAAAACATTCATGGTTCAAGAAGGCTAGTAGTTCAGTAATTAATTTTAGTAAGCAAGTTCTATGCAAGTGCTACACGAAGACATATATATATGTGGCAATTGCTAATAAGATACTTAGTTCGTGTTAACCTAATATTTTCAGTTCAAGTAATTCCAAAAGCCATAACGATTGTTTAACCCGGAATCTTTATCCTGTCGGAAAAAAAAAATTCTTCCGGTATATGATATCTAATATGTTCTTTTTTGGTTCATCAGCAGGAAAGAAAGTAGTGATATAATAATGGAAATCCAGTGAACGAAACACTCACCTGCATCAGCGGTCCAACCACTTGCAGCGGGAGCCTCTGCGGTCACTTCGGGAGTCCATTGGGCTTCGGGAATTTGGCTACTGGTCCAATCAGCTCCACCAATTGCAGCAGCTGAGAAATCAGCATAATCAGGCAGAGCAGGCACTTCCTCCTCTTGTTGCTCCTTAGCCTCTTCGGGTTCTCTATAGAAGAACAAATCAACCTGACACCACAAATATAAACAACCCAATATCAGGGACCAAGGAGAAAAACTAAACATCTCATATTTCCACTATATACAGCTTTCTTTTTGCGAGAGTGCAGCCGAAGAAGAAACCTTTAATGTGAAATAAGAAACAACCAAGACTCCGTTACCATGATATCCCACTTGTGCCCAGGTGCAGCGACACCACGCATCTGCAGAACCATCCTAGCCAAAAGCCAGAAAAGGCATCCAATGCTGTGCTTCCCCTTGTTATTGGCAGGGATACCGATATCAACGTACCGCATGGGTGAATCAGTGTCACAGAAGGCAATTGTGGGGATGTTGTATAAAGCAGCTTCTTTGATGGGCTGCACATAAGTTTCAAGAATGAATTAATATTTCCCACCATACACACACAAGCATCAATAATGATTCACTTAGGATCCACAAGCACGAGTCACCTGGTGATCGGTTCTGGGGTCGGTGAGGATGAGGAGCCTCGGTTCGCTGAACGATGTCTGGAGCTGGTTGGTGAACGTACCAGGCGTGTGACGTCCAGCAATAGCATGAGCACCGGTGTACTGTGCAAATTTCAGCACCGCTCTCTGCCCATAGGGCCTAGCGGACTGCACGATGATGTCTTGGGGGTTCTCGACGGCAACGATGACCCTTGCAGCCATCTGAAGCTTCTCCCATGTCTTCCCGAGGTTGATGATGTAGATTCCTGAGTTATTTTAAGGGAGTAGAATCACATCAAATGAGAATCGAAATGAAATATAGAATTCAAAACAAGCATACAACAAAATTAGTGACGGAAGGTTGCAACTTTGAAACTCAACAAATATCAATGAAGTGGAAACATGCACATAAACAAGGAATTGAGATGCAGCAAACAACAAACACATACAAGCATAGAATAAATCACACTACTTAGCATTATCTGCCACCAATTGTACATATTACTAGAACCTTAATTCAACAATCACCACCATCGATAACAATTTTGCTAAACGAGAAGGTATCGGAGCATTGCACTGCAATTAAATATACAGAAACAACGCATTGCTTCGACCACAATCCATTAAGTCAATACACCGTCAATGCCACTCATCGTTAATTGAGCAAACAACAAAGCAAATTTGGCATAAATACAGTACTAACCGTCGTTTCGACGCTTGAAAACGTAACGGTCCATCTGAAAATCGCAGTTTTTGGTGCCAAGGTGAACTTCAGCTGCCAACATCATCTGTATGTCGGCTTCCTTCGTCGATAATGCCCTCGCCATGATTTTCTCGATCAAGTGAAAATCGAAATCACCTCGATAGCAGCTAAGGCTGATTGTAGTCAACCGCCGCGTTCAATGATACAGTGGAGAAGAATGAAGGGGATGAACACCACATTATATCTGGAAAATCAAAACCCTAAGGAGTGATTGGGCTGAGCTGGGTTGGGCTGGGCTTGTACGTGAGATAGACCACTAGTATTGTAACAGAGTTGGCTAAAAATAGGCATTTGAGGAATTTGAAGGAGAAACTCACCTTTCGTCCCGATGTTTACCCTATATGACAAATTTTGGCCTCCGATCTTTCTGCTTGCTACATTTAGTCCTTATAGTTATCTGATTTGAATTCATTTCAGTGCTTCGGTTAGATTAAACATCGATTTGGACAGAATATGTCTTGTGAGTCGTACGCGATATATTACCATCCACAAATAATGTTTATACGTCCCTTCATCTTAAAATCTGCTAAATTCGTATCATTCATCCCACAAGAGACCCTAATAATCGAAACCATTGAAATCTTTGTAGGATGAAGGCGTCGAATTTAGGGGATTTTAAAATGAATGGACATATACAAACGGTATTTTAGGGAATTATAATATATTGATGGCTCGCATGCTAAATTCCGTCCAAATTAACGTTTAGTTGATGGCCCAAAATTAGTTCAATCGAACAACTTGTGGTCAGCGAAAGCATCAGAGATCAAAATTGTCTATCCGGTAAAGATCAGGGACCAAGTGATTTTGTTCCGGAATTTTTCTGACTAATAAAATTAAATCCCTTGTGTTTCTAGTCACATATCTACACAAAGTCACCACGTTTTCATACTCTAATTAAGTCAGCTTTTGAACCACATTGCAGGACGTAATGTGTGTTCCATCCAAAATTCATACAAACTACAATGAGTGAACCACTATAATTTCAGTATTTGTACACTTTTTTAAACTGTGGTTCAACAAAAAGATATATATTATCAAAGAAAGTCTTAGCTCTAATAATCCATGGAAAATATCGAAAGGTAGGAAAATATTCAAAATTCAGATTAAATGATAATATTTTAAAAACAATTCTAAAAGTTTACTCAAATTTCACCATATATAATACCAAAATCAGAATGCCAACTAGAAATGGGAACTGGGCCAGCCCGTTTCATTTTCGGGCCAGTTCCACCGATTCCGGCTCAAACTGGTTTTGGTTCCGATTCCTGAGACACCAGGCCAATTCCGGAATTCTTTTTTATGTTTAGTTTTGATAATATTTTAATGATTCCGGTTCTAAAAAAGGGAAACCGAACACATATTTTAATGATTCCGTGTCTCATTTTATAGAAATTATAAAAAAAATTATTCTTATGATTATAAAAAAATATATGGATGTAGTTAAAACAGGTCCAGTGCCATGTCTAATAATGCCAACCAAACAACTGAAACACTTCATAAAAGTGTCAGAAGTATTTTTCTCATATTCATCAAAAGCTTATGTTTTCTACCAAATGTATCATAACAACTTCTCTTCCCACCATAAAACCTTTTACAAACATAAGAATCAACAAAACAGGAATTACTCGTCAAACCGCTCATTTCTTAGCTGCTCCTTTCTTCTTCGTACCGGCACTGACGGGATCCGGCGTGGGATGCGTCTCAGCCTCGAGCGGGTCCAGCCATTTGAGAGGGTGGCGGTTAAAGAACGGCCAATCGGGGACCGTAAAGAGGGACGTTAACGCAACTCCTCCGGCATAAACCAACAGCATGGTTCGAAACGAGCCCAATGCGTATCCCGTGATGAATGCAACCACAGCGAGAGTTAATAGCATCAGCTGCATCAGATGTTCGGCTAGCTTTTGTCCTTGCCATTCCATTTAGCTTTTACCTGTTGATTTTGTGAAATAAGGGATTGTGCGTGCTTATAGATAATCAAGAACAATTGCATACAATAAGATATAAGTTGAAAGGTAATGTTTTTTTAAGATGCATAGGGCACGCGGCAATGATAATCGACATAGAGTGAACGATATGGGGTTTTTCTTTTAAAAAAAAAAGTTAGTCTTTGACCAAAAAGTTTTTAAAAAATAGGATTGTCGACCGGTCTTTTCAGTCAATAGACTCAATTTTAAGGGTAATTTGTTATTTACAGTATGGGACCAAAATTGTCAAAGTGGGATCTCAGCTATATAATGGATGAGTCCCCGTGTAAAAAAAATGTAGTAAGGATTTGAATAAGCGATCCATTACTTGGATGACTGACTATGCAACCACTGTTCTACAAACCATCCACTCGCCCTTAAACGCTTCGCGTTTAACGTAATAACCGCATCTCGTTACTATGGACCCAATGTCTTTACACATTTGGATGCAATTTTTTCAAAACTCATTTGGACAAAGGCATTTCCCAAGTTCCGAATTATATGCATATGAAAATACAACTTTAATCGAAAAAGAATGGTAAGGTTAAGATTATACGTGAAAAAAATCATAAACTTCAATGCCGAAGACAAATCTGGAAATGAGGAACTGATCCCAAGATTTGCTTTTAAATGAATAAAGAAATTATCACTTGAACATGTGAGAATCAAATAATCCTTAATCTCATGAACCCAGTCAAAATCAAATAATAAAAAAACATGAAAAAATAATTCACATCAATATGGTCTTCTAGATCATTTCAGCAAATGAAGAAATGAAAAAATCGGTGTATATTTCCTCATCCTCAACAGAGAGAAGTCAATAAGAAAAGGGGGGAAATTCCCATACGTGTGGATCGAATTTAATCGACTAAAGAAAGCCCCAATTTTAAAGATACCAATGAACTACCAACATCCTCTTGACCTAACCCACTTCGACAATCCGTTCAACAACTGATTAAGAAAACGAAACCTAACCCCCAAGAGACGAAAATCGAGACAATAGACAAGCAATGGAAATGGCAGACGCGCAACAAACAATAAACACATCGACGTTCGATCTCAAAGCTGAAGGCGCTTATAGAAATGGAATTGCACTCACCAGAGAAACAACAAGGACTTTGGAGCTTCGTTGAGTTGAATGCGAGTGACGCGTCGAGCATCAAATGACGTATATTTCAAATGTTAATGGGGCCTTGGGCTCAGCCCATTAATATTTTATGTATGGATTTAAGTATCTTATCTCAGCTTTAGTCGCAGAAATTAGCATGGAATTGACAATAAAAATCATGGTTTATTCTAACTTATCCACTTATGTATAACCCAAATGGATTAAGATTGTAACATGTGTCACATCTTTCCCCATACAAGGGTGTCAATCACCCCGTCACTTTTTTAATGGCCGGCCATATGTCATAATCTCCGATAGCATCGATCAATCGCTTTTTTTTGTTGCTTTTGTTACATTGTGCGTAATACAATGTTGTCCAAATATTGTGCATTTCGGGTTACATCAATAAGATACAATGATTTATAAACTTGTTATGTATCACAACAAAATAAGATTTGAACTACTAAGCCTGATTCAATAATTAATTTGTCATTCGATTTAATTGTCGTTGATTACGATTCTAAAATCTTTTTTGTGCTTTGTTGAACAATGACGTACGATTTCTATAAATCCGACTACATTCGTCTTTATTGGGTTTATTAGCGTACCTAATGGCCTAATAGACACAATGTATCCAACGTTTTTCATACTCGATTAAAAGTAGCCACTAACCCTGTCGAAATCTTATCCACTCCACTTAAAAACATTTCTAACCGTTGGCAAAAAATATTTATTTGCATTACGGCGCATAGTGTTTAGCAACTATAGTGGAAAAAAGAACCTAATAGCCTATCAAATGTCGAAAGAGAGAAAGATGCCAATTCATATGTAGAAAAAGATAAATATAATATTGAAAATAGTAATCACATTCGTTTCTATGTATTATAGAGTAAAAGAAATAAGATAAGTCGTGCTGTTGGTGATTAAGATAAAACTCCAACAACCCAACTTCGGATGATAAAAATACACTATGACATCAAAAAACATCAGAAACACAATATAGAACGATACGAACATCAATCGAACATATCAGTCAAGATACTCAACTAAGAACTCCAAAAATAACAAAGAGATTGACTTATCTAGTCCAGAAGAGTCGTAAAATGTTGCTGCGAGAACTTCGACCTTTAACCGGGATTTTCTGACACTTAAAGTCGATTAGAGATCGACTTTAAGCTTGAATGAAGGAGATAGAGAGGTTAGAGATGAATATGAGAGGATATCAGCTGTCAAAGAAGGAGGCGTAGACCACAGATCGGAGAGAGAGGAGGAGAGGCGATTCAGAGAGACGATGATTAGGGTTACAGAGAGAATGAGAGAGATGAAAAAATGATAAAGTGATCGGGGGTAGCGTGATGCATAAGGGTTTTAGGGTAAGTTTTGAATATTGCAGAAAGGCCCCGGTTAAATTACAACAGGCTTCACTAAATTCTCGCAGCATTTTGATTTTGCCCATGAATTTCAGGGATCAAAGCATTTTGTCCCAGCTATTAATTAACTTGACGAAAATACTTTATTGGGCCCGGAAAATATGTTTGGCCCAAGATCGTGATAACCCAAAAAAGGGTTATTTTTAACATCCCCCCTCACGATGATGGACCAAAGATGTTTTCCATACGCAACTTACCTCGCAGCTTGACGTGGCTCTCCTTCCCGAGTGGTTTGGTTAGAATGTCCGCCACCTGATCCTGTGATTTACAAACACAGTTTGATGATACGTTTGATATGTATTCCCGAATAAAGTGACAGCCTATTTCTATATGTTTAGTTCTCTCGTGAAACACGGGGTTGTTAGCTATTTGAATAGCTGCGCTATTATCGCAATACATCTTTGTTGGACTAAGATTTAAGATCTTAAAGTCCGATAATAAACTTCTTATCCAAATCAATTCACAAATGGTTTGAGCTATTGCTCTATATTCAGCTTCTGCTGAAGATCTAGCAATTGTCTTTTGCTTTTTGCTCTTCCACGAAACTAATGTATCTCCTAGGAACACACAAAATCCCGTAACTGATCTTCGTGTAACAGCACACGAAGCCCAGTCCGAGTCACAAAAAGCAGATAGTTCAGAGTTTTTGTTTCCTGAAACAAGCACCCCATATCCAGGTGCAGTTTTCAGATATCGTAACACTCTGAAAGCAGCTTGAACATGTGCTTTATTAGGACAGTGCATATATTGACTAAGATTTTGAACAGCAAATGTAATATCAGGTCTAGTGTTGCATAGGTAAATTAATCTACCCATCAAACGCTGAAAGAAATTCACATTTGCGGTATCTGAATCATTAACAGCTGATAATTTTAAATTCTGCTGCATAGGAGTGTCTTTTGGTTTACTCCCTAACACTCCAAATTCATCTAACAGATCTAACGTATATTTTCTCTGGTTAAGTATCAATCCACTATCGCCTTTTATTATTTCTATTCCTAGAAAATATCTTAATTCGCCTAAATCCTTTATACCAAACATTTCATCAAACACATGCTTTATTCTATCTATTTCAGAGTAATTGTTACCAGAAATCAAAATATCATCGACATATATAAGTAAGAAAACATGCATATTTGCTTCACTCTTGAAAAACAATGAGTAATCATTCAGACTTTGTATATACCCATTATTTTTCAAAACTTGAGTGAGCTTTTCATTCCACTTTCTAGGCGCTTGTTTCAGCCCATAGTGTGACTTTTTTAGTTTACACACCTTATATTTATCATCATAAAATCCCTCAGGTAAACACATAAACACTTCTTCATCAAGTTCACCATGTAAGAATGCATTATTGATATCAAGTTGATACACAGTCCAATTATTAGTAACAGAAACAGTAAGCAGAATTCGGACAGTAACCATCTTTACTACCGAAGCAAATATTTCATTGTAATATATACCTTCCTTTTGACTATAACCCTTAGCTACTAACCTAGCTTTATATCTGTCTATTTCTCCACTAGAATTATACTTAATCTTATAGGTCCACTTACAACCTATGGTTTTTCTATTCTTGGGCAACTCAGCTAAGTCCTATGTGTCATTCTGTATGAGAGCTTTCATCTCAAAATTCATTGCCTCTCTCCACTCAGGTATTTCCATTGCCTCACTAACGGTTCTAGGTACTAAAACTTTATCAATGTTATTGCAGTAACTTATATCATCTACATTAAGTCTAGAAAATTCATAACAGTTGATAGGGGGTATAAAACTTTCATCTTGTTAAGATTGCACACGTAGTCATTCAGGTACCCAGGCTTCCTAGCTGCACGTTTGGGTCTAGTTTGATTTTCATCAATAAGACTATCTAGAACATCATTACTATCGCAATCAATTTGAGTCTCATACAATTCACTAGACATAGCAGGATTATCATGACTCATATAAGGGTTGTCAGTATCATCAGTATTAGATGTATCACTTTGAGCATTGGTATTGGTCACAGTGTCATCATGCACATTTTCAGAAATAGACTCAATATTCTCATGACATGGAAAATCACTTCTCAACAAGTCATCAAACAGTATATGCACATCTTCACTCTGATTTTCAGAATCTACAACTTTAGTTCTAAAAGGAAACACAGTTTCATAGAATTTGACATCCCTAGATGCAAAAATATCCTTATTTTCTAAATCAAGTAGTTTGTACGCCTTTTTGTTTTCATAGTATCCTAACATAACACATTGTCTAGCACGACAGTCAAATTTAGATTTAGTATTCAGAAGAGTTGCATAACAGAGACATCCAAAAACTTTCAAGTTATCATATTTTACTCTCTTTCCAAATAATACTTCATATGGTGATTTTCCTTTCAGGACAGAGGAGGGAGTTCTATTAATCAGATATATTGCACTGAGAATACAGTCAGACCAGTAGATCAAGGGTAATCTTGACTGAAATAATAGCGCTCGAGCTACATTCAGCAGGTGTCTATGTTTTCTCTCTGCTATTCCATTTTGTTGAGGGGTATGAACTACACTGGTTTGATGTAGTATTCCTTCTAACCTAGTGTATTCCAAGAATTGGGTATTTATAAATTATGTACCATTGTCAGTCCTAAGTATTTTTAATTTCTTATCAAACTGATTCTTCATCATATTAACAAAGGTTTTAAAACATTGAAGTACTTCAGTCTTATGTTTAATTGAAAATACCCAAGTTGATCTAGAGAAATCATCTACTAAAGTCAGAAAATATCTGCAGTTATTATAACTAGCAGTTTTAAAAGGTCCCCACAAATCACCATGCACAAGTTCAAGTACAGATAAACTTTTGTGGTCACTCAGTGGGAATGGATCTCTAGTTTGCTTAGCCTTGTGACATACATCACAAGATTGAGCTGTTTGAGTCCCTTTAAGGTTTAAAACTGGTTTTAACACATCTAATACTATTGGAGATGGTTGTCCTAATCTTTTATGCCAGATTTCATATGAAGCTGCATGATTAATACAGGCAGATTCATTTGAATTACCAGTCATATCAGGACTGAAGTAGTACAGTCCTTTTTTCAGCTCACCAGTCCCCAGTATATCTAGGGAGAGTGGGTCCTGAAAAATGCATGTATTGTTCTTGAAATTTACAATACATTTATTATCGTTTACAATTTTAGATACTGAAAGCAGATTGCACAGGAAATCAGGTACTACTTATACATTTTTAAGCATGATTCTTTCATTTAGCTGAAAGTCACCAGCAATTTCAACAGATACACAAGTGCCATTCGGCAACTTGATTAATATGTTCTCTGATTTAACACTTTTGAGGTTTATCAAGTTTTCAGGGGAACTGACAACATGATCAGTTGCTCCAGAATCTATTATCCAACCATTATTGAATGCAGATGACATTATATTAATAAAGGCACCTGCCATAAGATCTTGATTGGTTTCTTGATTTTCCTTTTCAAGCAGTTTAAGCAATTGACTGTATTGAAGCACGGAAAGGTTAGGAGTTATGGAGTCAATGCTCGGATTGGTAGCTTCTGTCATGTTTGCTGTTTTATTTGCATTATAATAGTTTCCCTTTTTGTTATTACTGTAGTTAGAATTTATACCCCTAGGTGGTTTCCCAATCAAATTATAACACCTTTCTATTGAGTGTCCCTTGATGCCGCAGTGCTTACAAATCATTATACTATTACTAGTGTTACTATTGTTGTTGTTATTATTTGGATATCCTATAATTTTGAAACATCTGTCAACTGAATGACCTTTGTTTCCACAGAACTTACAAACCATACTACCCTGATTATTACTGGGCTTGTTAAAAGTTTTATTAAGAAAGATCGAGGTATTGTTTTCTGTTAGTTGAATAATACCTCTATGTGATTCTTCCCTACTTATTAAATTGTAGGCATGAAGCACATTTGGTAAGGGATGATGAAGGAGAATGTTACTTCTAATGAAGTTAAAACTTTCATTCAGTCCCATAAGAAATTGCATTAACTTCAGCTCTTCGTTACAGTTTTGCTGATGTTCATTTGCATTACAGGTACAAACAGGTCCAATGGTTAGAGCTTCAAGCTCATCCCACAAATATTGCAGTTTAGAGAAATAAACTGAAACACTGTCAGTGTCCTGTTTTAGGTTGTGTATAGATTGTTGTAGGCTAAATTTCTTTAAGCCATCAACATTTTTGAAAGTTTTCTCTAAGGACTCCCAAACTTTATATGCAAACTTGGCATAAGTGTATCTAATTCTTAACTCATTACTTAAGGAATTCAGCAACCATGATAAAACAATAGCATTACATCTATTCCAATCACTGGCCAGTTCATGTTGCTCTGGTATTACCACAGTCCCATGAACAAAGCCAATTTTATTTTTTGCAGTGAGAGCTAACATGATAGAATTACTCCAATATGAGTAATTCTCAGATCCAGTCAGTGTAACATTTGTAATGTTAGTCACAGATAGATCTGACTGAGATATGTAAAGAGGATCTCTATGATTCAGAACTAGTTGCAGACTATTATTATTATTATTTTGATTATCAAGTTCTTCGTTATCCATAGCTAAGTTACATTAGCAATGAATATGAAAAACAGATTTATATAGCACGTAGGTTTTAACAGGTAGACACGTATATAACGACAAATAAAAAAAAAGGAACAAAGTCACCGGATGCAGCGGAATTTTGGTTTAGACTTGATGTCAAGGTCGCAATTCTTCACACGAGGAAATAATCACGCGAAGCTTCAGTATCTACAATTTCAAAACAGAGAAACAACGATTACAAGATGTAAAGAAAAGAAAAAGAACTGTTCACAATCGATTTGCGATATTCAGATCTAGTACACAGAATAACACAAGATTCAAGATCCGTGCTCTGATACCATAAAATACACTATGACATCAAAAAATATCAGAAACACAATATAGAACGATACAAAAATCAATCGAACATATCAGTCAAGATACTCAACTAAGAACTCCAAAAATAACAAAGAGATTGACTTATCTAGTCCAGAAGAGTCGTAAAATGTTGCTGCGAGAACTTCGACCTTTAACCGGGGTTTTCTGACACTTAAAGTCGATTAGAGATCGACTTTAAGCTTGAATGAAGGAGATAGAGAGGTTAGAGATGAATATGAGAGGATATCAGCTGTCAAAGAAGGAGGCGTAGACCACAGATCGGAGAGAGAGGAGGAGAGGCGATTCAGAGAGACGATGATTAGGGTTACATAGAGAATGAGAGAGATGAAAAAATGATAAAGTGATCGGGGGTAGCGTGATGCGTAAGGGTTTTAGGGTAAGTTTTGAATATTGCAGAATGGCCCCGGTTAAATTACAACATGCTTCACTAAATTCTCGCAGCATTTTGATTTTGCCCATGAATTTCAGGGATCAAAGCATTTCGTCCCAGCTATTAATTAACTTGACGAAAATACTTTATTGGGCCAGAAAAATATGTTTGGCCCAAGATCGTGATAACCCAAAAAAGGGTTATTTTTAACATCGGAGCACTTGGAGCATTAGAAGCTATATAATGATTCAATTTATTTAAATGGATAATTGAACACGAATTGCCAAGAACTGCTGAGACGAGAGATGTTCCAAGTTTTGTGATTATTAGTTGAACTTGCTTTCATGTCATCAAAATATTATATTTGAGAGTTAAATACATTATCTTATATATGTTAGTTAATGTCTTCGAACTTATTTGGTACATGGGTTAAATGTTGGTTTATAATATGTTGATGTATGTTATTGGTATATGGGTTATATAAAATATGAGTTGCTTCAAACTCATTTACACGTTTAAATAAATACACATTTGAGGTGGGTTCTGTAAATCCACTTATCAGACATGTGAAGAATATCACATGTGAGGAGCAAATGTCCCTCATTGATTATGACACGATAATTTAACCGGTATATAAGCTGATATGTCACTCCTCCTAAAACCAATTGTTTTAGGAAGGAACTTCATTAAGCTTATACGGTCATCCCTCCTCCGTGCGGCGGATGCACGCGGGTAACGAAATTTAACATGGTATTAGAGCGGAAGATCCGGGCGGATCCGTGAGGTTCGAAAATATTCACGTTCCTCACCCGACTCAAAAAAATTAAAAATAATATACGGCGGGTTCGAAAAGAATGGCGTTCCCGTTCGATTAAAAAGAAAAAGAAAAAGAAACTCACATGTGAGGGGGAGTGTGAAGAATATCACATGTGATGAGCAAATGTCCCACATTGATTATAACAAGATAATTTAACCGGTATATGAGCTGATAGGTCGCCTCCTCCTATCACGAATTGATTTTAGGAATGAACCCCATCAAACTTATACGGTCCTTCCTCCTCGGTACGGCGCATGCACGCGGGTAACGAAATTTAACAAAACAGTCATTTTATTTTATAACCTTAATAATTAATTCCTCCTAACTACAAACCGGCACACCAGACGAGGACAATCGTGTATCCTAATATGTAAGAGTTGTGCAAGTTTATGTTTTATCTTTCCTTCTTATGGAGTAAGGAGCTTAGTGTTTTAGTGGGAAGTTTTTCTGCTCGTTTCAGGTTACGTACGTCTATATTAAGACACTTCTGGTGTGAATTAAATGATGCAATTCTCCCCAAGTTTATTCTTTTGCTTTATAAACTACTTTCTGCCCACAGTAAGTTCACAATATATCTATATATATATATGATTATGATCCCACGAAATGGAAACTAATATCAATAATATATTTAGCAGTGGTGTGGAGATTCACGTCTATGGCCAACGTTTTGATACGAGATAGGCCGCCCATTATCTTATGTTGCATCATTATACTTTCCATTTTTTATTCTTCAAAAAGTAAAATGGAGAGAGAGACAAGATTACGGTCTAAGAGAAGACATGTGACGTACTTTTCTCCGCCTTCTTACGAACGCGTCACAAAGCGCGTTTGCCGGCGACGATTTCAAGGCCATGAATTAGACTTAGACGGCGGACGGCATATTTTGACCGAACTTGATGAGCTCTGAAACTGTGTTCGAAGTTGGTGAAAGTAACTAACCGGGAATGACGATATGATAATTATATTAGTTCAATTATAAATACGAAGCTTCTAAATTTTATCTATATGAAATATATTAATTGTTAATGGCCCAACACGGGCTTGTCATCTCAACTAATCTTATAAGCCGTTAAGACAGGAAAAGAATTCCGTGAAAATTATTTGGCATGTAACTAAATTTGACTTTTGCTTACATGCCAATAGAAGCATCTTGACTTTCTCATATTATTAAAAATTTGTACTATTTCATTAGCGATGATATTAAACAAATTATTATTGAATTATTGAAATAAAAAATAGCTTAATTTTATAGCTATATAATTAATTTTGACACAATTGTATTTTTCAAATTTTGTTGTCGAAATATGCCATAATTTAGTATTTTTAACCTGATCAATTGTCGAAAAACCAAGAGTTCTCGAGGCAGCCAATCTGTGTATTTCATAAAGCGTAGCATGCCTTATTGCGTGATCCCTTGATAACTATTGTCGATGTCCAAATTTTTATTGGCTTGCGAATTTTTTGCTTTTTTATTGTAGGTGGTAATCAGAACAAAAATAGTGATAGGTGGAGGGTGAAGTTAGTTTCACAATGTAGAACCATATTCTCAACAACCATTATTCGTCAAATATCATCATTTAATCGGAAAGTCGTCGTCATATCCCAATTATATTATAAACATATTCTTTAACTCGTAACTAAACTATGAATTATCATCATTATTGCCATTTGTACAAAAGGAAAAACAAGAACTATTGCCAGTGGTGTGATGTGATGAACCCTACATCTCTCCTGAGTTGGAAAAATTATAAAAATGAGTCACTAAGTATCAGTTTTCGTTTTTGGGTCACTATGTTTTATAATTGCAAAAATAGGTCGCTAACTTCGTATGTCCAAACAAAATTAGGTTTTGATATGCAAAAATATGTCACTAACTTTGTATGTCGAACAAAATAGGTCACCAGCTGTGTATGTCAAAGTAAAAGTAGGTCACTGACTTCGTATATTAACAAAAATAGGTCACTAACTTCAAAATTAATGACTTATTTTTACTAGTGACCTATTTTTCATTGGACATACAAAGCTAATGACCCATTTTTGCAATTATCAAACATAGTAACCCAAAAACGAAAACGAATATACTTAATGACCCAATTTTATAATTTTGCCGTCATAAGTTATACCTTTTTAATAAATAAAAAATTGATATCTTACTAAAAGGAAGAAAAATAAAAAATAGGTGCATTGGTGTCATAACGTTTTCTTAAATTATCCCTCGTATCTTATACTGGTTAGTTCTTTTTTACGTGAAATTTTTTATTGTTTCTGTATACAAATTGCACGACGATATTTTCACACAAAGATTGCACCACATAAAAAATAAGTGTGAAAATAATTGTTCGTTCAACCAAAGGATTGTAGGTAGGTCGCGTGACGACTATTTCAAACGCCTAGCCAAAATCCCATCTCTATAAATTGGCCTCACACATTCACAATTCAAACTCAGGAGGAAAAAAATAAACATATATACATTATCTACTCAAGTCTTTCTTTTCACAGACGCTTAGAAGAAAATGAAAGACAAGTTCTATGGCACCATTTTGCAAAGCGAAGCCCTCGCTAAGGTTCGGTTTTTCCCATCGAGCGATATCCCGCAGTTCGATTTCTATCAATGGTTGATTCCAATTTGCTTTTTTTTTTTTTTTCAATTACAGTATCTCTTGGAGACAAGTGCCTATCCACGAGAGCATCCGCAACTCAAAGAACTGAGGACCGCAACTGTGGACAAGTATCAATACTGGTAAAAGAAAGAATTACATTTTAATACACAAAACATTATATTATATATATATTTATATATTTATAGAAAAAATTTATTGAATAAGTTGTGTTGTAATGATAATATCAGGAGTTTGATGAACGTTCCGGCCGACGAGGGACAGTTCATTTCGATGCTGTTGAAGATCATGAACGCGAAGAAGACCATAGAAGTTGGAGTTTTCACTGGCTACTCGCTTCTCTCGACCGCTCTTGCTCTACCTGATGATGGCAAAGTAATAATTTTTTTTTTCTTTTATTTTTTATTCGATCTTGCTAAGAATCATGAATGATATTTTTTTATTCATTTCCAGATAGTCGCCATTGATCCAGATAGAGAAGCTTATGAGACTGGTTTTCCATTTATTAAGAAGGCAAACATGGCACATAAGATCCAATACATACAATCTGACGCCATGAAAGTAATGAATGACCTCATTGCCAAGGTATATATATATATATATATATATATAATTATACAATTTAGTGACTATATATAATCACTCTAAACAAATTATATAATTTAGTCGTAAACTCGATAAATAATTTCAATGTATTGGGTGGCTGAGCATACTAATTTTATTCGTGGGAAAGATGATCATCACGTAAAGATATGATAAACACCATTCACATTTTGTTTAATCAGCCGAATGTGTTTGCTACATTATTTATTTAATATACAGGGCGAAGAAGGCAGCTTTGACTTTGCCTTCGTGGATGCGGACAAGGAAAACTACATAAACTACCACGAGCAACTGTTGAAGCTTGTCAAGGTTGGAGGAATTATAGGGTACGACAACACCCTCTGGTCCGGGACCGTTGTAGCTTCGGAGGACGATGACATGGAAGACTACTTAAGAGGCTGCAGAGGACACGTACTCGAATTGAATACATTTCTCGCGAGCGACGACCGTATCGAATTGGCCCATCTCTCCATTGGAGATGGACTCACCCTGTGCAAGCGTCTTAAATAAAAAGTGTACCATAATAATAATAATTGAGCATTGTTTCGTATGTGACCCTATTCCTGTTGTTTTGCTTTTTATATACTATTATGCAAAAAACTACGTTGGTTGGTGGTTGGTGTAATTATAATTCCTGTACTTGTAATAAACCTTGAATCGTGTATTGATGTTCGTTTTTCTCTATTATTTGTTTGGTGCTTTTAAAAAATTATAATGCAAGAATAGAAAAGAAGGAATGTTCGCTAAAGAAGGAAGTCACGGGTTCAATTCTGCTGAGTGGGCCAGCGACAGAACCTCAGAGGTTCAGCTGGCCTCTTGGCTGCTGGCAGTAGAAGGGAACTACGGTGGTGGTGCTGGCTTGAGATGAGGTTGAAGATGATAAAAAAAAAACTCCTAATTTAACTAAAGTTGGATTGGTCATATGTTGGTATTGAGATTCTAATTAAGTGGGTGTTGTCCCACATCGAACAAATCAAATTCTCAAATCAACTATATATATAAAGAGGCAACTCCACCTATCACCAATTGGTTTTAGGTTGGAGACCTCGATTTCTAAGATGGTATCAGAGCAATCTTCCGCTTGAGAGCCGGTTCGATCTTCCTTCACCGTCACCCGATTCATATGTCCACGTGTTAGGCCAGTCATGCCACACGTGAGGGGGCGTGTTGAGATTCTAATTAAGTGGGTGCTGTCCCACATCGAACAAATCAAGCTCTCAAATCCACTATATATATCAAGAGTCAATTTCACCAATCACCAATTGATTTTAGATTGTAGACCTCGATTTCTAAGAAATGGAATAATCATCCTATTAATCGGTATAAGACCAGTTGGGATATCTCGTTCCCGTCCGTGTTCTACATAGAACAACCCATTATACCTTCCCGACAAGTGTTGAAACACCCGTAAATATCATAACACCCATTAACATCAGTACAGAGTTTGAAAATAAAATCATATAATCTTGATGAGTATGATACAGAAAAATATATAATATTGATTTTTTTGGTAATTAAGCACTTTGTATATTGATATTAATGGGTGTTATAATATTTACGGGTGTTTCTAACACTTGTCGGGAAAGTATAATATGTTTTTCTATGTGGAATATGGACGGGAACACCGAGACGAGAAGATGAGATCCCAACCGAAGACCGACTTGGATTCACGAACTCAATAGTTGTAACTTTACTTATACCAAAAAAAAACATTGACTTACCAAACCAAAACACGTTGACCATGTTGCTTGACTTCGTAACGTCACAAATCACAAACCTCGTTGAGTCATGTGGAACGAAGGTAACGGTAGTTGTTCAACTGTAGCTGCATGCTCTGGTTTGTTTTCTAGACAACGTATTCAACGGCTTTAATTATAACTAATAATAATTCATTACATAAAAATAAAAGTATATCTTATAATTATTAATGTTTGAATTCCTTGGAGAAAAAACGCGTCGCTTATCCACTTATTCAATCCGAAAAATGTCCTAACGATTTTTCTTGTGTTAAAAGATCGTGGCTTTTTGAAAGATCACTTAAATTGAATCTTTGGTGAATTTAGTTGTCAGAACAAAATATTTCTAAGATAAAAGCAATCATTGCCGAGATATTAAGCAACACCCACAAAGTATTATTTGGGAGATGAATTTGTTATCTATACTATATACTAATGGTGAGACTTGAGAGGTGTACAGAAGCTACCTTAAATTAATTTGGTATGAATTCTGTAATTACCATTTTATCATTCATTTTTCTAATTTATTCCAATTGTGTCCTCAAAATTAATCCTTTCTAAATACTTACAAATAAATAATGCAAAATTAATAATTGAGGTTATAATTTATGTGTTAATAAATTACAAATAACTACAAATATAAAATAACATATTTCTTTCACTAGAGCACATACATAATGCACACTATTATTATTGCACACACCCATACGTGTGTGATGGACGGTTTCTACTATTTTTATTTGGTGGCAATTATATTAAAATGTACAAATGGATACACCAAAGGTAGCAGTTATTGAAATTGATACACCAAATCTAGCGATTTTTAACTTGTGCTTGCAATTAATATAAGAATATAGATATATATTTCTTTAACGTGAGCACATACAAAAATATTTTTCAGTAAAGATCCCGCCACATTAAGGATTATTCTTCGTCTCATTCTTTCCCTTGTCATTGCAGGATTCTTAGGGAACTTCTTTCTCTTGTCGTATTCGTTTGCATAAAACTCATGAGGGAGTCTATAAAGGATTGAGTTAGTCTGTTGTCTTCGAAATTTAAAGTGTTATTATAGTAAGTTGTATCGCGTTAAATTGAGGATTCCTTCATAAAACAAATTCGTAATAGGAGGAGATGCATCTTTGATTTATATATTGAGTCGGATGAAACTAAATTTCTCGATTGGACAAATAATCTCAACACGCTTCATCACGTGTGGCACAATTCAAAGCCTAATACGTGGACATATCAAATGGGATGGCGATGAGTCAAACAAGCGTGATAACACATAGATCAAACCCGATCTAATACCATGTCTAAATTGAGGGTTCATTTCTAAAACCAATTGGTGATCGGAGGAGAGACCTCATTGATTTAGATACTGAGTCAGGTGAAGTAAATTTCTCGATGTGGGACAAATAATCTCACCCCTCACGTGTGACACAATTCAAAGTCTAACTCTTGGGATATCAAATGAGGTGGCGGTGAGTCAAACAAGCGTGATAACACGCAGATCAAACCCGATTTAATACCATGTTAAATTGAGGGTCCATTTCTAAACCAATTAGTAATAGGAGGAGATACCTCTTTGATTTATATATTGAGTCGGGTGAAGTTAATTTCCCCATGTGTGACAAATAATCACAACATTTCGTGAGCGGGACAAAGTCGTTTAATCGACAATACAAGCCTTAATAATAAAACAATTTAAATTGATTACTTGGCTTCGCTATATTACATCATATTCCATAAGAGCATCTCCAATAGTACTTTATTTTAGTGTTTTACACTAAAATAGAGTATACATCTTCTCTAATGGGTCATCTATTTTAACACTATTATAGAGTTTGCAAACAATGATACTCTATATTTAGAGTAACTATATTTCTTAACTCTAAAATAGAGTTATAATTAAATTGTTATTTTTATTTTTTTTAAATATAGAGTTATTTTAGTTATGTTTCAAATAAGTATGAATATGTATAATATTATTTTTTTGAATTGAAAATAAAGTTAATTGGTTGGATAAAAATTAATGTAGAAAATAGAGTTGATGGATTATAGCAACTGTATATTTGTGTTCTGGGTTAAAGATAGATCTAAATATATACGGAAAAAATGCCCAATACACACCGAAAATAACCTCCACAAAGAAATAAATAACAGTATCTTCTCCTGGGTGGTGGGCTTTGATTTTAGAGTTGGGTTGAAATGAAAGCATTGATTGATTAGATTTTGGAGTTATTCGTGAATGAATTGAACCATCCATCATAATTCACAACCATCCATCATAAAGAATATTTTATTAAAGAATATTTTAAACAAAATTACGTGATTCATCCTCTTAACAAACGCAACGTGTCTAATATACAAACCACTAACTTTCCCCATTCCCAAATTACCCCTGAGCACGCAGCCCTACACTTACTCTCAAAACGACATTGTAGAGTAGAGCTCCGTAAAAATATCTCAATCTCAAAGGAGAGAAGAATCATCTTTAGATCCAACAATTGAAGATCATGGCCTTATCTCAGGTGTGATCCGATGTTTTTATTTCCATAGTGTTTTGATCTCTTCATGATTTCCTCTGCTGTTGCGTTAGGTTTCGGTGGAAGAGAAGGATCTGCAGCTGAAACACTTGGGGTTCGTGAGGGTTCTGACCTTAAACGCCGTCGTTCTCGTCAGCAACCTCTACGATCACGCCAAGGAGAGCTCGGGCTCTCTGAAATCGAAGGTCGAGAACGTAGAGAACGCTGTTAAAGCCGCTGTTGGTCCGGTCTACGAGAGATTCAAGGGGTTACCTGGTGATCTCCTCGTTTTCCTCGATCACAAGGTATTTTCCTTCTATGTATGGATCTTACGTTTTTCGATTCAAGCTGCTTCATAGTTGGTTACCTTTGTCGTTTTGATACGAACTATTGTTGATTGCTATATTTGGGCGATGTTGAATCGATTTTGTTCTAATAATTGCTCGATTAGTCTAATAAGATCTCGCATTTCAGATTCAAATCGCCTTAAACGACTAATCTTGGTTAGTTTTCATCTACAATCCTTCTGATTGTTGTGTTTTTCAGAAATTGATCATCATGTTTATGGTTTTTCAATTTTTAGGTGGATGCAGCCACCGTAAAATTCAACGAATGTGCACCTCCCGCAGCCAAGAAACTCATGCTGAGCACCAAACTAGCCCTCGACAGGGCATCGAAGGTGGCCCAAGACTTAGCCGACGAAGCCAAAGCCTCGGGCCCACTCGCAGCTCTATCTCGGGCCGGTACGATCTCAAAGAACATCGCCGTGGCCCAATTAGCCCTTTTGTGGTACAAATTGAACCACTATCCCGCTTTGCACGGAGTTTCAGAAATGGCTCTTCCTACCGCTGCTCACTGGTCGGAGAAATACAACAAGTTTGTTGCTGACATGGCGGCGAAAGGGTATGGTTTCTTCTCTTACGTTCCTTTAGTTCCCGTTGATGATGTGCGTAGGGCTTACAAGCAAGCGGAGGCTGGAGATGCTAAGAAGACCGATTCGGGCAGCTCTAGCAAGAGCGGTTCGGACAGGGAATGAATGATTTCGGGCAGCTCTGTGTGTGTGTTTGTGTTTGTCTGATGATGCTTGTGGATAAAATGTCTCCCTCTGATAAGATTCTATCTCTTTGATGGAAGGTTGATGGACTTTTAGTTGTGTGACGTGGCTGATATTTTCTTGATGTAATAGCTATGCTATTAAAACAATGCCTATAACTTGTTTGGTTCATGGTTTTAACGATTTCATATGTTGGTTTATTAAATGTTGACGTGGTTGATTCGTTTTACAGAACACATGAGTTTATATGTAGTAACTCTAAACTCATGTATGCGGTGTAGATAAACATACATTTTAGGTATATTATTATAAGTCCACTTACTTACAACACTTTTTATTATGTATTCATGTATACTTAATAATTTAAATTCTCGTAAATATAAATATTTGTACCAATACAAGCACGTTGTATAATCCTTTTCCAGTATTAATAAACAAGCTACATGCAAAGAAAGCTATACTACATTGAAAAGAGCTCATTTTGGAATTTACCATTTTAAACCAATTGATTATCGACATTACTAATTAATTTTAGTCTTTTCGCAATTGTTGCGATGGGCTGGATAAATTATCTAGCTCATACCCATTGGATTTTTATAGTAGCGAGCCATTGATTTATAGCGGACTATACACAAATGTACATATATAAAAGTGAACAAGATTATTAAAGATAAAAAAACATATCCAACAAAACAAAACGGGCCCTGAAACTCCACGTTTTTATAATCTTTTTCCACATGCAAAATATAGAAGAAACCTATGCTATTCACGAAAAGAGCCCGTTTTGAAATTACCGTTTTACCCTCATAGATTCCCGGCATCGTTCGTTTCCCCGCTACGCGTTGACGATGCCGGGATTCCCGAGCCACACCACACGCGCCGGCACACAGTGCAGCTTATGCCTCAGCTTCCAGTCGAGCGCCTGGCAGGCCCTCGAGCAGTAGTTCACGGTTCCACAGACCGAACACCTACGAAACTCGTGCCTCCTCGTCTCGGGCCTTCCGCAGCCCGTATGCGAGCACAGCCTGAGCCCGGGCCCGAGGAGCCGGCCCGATCCATCGAACCAATCGGAGAGGAACTTATGGGCCGGGTGGGGCTTTTGAGGGGGGAGCTTGCAGCCGTAGTAGGTTTCGAGGGGAGTCGAGCCCCCGTAGAGCCTCATCTGGCGAGGGTGCTGGATCCGCTCGAACCACGAGATCGGCACGGTTAGGTCCCTGGTTCGGTCCTCAGGCAGAGAGCCCACGGCGGCGGCTAGCTCGCAGAAGTTGGCCTGCATTATCAGCCGGCGGCCTTGGGCCACGTTGCGGGCCACACCGTACCCGTCCTATTTTTTTTATTTTTTTTTGGGAGATGAGATAATTTATTAAGACAGCAGTCGATGAATCGCGTTCGATGGTTACGAGGTTGTTGTTGGGCTTAGTTAGTTTTCTAACCTGAACGCAGTGGGCGAATTCGCGGAGGGCTTCGACGTGGCCGAGGTAAGCGGCGCGTGCGCAGAGGGCGACGCCGGCGCGGAGGTTCTTGTGGGTCTTGGTGGCACGGCCGCTCCCGTTGAAGTGGATCACGGCAAGGGAGTAGATGGACGGCGCGTGGTTGGCACTCGCCGCCTTGGCCATCAGAGCGCAGCCGCCGTTTCTGTTCCCCAGGCAGTAAAATAGTATCTGCATGTGCCGAATTTACAGAGAGAGAGAGAGATGGAGAAAATATTTTATTACAGCAACAACGAGAAGGAAAGAGAGAGAGAGAGAGAGAGAGTAACGTAACACATAAGAAAACGGATTAAATCGACGAATCTCTGCAACTAATAATGATTTATTACCATTCCTAGAATGAAGCACGCGTCGTCATTCCCAGAATCGGCACAGAGTTTGAGGAATTTGTGGGCGGAGACCGACCATTTCTTCGCCTTCACCGCCAGCATCGCGAGAGAAGCTTCGGACAACACATCGGGAGTCAGTCCTAATCCGTTCAGCCTCTTGCATCTGCTCATATAATAACGACGAATCTGTAAGAAAAAGAGGAGAATCGAAGAGAGGAAACAGCGATGCGCTCACGTGATTAGGACAGAGACAAAATCCGCAGGACAATCGGCGGTGGAGCTCAATTTGGAGAGGATTGACGAAACGATGTCGTCGGGCAAGGTTTCGAATAAGCAGTCGTCGCTCCCGATCTCCTCCGGCGAAGCATCTACCGTCGTCGGCTTCAGTCTCTTCATCGAAGGCTCGTCGGATATCGCCATAGTTTGTTGAAAAACACGCACCAATGTGTGGTCTCTGTGTGTGGGTGGTGGGCGTCTTTAACTGATGAAGAAGGTGAGGAGGTGTTATGGCGTGACGCGTGAGTTGAGGAGGTTAGAGATGAGAGCGTGCTGATTTATTTATTTATATATATATAAACTAAATTGAGAAGTAAAAAGACGTTATTACCCTAAAGTCTGCTGTGGTGTTTTGTCTCTTCTTACCTACGGAAGGTGGCGGTCAAACCTAGTTTGACCAGATTCATTGTCTGTATGTACGCTCTAAATTTTTTGTACGGTTGCAGTTATTAAATTTTGAAATAAAAATTGAAAATTGTTATCGTCAAATTTAATAACAATAATAAGGTAGGCTTGTATAGTGAATTTGAAATTTGAACTGCTGAAATCTCTAGTGGATGCCATGTTGTGACCATAAACATCGTAATCTTGATAGTGCTAACTAAATAAATGAAATGCAATTCAAAGTTATAAAATGTCAATTAGTTCTCTTGTATTAACAAAATTCTTGTCGAATTCATTTCGAATTTGGAGACCAAGAATTACGATGAATAATACGCAAAATTAATGTAATAAGTTATTTTCCCTACCATTGAAAAAGATCGTACGCTTGGTGTGTCATAATAGTTAAAAATGTCCATAATTGTTGTCGTATTAAAAGCAAAATGAAAAGAAAATTATATGTATTAGAGTTGATGGTTCCAATGTATATCTCTTTTCATATATACATAATACATAAGAGAAAACAAAAGATGTTACCGCATGTGAGATTCACGCGGCCGCGGTGAGTGATTTTAAGGTTGAGTTTTTGGTATCTTTTGTATTTACTGGCCGGACAATTTTCTGGTGCATTTATAGATAGATATATAATTTCATTTCTATCTCATTATGTGAATTTTCCATGTTTTCGAAATGAAATTCCGGCTCCGATCTTATCCAACTAAATAAATAAACTAAAATAATATAATTTGAGTTTATGGTATTGGGTTGATTTAAATGTAATAGTTTTAGAAATTTATATATTATATTACATAGTATTATTGGTTCCCTGTGTTCGATGACACCAATTGAATATATGCATCAATTTTCATTTAACTTTCAATTTATCGGAATATCGTGGAAAATTGGACAAAAAAATACAATTTGGTTGGGGCCTTAAAAATATATGTATAAAACGTAATAAATGATAATCCTTATCATTATTATTATTATTATTATTATTATTTCAAATCTATTAAAAAAGAAGTAAAAGCCTTGTTATGGTATTGGATTTGGGTTAGCTGGTGCGGGCCCCGCATATTGTTGGAAGGTTTATGAACAGCTGAAGGGTTGTTGCCGAGTGCCGCCATAACAGATATATAGGTATTGTATTGTATGATATGGCATTCGCATGCAATGCAAGTGCCAACAACAGCTACGTAAATCTATGCGTGTAATAACTTTTGACTAAGGCTTCTTGTAATATCGTATATATGACGTACGCGTTAAGTTCAAAAATACGAATCAGTCAAGTCAACACTTCATATGGACACCACATTCATTTGTTTCTTGAAATTAAGTGATTAGAATCGAATAAAATAGATAAAAAAAAAAATAATAACCAAGGGGGTGATGAGTTGAGTTTTAAAAATAAATCGTAACATTTTTGTTCGCAACCATCCCTTTTACAACCTTTTACAAGTGGACTTATGATAATTAAAGGCTTGCGGTGGTAGGGCTAGGGCACCACACGAGAGGACTAATTCTCATCTCCGCCCAATACTTGCCTAACAATCTTTACTCCGTCCGCACATACAAACATAGTGAAATTTCTCCCCGTTCTCAACCCGAGAAAGATTCCCGTTTGTTTGTATTTTTGAGTGTATTGTTCAATGAACACTTCACCTAAAAAGTTAACCTTAAAGGTAGCGTATCACTTTTTAATTTTATATAATCTATTTCAACCATGTATAATCAATCTATTTTTATGAAGAATGAAGATACAAAGATTGTGAAGTTATATTGGCTAAATGCTCCGTTTGAATTCGTGGATTTTAATTTGAAATTCGAATTTCATCCAAATCACCCGTTTGGCAACCGTTCGGATTTGGATTTCGATTTCATCCAAATACGAGGAGAATTCAAACCATTTGTTGCTTGATGGATTTGAAATTCAACCACAAGTGGTCCGATTTCGAAATCCAAAAACCCGTAACGGGTTTCGTAAATAGTAATAATAATAATAATAACAATTATGAGTGAACGATGAGTCGAGCCGACTCGCGTGCTCGATGAGGCGGCCCGAGCTCGACGAACGACGAGTCGAGCCGGCTCGACAGAAGCTCGGCTCGAGCTCGACGAACGACGAGTCGAGCCGGCTCGCGAGCTCAACGTAATACGTCGAGTTGGTTCGAAAATAGCTTGGCTTAAGCTCGACGAACGACAAACGATGATCGAAAGCTCGCGAGCCGACTCACGAGCTTATTTTATTTTGTTAGTTTTTTATTTTATTTTTATACATTTTAACTTTTAATAAAAAGTTGGCGGTTCGAGCTCGACGAGCTTCATGAGTTGGAGCTCGAGCTCGAGCTCGAGCTCTATTTTGAATCCGAATTCCGAAATCCTAACGTTTACCAAACGATGGATTTGAATTTGAAATTAGGTTTTGAAATTTATAATTTGAAATCACGGATTTCAATTCAAATACATTAATCCAAACGCACCTTAAGGAAGAACATAATTGGCGTTATATAATGAAAGGATCTTTCAATAGCAATTTAATGTATCGTTTCCCAAGGAAAACTGAGTAGATATCCTCCCATGGTTTTGAAAACCGGACCGGACCGGCCGGTCCGACCGGAAAAACCGTGAACCGGTCGGAAATCCGGTTCCGTCCTATCCGGTTCGTCTTTAACTTTTTTTTTAAAAAGGAAAAAATCTGGAAAAATAGATTAACACGAAAGTAGATGAGTAAAATTCAAATATGTTGTTGTAGTCTAGTGTTTAGCCTTTTAGAGTTACATTCTTAAGATTGTGGGTTCAAATACATACATATGTATATTTTAGATTGTATTTTAAATTAATTTAATACCTCATTTTAGATTTTTTTATCACCCAATAAATTTTATTTTAATTGATTTTTAATCCTGAATTGATAAATTTTAATTCTTGATACCCCATTTTACAATTACTTTTTAAACACCAACACATTTTATGTGATTAATTGGTCACAAAATATAATTTTATAATATATATATATATATAGCATCGGTTTTATGCCGGTTTGATTTGATTTTATACCGATTAAATCACTAAACCTTAAACCACTAAAATTTTATGTGCGGTTCAAAAAACTTGTTTTAAAACCATGATCCCCACAAGAGGGGGAGTATGATTTATGTCCCCACCCCCTTCCTCTATAGAATGAAGATTTACCCCGTCCCTACCCCAATTGAATTTTGTTGAATGGAATTATAATGTAATTTTTTATATACTTTCTATGGAGTGCATCGACTAATTTATAGAGAAAAAGCTAACCGTTAGAGTAAATCGGAGACATTTATGACTGAATATCCCATAATATCTTTTCCTGATTTGCATAATTTGCTCTTTGATTGGATGATAATCCTTCAATGTTCAACAACCCCATTACGGGAATTCCCTTCCCCAAATGGGGATATCATCATCCCACCTCATTACCATGCCTAATAACTATAATTCATTTGAGGTATCTGTTAAATTTTCGGGGCTCGCGCACATGCGCCGCACGAAGGAGGGAGTCACCGTATAAGCTTGATGGGATTCCTTCCTAAAACCAATTGGTGATAGGAGGAGTTACCCATCATCTTATATACCGGTTAATTTTTTCTGTCGTAATCGATGTGGGACATTTGGCCACATGTGACATTCTTCACACTCCCCCCTCACATTTGAGCCCATTTCTTTTTTTTTTTTTAATCGGTCGGGAACGTCATTCTTTTCGAACCCGCGGTATATATATATTTTTTTAATTTTTGAGTCGGATGAGGAACGCGAATCTTTTCGAACCTCACGGATCCGCCCGGATCTTCCGCTCTGATACCATGTTAAATTTTCGGGGCTCGCGCACATGCGCCGCACGAAGGAGGGAGTCACCGTATAAGCTTGATGGGATTCCTTCCTAAAACCAATTGGTGATAGGAGGAGTTACCCATCATCTTATATACCGGTTAATTTTTTCTGTCGTAATCGATGTGGGACACTTGGCCACATGTGACATTCTTCACAGTATCAAAATTGCTGAATACTCTCCCCTTAACATGCAAAAAGAGGAATGATCTGAATATAATATGAAAAAAGGGGCTTGTCTTTGTAACTTGGAAGATATAATCGTTCCTTTGGTGTTGAGAAATTTAATTTGTTGGGAGTTTCAAACATCACAACAGGGAAACGCCTATGACAGATCTAACAGCATTGGAAGTAGTCACAAGACTAAAAATCCCTAGCAACAGAATACAAAATTTGATGCATTGAAAGGAAACATATAAAAACTAAAGAATCAGATTTTGTTAAAATAAAACAGATGGCAATCAAGAACTAGAGCACTCATAAACTCGTTTAAAACCAGAACATGTTCATGAAGGTGGAGGAAGTCGGCTTTTTTAACTAAATAAGTTATTTTTTAATTTGTATTGATAAAATAAGTTGAAAGGAAAAAATATTAATAAAATAGGCATTTTCGTATTTAATGGATACGAATTAGTAACTTGTATCCATTAGATACGAGTTACTTATATGACCTGGCAACTACGAGTTACAAATCCGACCTGGCCGAATTTTGACTTGTTGACCACATAACTCGTATCTAATACGCAGATCTGAATTCAAATCGGCCTCCCTCGTCGGTCCAGGCTCCGCAAATCGGCTTTCACGTCGCAAATCGTCGGAAGTCGTATGTTGTTCGTCGCAAATCGTCGCAAATCGCCAGACTATTTCGTTGCTTAGTCGAAAATATTTAGATATGCGTAACTCGTATCTAATGGAATGGATACGAGTTACTAACTGGTATTTATTACATACGAAAAACCTATTTTATTAATACCTTATTTTTCACACTTATTTTTTAAATACTAATTAAAATAAAATACTTATTTAATTAAAAAAGCCGAGAAGTCTCTTCGGCATCTCATCATCAAATACCCCTTCTATAAAATTGAATGGGCACAGAGTTACGTTTGTTTTATATCCAATTTTTCCTTAATATATTATTTTATATAGCAGGCAAACTATTATTTAGTCCTGCCCACAATAAAAACACGCACTCAATAATAACATGTTTTGTTAGCCGATCATACGAAATCAACGGAGAAACCGGGACATGAAGCACCGACGAGTATGTAGCCAAGCAAATAAAAAACCAGATCTTTAGTTTATGATTCATTACATCCTATGAAAAACATCGGCCCCTTTTTTACTTTTTCTTTTTTACCCAAAACAAAATCTCAAGTATTAATTACATAAAAAGTGTATATAATATCAAGTGACAGCAGAGAACATATCCCACCGTGAATAATACAACGGTTTTCTCATCAGCTCGGCCGGTTCGTGGTGGAAGGCTGAACCGTGATTTGAACCGGAATGGGCCTGCCGGTCCCAGATCCTCCGCACCCATTGCAGGGCATACGACCAGATCCGGCGCAGGTCCTGCAGCCGTAGTCCCCATCCGACCACCGGACGCACATGCACGTGACCCGGCCCGAGCCGTTGCACTTGGTGCACCGAGGGACCCGACCCGGACCCATCATGTTGAGCTGGTCTATGGCTTGCTTCACGATGACTGCACCGGTGAGGACGCTGAGGCCTGTGGCGAGCTGACTCAAGATCAACGGACCCATGATGAGAAAATGAAACTGCCTGCGAATTGTGGGAAATTGGAGATATTGCGGTGAGTAGCAGAGAGGGAGAGGGGAGAAGGAACTAGAGACATTGTGCTGTCAATGATATATTTGGTTTCTGTAGGTAATATTTCGATGAAGTGGTGGAGGAATAGTACACGTATGTGTCGGAGTTTCTGTGGGAGATTTTGATTTTGGGGATTTTGGACTGTTCTGAAATGTCATGAAGGCCATGGAATACTTTAGTAATATCTAGTAAAATTATTAAATATTTTTTCACGGTTAAATGCTTTCTTGGGCCTATGGCCCGATATGCTTGGCCCAGATAGGCTTGGCTATGAGCGGGTCATCGAATTGGATAGTCAGATATATGGGTAATTCGGGTTCGGATGGTTCAAATTACTATTAATCTTTTACTATTCCAATCCGACCGACCGATGGCTGAGTACCCGCTCCGCTATATAGGGTACATATCACATCCGGATACTCGAGTCGGGTACCCGAGTCAAAATTCACATAAGAGAACAAAAAATTTATGTAGAGATTATTTGTTGGGAAATTACATTCACCCCACTCAATATATAAATCAACGAGGTCTTTAATTTAAGGAACCCTCGATTTAACTTGGTATCAGAGCGGGTTTGATCTGCGTGTTATCACGCTTATTTAACACCGCAACCCGATTTGATATGTTCACGTGTTAAGCTTTGAATCATGCCACACGTGAGGGGACGTGTTGAGATTATCTGTCCCACAACAAAAAATTAACTTCACTGAACTAAATATATAAATCAAAGAGGTCGCTCCTCTTATCACCAATTAGTTTTTGAAAGGAACCATCAACTTAATTATTACGAACAAAAATTAAGAGACATTTTTCACAATTCAATCATAATGAAGTATTATATATTGAAATAATGTGATTATCATGTAAAGTCGTTGAAATAAGCCAAAGCAAGGAATAATTAATAGTAATTTGGCATCTAATTTCAGTACTAACGCATATGAGACCTTCGTAGATACGTTATATGTATGCATATTTATATAATTTATAAGTAGAACCTATATAATTTATGCAATGGGCGGGGGACAGGCCAGGGAATCCTCGTCCCGATTCCTCATCCCCGTGGAAATCTGTGGGTCTTTTTCCCTAGCAATTCTCAACCCACATCTTCTCTAGTAAGTAATATTTTTCCTTTCTTCGTATACAACCTTAATCAAAATCAAAAGAAAATTCCAATTAGGGGAAGAAAGTGGGACTTGATAAAGAAATATTAGGATTTATAATATTAGTAATGGTAGATTTAGTGTATATCGAACTCCCAAGGGCTTCCAAAGGGCAAATTAGTAGTTTGGCTTGTTGACTTTTATTCAAAAAGGTTCAAAATTCGAACCCTGCTAGAGACCTTTGACTTTTGACTGTCATTTTTTGAAAGAGAGTGGTTTATTGACATCCGACCCCGATGATTAATCACACCTCTGCGTGTGTGACGCAATTTTCGTAGTCAAATGAATTGAGATGCCTCGGGTCCGTAAAAAAAAAAAAAGTATACCGAATTCCCATGGGAAACGGAGTCGGGGATCCCCACATGTAGAGAGTATGATCCATGTATTCGATCCGTCCCCTTCAAGGCCAATTTTTTTTTACCAATCCCTCACCAACGAGGAATTCCTGTCCCTATTAGGGCCGGTCATTGCCAAACCTATCTCCTATACACAGCTATAATATTTCAAATTTACATTAGAAATAAATTAATTTTCAAAGAAAATTGTATTAAATATACCATTCACTAATAAAGCTCTCGTATTCAACAAAAAAAAAAAAGTTGATTTCTAACGTTCATTCTCATCCAGAAATGAGGAACTCCCTCGTAACAAAGAGTCTAAAACACTTGTCGGATGTTGATATTGATTCTCGATGTCCTAACGTAGTTCAGGTAAGGAAGACCTTCTTCAGTAAATTGTGCCTCGAGATGGGATATATCAGCATTTTCATCATCTGTGAAAATCCGCGGAACACCTTCCAACACAACAAATTTCGAAAACAATAATATTACTACGTAAACTCTCACTCTTGTCTCAATTGGGACACATAATCATAAATAAGGAATGTAAAAGTACCGTGAAAGCATTCCCTTGCTTCTCCGGACATAAGCATGACATCACCGCTTCTGAGAAACATTGCAAGTGGTGGATCTTCCCTTGATTTTCCGCCTAGCAGAAAGATAGCTTTGCAACCCATGCTGGGGAGAAAAAGGACACATGATTTAAAAAATAATGGAAGAAAAAGGAAATGAGAATAACAAGAATGCATTTGCTTACCTCATGCTCACGATGGGTTTACTCCAATCTTTCTCCATGTCATCAAGGTGTCCACCGAGCATATCACCTGAAACAAAAATGTATAAATTGATTAAATCTTTAATACAAGTTGGTAAAAGAAAAAACAGTTCACGTATTTAGAGGTTAGAGCACGTTACCTAATCCAAAATAATTCACTATGGCAGCTTCGGGTTCGAATTCTTCACCGCAAGGCATAGCGGGTGCAGCCATTCTCTTTGCGAGCTGGCATAGCTCGTCGGGTATCTTCTTATGAGGCAGAGAAACATCATAGCTCCGCTGCATAAAATCAAAGTGTAATAATTTCAGCAATTAATAGAGATGGATAAAATAATAGGTGGGGAATTGTACGAAATGATAAAAAAAAAAAAAGTAACAAGCAGGGGTCCCCGAGGACCAACCAGAGAAATCCGTCAATCATGATCCAATATCCTTTGAACATTAATACAGGCCATAATCTTCCAAATAACAAGTGTGTAATACGGGGAAGTTTCAGTGCTAAAACAGAAACTAAAAACGAAAGAAAGAATATCTAGAAAGGGATAACAGTAGCAAGACCTTGGACCAGTTAAATTGCAAGCCAAGTGTACTCCATCTCAACTTACGAAGCAAGGCAGAAGCTTCCAGAGATTTGCCCTCAGTGCCATGTGATGCATCAACAAACTTCCACCGAGGAGAGCTCTCAGTGCTTTCAACGGCAACACCATCAGTAACTCCATCTTGTGGCACTAATAGCTTCCCTTGTTTAGCTGAGACAAATAGATCCTCTATGGACCCGTAAATCGCATTGTGATTTGTTCGATTTGGTGGTTGAGGAAAGGTATCTAAGCTCTCCTTTATCCAATGGCATTGCTCCTCCAGGCTTAATGCACCAGGAATAAAATAAAAACCTAAATTTTCCATGTGAACATGCTTCATTAATTACAACACTATCAAGCATAACTAATCTTCATAAAACTTGAATGGTTCTGAAAAATTCCCTTACCGGGTCGGCCCTCCAAGCAAAAGACGGGTCGACCAAAATCACATCCAAGCAACGAAACGCCTTCCTCGAGTTCGCCGTTTCGATTGTATTTCTCCAAAATTGATTTGAAATCTACGACGTCGGTTAAGTCTACGGGTCTAACGATCTTTTTCCTGAATTTTGCATGGAAGAGGAAAATCAGGAATTCAAAAGCGAATTGATGATTTACAGAATAAGGAGATACTAAACAAAATATCCATACTTCTTGCTGTTGACGTAATAGACTTTGTAATTCTTCTCGGCCTTCCGAAAAGCTGTTCTTTCTGAACCTTCGTCATTCTCCGATTTGTACATTATAAAAAACTGTCGGAAATGAGAAATCAATTTGGGTTAATCGTTGGGGTTTGTAACTGGATTATTTCAGCTGTGGATGAAGACGTTAATAATCGACGGCGCTGCCGACGATTTTACGGAATTGGCGTTAGGAGAGATTATATACATTACGTTATCATATGAATAATTTAATATTTCCGGGATAATATCTGTATATATATTTAAATTTTTTGATGCGAAAGTTGTATGATGCAAGACGATACTTCACTGCTAAATTCCAAGAGGATGGCGAGATTGGATTGCAATGTTTTCTTCCGTGAAAGCTTCTCCTTAACCTAACCTTTTTTGACTGGTCGATTCGAGTCTTTCTTTTGACACCCACCCCGTAACAAATATAATTTTATTTTATTAATTATGAATTAGTTTTGTAATTTTAAATCAAACAAATATCCTAATCGTGTTTATAGAATATTCCCACGCTCGGTAATTGGCTGTTTGCATGCTGCAGCATAAATGGAAAAGATGCTCACAATCATTTCATGAAGTAATCACCTTAGAAACAATTTTTTATTCAAACATACATACATACTTAAGCTTGAGAGTTATATATTTTTCGACCTCTAGCAAATTCGAAAGTATTTTTGATATCTAAACTCAGGTTCAGCTCATGTGCTCTCGTTTGCTCGAAAAGTCGAGCTCCAACTTAGATGTTGAATTTTAATTTATATTAAATGATAAAAAGCTCGAACTAAGCTAATTGAAGCCGATTCATCAGAGTTCGTAAACCAACTTGAGTCATCTCTTACCACACCTCACTCCTAAACTTGATATTAGAAATACTCTATGATGAGCCTTATTGTGCTCCATATGTTCATATAAATGGGCACGTCCCATTCCCAAATACGATAATAATAATATCGTTTCCAAAGCTTGAAAGATCAGTCCACTAAACTAACGTAGACTAGTCCAACGGTCATAAATTAGTCAAGTTGTCACTATCCTTAAAAGCATCCACTAATATTGTTAAAATTGACAATTATTAATTGTTGATGATATCTTTCAAGAACAAACCAAATAATCCTTTGAGCTACTCAATCTTTACCCCTAACTAGCAATAAATCGACAAGTTAAGAAAGTAGGACACAAGTCCATGTATCATTATGTCATCAATGTCGTCGTCTCTATTTCTCTATTAGTCCATTGTTTTTTTCACTATATACTGATTAGTCTCCTAACAAGTAGTTAGCTAGTATTTAATTAGACACTCACTATTAAACACTAATACAATTGTTTCTCTTCAAATCATTCTTCATCTCTCCTTAAGCCTTCCCTTAACTCGCTCATATTGACACGATGCATAACATCAATGACAAGAAGAGCCTCATTGGACGGTTTAAGGTAAGTCTTCACTACATGCGATATGGTCGAGAAACTTATAAAGAACAACTTTTTATTTATTTTTGTTTGTAAAAATTGGTTTAGAATGTAAGAGAAAGTGAAGAAGGAGAAGCCATGGCCTCTTCCTTGCCCACCTCGCCAAGCCAAAGCAGCAGACCAAATAGCATGGTGATTAAGGTAACTCAAAACCCTAAAATTTTCAATTTTTTATCTTAAAAATCGTGTTTTTCTCACAATTTTTTGTTTTCATGGCAGAAAGCGCACACGTTAATCCCAGCGCACTTAGTAGCCGAAGCAATATCGACCCTACACGGGTCGGTGGATCTGAGATGGTCCGGCCCGATAACTCCGACCGAAATGCAGTACGTTCAACAATACGTCTTCGCCAAGTATCCCGAGTACTCCCACGGCCTCCTCCTCAAAGGAGCCGCCGGCGACGGCGACGGCGACGTCTACAGCTTCCGCCAAGATCCGTCCACCACCTCATCATCACCCCCTTCGATTAACAACATTATTACCAACAATGCAATGAAAATCCGACTCGAGCCCTCTAAATTATCGGGGATTTTAGCGATGAAAACCTCGTCCCGAGGAAACTTCGCGTCCATCCCTGAAATCCAAGTTCGAAGCCGAGCCCTCCAAAGCTGCGGCCTTTCGGAAAGAGACTACGTCGTCGTGTTCTCGCAGGATGCAAGGGAATCCATGGCCATGGTAGGAGAATCGTATCCCTTCTTCAAGGGAAGCTATTACATGACGGTCCTCGCGGAGGGCTCGGATCTGATCCGAGGGCTCGCGGTCAACAAGGAGGCTAAGGTCGTGTCGGCGCCCGAGTCGTGGCTCGATCTGAGGATCAAGGGCTCGCAGCTAAGCCAGTACTTTAGGAAGAAGTGCAAGCATAGTCCCAAGGGATTATTCGCCTATTCGGCGGTCAGCGGCGGCAGCGGCGGCGCTCGGTCTTCGATGCATTGGATCTCGGAGGCTCATAGGAGTTCTTGGCAGGTTCTGATAGATGCAAGCGGGCTGGAGTTGGGCCGGGACCGGCTGGCTCTGGCGCTGCATAGGCCGGATTTTGTGGTGTGTGCGGTCGATGATAGTAATGTGAGTGCGTCGTCGTCGCAGTCTTCGAACAAGAAGATTACGTGTTTGCTGGTGAGGAAGGAGTCGTTTGAAGCGGCGCCGGATTCCGTCGAGTGATCGTGGGATAGTAATTGTGTGTATTGGGTTGGGCTGAAATAAGAAAAAGTTTTGTTCGGCCCATTAATTTGTGACCAGATTGTAATCCTAATTATCTGTTTGTTTTAAAAATATTTGAGTTGTACTATATATAGCAATTGCATTTTTTTTCTTCACATTTTAAACTCACTGGGTCGGCCTAATTGCGACCGTAAGTTATTGTAATTTATTCCTAGCTGGCTTTGGTGGTTTGGATCTATTTGATGGTTTGCCAAGTAGTTCATGACGAACACAATGACTTTGGCATATGATGGTTATTTAGGTTTATATCAAAGAATAAAATCATTATGCTCGTTTCTGGCATTTAAAGTTGAAGAGGTATTGAGTGTAAAACAGGAACTGGATGGAGGATAGAATTAGAGGGCATATTCGTCATTTTCTCTTTTGGGGTGTATTTGTAATTATTTTTTGTTTGAGGTCTCGTTTGCAAGCATCGATAGCTAGATAGTTAAGCACTGTATATATTTTCTTTTTGGAGTCCTTCGCTGTACAGAGACGAACACAGAAATTCAATTCAGATTTTTTCCTCTCAAATCCATTTCATACAATATCAAATTCTAGATGGTATCAGAGCAGATTTCGATCTGCTTTGGGTAGCGAAACATAAAAAAAAAAAAGGGTTTCAAAGGAGTTCGTAATGGCAGAAATCGAGGAAGTAGAAGAGTCGATTGCAGCAGAGGAACCTGAGCTAAATTCGAGCGCGAACTATGGAGGATACATACATCCTCTTACTCTATTGACATCAGATCACATAGGTATGTCAATTATTAGTTCACAGCTCACTGATTCGAATTATGTTGCTTGGAGTCATGCTATGAGGCGCGCGTTAAGTGCGAAGAACAAATTAGGATTTATCTATGGAACTTTGTCAATGCCGAGTTGCGACATCCAGATTTTGCACAATGGAATCGTGTGAATGACACTGTAATTTCGTGGATTCTAAATTCGATTTCGAGCGAATTGGTGGACGGCTATAGCTTAGCAAATAATGCTTGTGAATTATGGAATGAGCTAAAAGATAGGTATGGTTCTAGCAGCGGACCTCAGATCTATCAATTGCAAAGACAAATTAACACAATTACTCAGGGAAATCTCACATTGGCCGCATATTTCACGAAGCTGAAAAGATTATGGGATGAATTAGCTCAGATAGATCCACCAGAGGAATGCATCTGTGGAGGCCGCGAATGCAATAGCTGCACTTGCAAAGTGAGACAGCGTAAGGAGTCAAAGGAAGGAAGAGCTAAACTGATGCAATTCTTAACCGGCTTAAATGATACATATTCTGCTGCGGGAAATCAAATCTTGATGATGGATCCATTGCCGGATGTAAAGAGAGCTTGTGCTATGCTAAACAATGTTGAAAAACAACAGCTAATCCAGATGGTAATGGCTGAAGTTCAAGATCATAGTGCTTTGCTGACTCATAAGAGTAGTTTCAGAAGCATTAATAGAGAAAATAATTTCAGAATGGATAGAGCAGCAAAGAAACTGTTGAAGTGTGATCATTGTGGGATGAACGGGCACACAAAGGATATGTGTTTTCATCTGAAAGGATTCCCAGATTGGTGGGTAGGTAACAAGGAAAGGAAAGTTGGTAAGAATTTTCAGCAGCAGGGCAATTACAAGTTCTATGCAAATCAAGTAGAGACTCCCTTTGATGATACTGACAAAATGGGGAAGTCTGATGACACTAATGAAGAGCTACATACTGTGGTTAATAACCTTCGAGTCCTGCAGCAGGAGACAAATAACATGTTAAGCAGATTGATGAAGGGAAAAATGAAGGAGGCAGAACCTGAATTTGCTAGTTTCGCCCATCTGCAGGAATTTGCAGGTATGACTAATCACAAACTCATGTGTTCTTCTGCTAATAAATTGCTAGTAAGTTCCTGGTTTTTAGACACGGGTGCGACTGGACACATGTGCTCAAATATAAACCTCTTTAACCATCACAAACCAATATCATGCCCAACCCCAGTTATATTACCCGATGGGACCTTCCAGCATGTTAAACATGTGGAAATGTCAAGCTAGCTGAACATTTTGAGCTTCATAACTGTCTACACATACCTACCTTCAAATATAACCTGATTTCTGTTCATAGATTAGCCACTGATTCAAACATTGATTGTTTGTTTTCAAAATCCTTTTGTGTCTTACAGGACCGCATGACTAATCAACTCCTTGGAGTTGGAAGAGTCATAAACAGACTTTATGTCATAGACACAACCTCATTCAATCCAGACATCATTCAGAATTTCACAAACACTCATATCATTCATCCATATAACTTGCAACTTACTTCTAGGCATTCTTATGTTTCTAGTCTTGTTATTGATAATACCCATGACCTTTGGCATATGAGACTCGGCCACCCATCTATTTCTATCATGAATAAAATCTCAACTATTTCTACGAAACCTGATGTTAGAAAACCATGTTGTATTTGTCCCATGGCAAAGCAAAACAGAATCCCTTTTCCTCATAGTACCATACAAACCAGTGAGCCTTTTGAGTTGATACACATTGATATATGGGGACCTTATAGCCAAAAATCTTTGAATGGGGCTCACTATTTTCTCACCATAGTTGATGACTATAGTAGAACCACATGGACCTTTCTTATGCAGTTCAAAACTCAAGCAGTCACAAATCTAACCACCTTCTTGAAAATGATACAAAACCAATACCAGAAATCAGTCAAAACCATTAGGTCCGATAATGGGGCTGAATTTCTTAGCGTTACATGTCAAACATTATTCAATGATCTTGGTATTATACACCAAAGATCAACTCCCTACACACCACAACAAAATGGGATAGTTGAGAGGAAACATAGACATCTTCTACAAGTAGCAAGAGCCCTGTTATTTCAATCTGGTCTATCAAAGGGTTTTTGGGGGGATTCTATACTTACAGCCACATATCTTATAAATAGGTTGCCATCCATGATGTTAAATGGGAAAAGTCCTTATGAAATCATGAATTCAAAAGCTCCAGACCTTTCTAACCTCAGAGTTTTTGGATGCCTATGTCATATTACCAACACATCACCTCACAAAACCAAATTTGATACCCGGGCATTTCCTGCTGTTTTTATTGGATATCCTCATGGTCAAAAGGCCTACAAGGTCTATGATTTATTGAATAAGAAGGTAGTTGTGTCGAGGGATGTTATTTTCCATGAGACCATATTTCCCTGCAAAGAGTCGTATTCTAATCCCATAAAACACACACCTTCTGCTGTGACTTGTCCTTCTGCCACAAACTCTGAAATTTTTCTCACTTTCCCTGATGCAGAAACATCTTCAATCAACCATACACCACATATATCTCCACCTATTTCATTGGATATGAGTCATCTGGACCCAGAATCACAACCAGCCTTTTATGATATTCCCCAACAATCTCACTTACAACCTACATCATACTCACAACCAGCCTTTGCTGATATTTCTCAACAATCTCAGACTTCTGACAAAATTACATCACACTCACAACATACATCTCCCTTATTGCCTGAAAATAGGAAGAGGACTAGAGTGAGAAGTAAGCCTTTATGGATGAATGATTTTGTGACATCAAATGCAATGTTAAGCATTAATTCTCCTTTTTCACAGAAAACATCTCATACACCATCCCTCCATCATCCTTTTATTCCTCAACCCTCTTTTTCTTATGAGCACATGTTGTTTTTAGCATGCTTGGATAAAATTCAGGAACCTAAGACATTTTATCAAGCTAGAACTGATCCCAAGTGGATTGAGGCCATGCATTCCGAGCTTGATGCTCTTGAAAGAAATCACACTTGGGATATTATAGATCTCCCACATGGCAAGAAAGCCATAGGGAGTAAATGGGTATATAAAATCAAGTATCATTCCAATGGGAGCGTAGAAAAATACAAGGCTCGACTTGTTGCCAAGGGTTATACCCAAATTGAAGGAGAAGACTATTTTGATAGTTTTTCCCCGGTGGCAAAAGTGGTGACTGTCCGTTTACTGCTGGCCCTGGCAGCTGCTTCTAGTTGGTCTATTCACCAACTAGACATCAATAATGCATTCTTGCATGGTCATTTAGAGGAAGAAGTCTACATGCTACCACCCGATGGCTATGAGAATTGTGGCCCGGGCCAGGTATGTAAGCTAAAGCGGTCCCTCTATGGTTTAAAACAAGCTTCTAGACAGTGGAACGTGGAATTCACAAAGAAGCTTGAACGCATTGGTTTTATTCAGTCCCAACATGATCCCTGCCTCTTTGTTCGATCCAAAGATCAAGTCTTTATGGCTTTGGTTGTATATGTAGATGACATCTTGATCTCAGGGTCTTGTGAAGAGGATATTCTTGCAGCTAAAGCTTATTTACATGATCAATTTACCATTAAAGATCTTGGCTATGCCAAGTACTTTCTTGGTATTGAGATTGCACGATCACAAGATGGCATTTATCTTAGTCAACGCAAATATATCATTGACATAATTGATTCTGCTGGTTTATCTGGTTGCAAACCTAATCAGACTCCTTTGCCAAAAAGACATCAGTTCTCAGATCACCCAGGTGTGCTTTTGACTGATGCCTCACAATACCGGAGAATTGTTGGTCAATTGCTCTACCTTGGCTTCACCAGACCTGACATTACTTTTGCAGTTCAACAGTTAAGCAAGCATGTACATGCTCCTTGTGCTGATCACTGGGACTCTCTAGTTCACGTCCTTAGATACTTGAAAGGAAAGTCTTCGTACGGACTTTTTTATTCAGCTGTTTCTAACCTGAAGTTGGAGGCTTTTAGTGATGCTGATTGGTGTGCTAATCCTGTCTCCCGTAAGTCAGTTACTGGATATTGTGTGTTCCTTGGCTCTTCTTTGATTTCTTGGAAGACAAAACAACAAACTACTGTGGCATGCTCGTCTACCGAAGCAGAATATTGGGCACTTAGTACTACTACAAAGGAGCTGTTGTGGCTTTCATATCTTCTAGTAGACTTGCAGGTTCAAGTGTCTTTACCTCTATCTTTATGGTGTGACAATAAATCGGCTATCCAAATTACTGAAAATCCAGTTTTTCACGAACGAACTAAACATTTGGAAGTCGATTGTCATTTTGTTCGTCATCACTATCTCAAAGGTTTCTTGGTTCCTCTTCATGTCTCTTCGCATCAACAATTGGCTGATATTTTCACCAAGTCCTTGGCTGCACCTCTGTTTTTCAATCTGTTATCCAAGCTTGGCGTGAAGGATCTCCCTGTCTCAGCTTGTGGGGGGGATGAAGAGGTATTGAGTTTAAAACAGGAACTGGATGCATGATAGAATTAGAGGGCATATTCGTCATTTTCTCTTTTGGGGTGTATTTGTAATTATTTTTTGTTTGAGGTCTCGTTTGCAAGCATCGATAGCTAGATAGTTAAGCACTGTATATATTTTCTTTTTGGAGTCCTTCGCTGTACAGAGACGAACACAGAAATTCAATTCAGATTTTTTCCTCTCAAATCCATTTCATACAATATCAAATTCTAGAAAAGTCATGTAACAAAACATAATGCACACATGGAAGATTTTGTTGAGAAAATTTGTATGACAACAAACTGACATAACCGCAATATTGCAAGATCAACTCGATCAGAAGACTGAACGGATGTTGCACGATTGTGAAGCTCTATGATTGCTTCACTATTGCACCATTGCGATTTGCACGACTGCAGCTTTAGCAACGCAAGACTTCTACTAGAAACGTAAGACTGCAAGCTGTAAGATTGCAGAAACACATTAAAGGAATTTTCGAGGTTTTTGTTGAATACAAATTCCATAAAAAGGATTCGTTCTCTCTACATACGTGCAAGAGATTTGCTTGAGCATCTATTTCCAAAGATACAACGAAAACGTGATTATAAGTTGCACTAAAACTTAACCACACGGTGAACTTTGTAACTTGGAAGTGACGATGAAAACTTGTTGTTTATTGTTCGTATGAAATCGCATGCCCACGTCTCAATCGGGAGTACTACATGGAATTTAGAAAACTCAACTTCTTGTAACATTCTCAACTCAACTGCACACAACCTAGACCAGCTGATCATAACGTGGAAGTTTTTAATTCGTCTCTAATATATGTTAATTTGAAAGGTGTTTGTAAATGGAATATTTCATTAAAATTAATAAAATATCAATTAATGTATAAGTTTGATTAATTAATAACTATTTGAATTAATACAATTTGGTTGTCCCAAGTGTATTAATTTATAGAGTACTCTGTATGAATAATGTATTATCTTATAATTTGAGAGATTTTATTAGTTTAGACCTTATCCCTGAGTTCGACCAATCAAAAGTACTTGGAAATTTATTCAATAATCGAGTATTAATATATCGAGTTTGTGTTGTATTAATATATTTTATACGGACCTAAGAATATATTCGTTCAAAAAAAGTATAAACTTACTAAATTAGATCTTACTTTCCTTAGAATTGCAACACTGCTCAATCCAAACCGAACCGCAAAAAGATCACGAGTATTGGGCTGTGGAGAAAAAAAAAATCGATCAAACCGCACGTGATGTTTTTTATGGTGGACCATGATAGCAAAAGATGTGAAGATCGTTTTCGTTGACGGTAAAAGAGGTTGGTGGTGGAGAATTGATGAAGCTCATCTATTAATGATGAGTCTTCTTATTTATAATATTTCTTATAAAATAATAATGAGTGAACCTGGAGCGTTATGTCATAAGATTCGAGTGGTTCGGGATCGATGGAGATATCTATAACTAGCTACAAAGATCTTAATCATTTTCATCACTAACTCATTTGAAATTACAGAACGACGTAATTTAGGGAGAAAGTGAGGTTGTGAGGTTGAGGTCGAGTGAGATGAATTAGGCTATTAGGTCAAGTGATCCGATAAGGTTACACATAGTGGTTTTAACTTCTTTTATGTCTAGTGAAAATTCCCGTGGGATGACGGTTAATGTTACTAGATAAAATTATGTGGGTAGTTTCGGGTTAAGGCGAGCGTAAGAAAAATAATGTTATTGTAACAAAAAATTAGGAAGTAACAGCGTGTGAGGTAGATTCACGTAATAATGTTAATTCTTTGACCTCGAATGCTGTGGTGTAATAACAAGACTGGGATTATTTGGCTGTTTATGATGACAATGACCCTTGCAAGGCAACTTAATATTCCATTTATCAAGTTACTATGCAATGTCATTGTTGGAAATCTCAAGGTTGATTCTAATGCAATTATCCACTTTGTATTATATAGATGCGTTGGAAAAGGGCCGTCGGCCATAAAAATCCACAGCAACGCTTTAATTTTCTGGTCTTATATAAAAGAAAACCCTACCTCGAACTATCGCATACAATCATCCAATCGAGCAAAAAACAAAAAAAAAGAAAAAGAAAAAGAGAAACAAAGACAATGAGGCTTCAATACACTCTCATCGTAGCCTTAATCAGCGTCTTGATCATTATTACACAAGCTCTTCCGGACACAAACGTGAATTTCATCGAATGCAATTCTAACACGTATGCATCGCCCGACCCTTACGGGTATCTCTTGAGCAATTTGATCAGAAACCTTCTGTATTACACTGACCAACGACCGGGCTATGTTTGTTACTTCAGCGGATCGATCAACGGGACATCATCGGTTACTTCTTGCTATGCGTTTGCGAGCTGCAATACAAATTTGTTCCAAGCCGACTGCTATGATTGCTTGAGTGCAGCTCAGACCGAACTCGGGTTAATGTGTTCTTATGCCGTCGGTGCGGAGGTTGTAATGACGGACTGCCACATGAGATACGAGACTTATCCGTTTTATTCATGACCGGAGTACGAGCGGAGTTTTCTCGGTACTAATTGTATTGGAAAACAATACAATACAAATAAATTGTTTTTGTTTTGTTGGTATTTTCGTAATTGGGACAGCTGCTCATAATCTTCTTTTTTTTTTTTTTGGGTCTATCCTATCCCTAATATGATATTGTACTCAGGGTGAAACAATTGTATAACGTTATTTTTTATTTTATTATATTCTTCATTTTAATTTAATAAAATAAAATTAAAGTAAGATGATAATTAAAATATACCATTACTACGTTTAATATACAAAAATAATTTATTTTTTAAATATATATAATAAATAGCTCTTAAGGTATAATTTAACTTTAAGTTATTGATAAAAGCAACAATATTTTTTATTAATTAAAATGTATTTTTGTGTTGTTGATTGGAGATGGCATAAGGAGGATAATGTTGTTCGTATTCAGCAGAATCGATCCCTTCACTAACACCGGAATAGTTGTTGTGATTCATTTTGGTTCCTTTTTTCTTTTCTCAATAACAAAAGAATAATTACGATGTGGTTGATAACCTCAAACAAGCTCCCTTAAACAACTCAAGAACTTACGTAAAAAGAAGCTGGTTGGAAAAGACAAATTAAAAACACGGCAAAATACATCCGAGTCCAAAAATCAGCAAACTCAATGAATTTAACATAATCGAACCAAAGAAAAGTTGGCTCGCATGTCACATGTACTCTTATTCTTCGATTCCACTCACAAACTCAGCCGATTTATGCTTCTAGAACTAATGTTCCGGCACTGTCCAAGCCTCTCAAACATTTCTCATGCTCATGTGTAAGCTGCACACTTCATCCTCTTAAAACCTCCCGGAGATTTCAATAAAGAAGACTCAAAAGCCCCAAAATGAGAGAAAAACCCATGAAGGGGAATAGAAACCCCATAAAGGGGAGATAAACTCCCAAAATTGGATAGTAACACTCCCACAAGGGAAGACTACGGAAAAAAAAACGACCAAAAAAACTGCGGGGAGACTAAAAAATGTAAGAAGTTTCATTTTTTGTTTGATTGGATGCATATAGACGATAAATTAGTATGCGAAATAAGACTTGGATTATTTGCTGTTTATGAAAGTTGCAAAATACATTGCCCTCTTCGTTTTAAGAGGTTAAGACGACATACATTATCTTAAACATAGTAGCAGTTGTGAATCATATGGTATAAAGGTGATAAGATGGCCGTTTCATATGCGATTGTTTGGGATTTTACGATAAAATATGTAACTTAAATCTCCCTACTATGCAATAATGTTATTTCCAAGGTTGATTCTAATTGAAATTTATTACTTTGTATTATATAGATTCCAACAGAAAGGCCGTCGGCCGCCATAAAATCCTAGGAACATTTAAGAAGAAAGCAATGCTTTGCATGTCTTAATATATATAGAGCAAGCAAACATTACCCCGACCTTTCCCATGCTATCTAGAGAGAGAGAGAGAGAGAGAGAGAGATGGGATTTGTACATACTCTTATTAGAGCCTTATTACTTATGGAAGCAACAATCAACATCTTTACTATCACTACCGAAAGTCTTCCAGACACAAGGATAAGTTTCATAGAATGCAGCCCTAATACGTGGGCATTGTCCGATCCTTACGGATATCTCATGAGTGATTTGATCGGTAAGTTGCTGGTTAACACTGGCCAACAACCGGGTTATGTTTGTTACATCAGTGGCACGACTAATGGAGGAGCTTATGCTTCTTGCTACGCTTTTGCTAGCTGCAACACAGGATTAGTAGCGGATGACTGCTATGATTGCTTGAATTCAGTTCAGGATGATCTCGCTTACAAGTGTACTTATGCTGTTCGTGCAGAGGTTGTATTGGCTGATTGTCGCATGAAGTACGAGAATTATCCGTTTTATTAATGGATATGACTCGTTTGTATTTGCTTGTTGATCGTTCTAGCTAGCAAGAATGTTGCTTGCCACCTCGTGTTGAAAAATTAGTCTTTTTTTTTTTTGAAAAAAGATAGTTGTTATGAAACTATTATAACTGGACAAGAACAGAAATATAAACACGAAATTGTAGAGAGATAATAATGTTTTCGATATGATTCAATACAAATACATCGGTCTATTTATAGTAGAAAAATTTATACTATTTCATCTAACATTTTCAACATTAAATACATCTTATCTTATCTTATTTTATCTTATCTTATCTTATCTCATCAACAATCAACTAACTTTTACAACATTAAAAACATCCACATATTATTTATAATAATTTCATAATACTCCCCCTTGGATATTTTTTAAAGAATTTGCCTCGTTAAAACCTTACTAGGAAAAACCGAGTGGGATAAAAACCTAGTGAAGGAAAAATAGTACATAATTTCTTTTGATACGCTTTCATTTGTTGCCTCATTAAAAACCTTACTGGAAAAACCACATGGAAAAAACCACACTGAAGGAAAAAAGAGTGCAACGCGTATTTTCTCCCCCTGATGATAACATCATTATAAATCTCGGAGTCTTCGAACTCCAATTGAATATACCAATTTCCTAAAACCAATTGGGGGAAATGCTTTCGTAAATAAATCTGCAAGATTTTCACTTGATCGCACTTGTTGTACATCAATATCACCATTTTTCTCCAAATCATGGGTGAAGAAAAATTTCGGTGAAATATGCTTTGTTCTATCCCCTTTAATATATCATTCCTTTAATTGGGCAATACATGCCGCATTATCTTCATATAAGATCGTTGGAAGTAATTTCTAAGAAAGCAACCCACAAGTCTGTTGGATATGCTCAATTATCGATCGCAACCAAACACATTCTCGGCTAGCTTCATGAATAGCGAGAATTTTCGCATGGTTAGATGAAGTAATTGTTAAAGTTTGTTTCACTGACCGCCATGAAATAGCGGTTCCACCATGTGTAAATAAATAACCTGTTTGCGATCGAGCATTATGTGGGTCAGACAAATAGCCAGCATCTGCATACCCAACTAAATTTGCTTTCCACTCATTAGAATAGAACAATCTCATATAAGATGTTCCTTTAAGGTATCGAAAAATCCGTTTAACTCCATTCCAATGTCTACGAGTCGGCGAAGAGCTATATCTTGCCAATAAGTTTACAATGAACGCTATATCAGGTCGCGTATGACTCGTAAGATACATTAGTGCTCCAATAGCACTAAGATATGGTACTTCAGGACCAAGTAACTCTTCATCATCTTCGTGTGGTCTGAAGGGATCTTTATTTACGTCTAAAGATCTAACAATCATTGGAGTATCCAGTGGATGAGATTCATCCATGTAAAATCTTTTCAATACATTTTTCGTATAAGTCTCTTGATGTACAAATATTCCACTTTTCAAATATTCAATTTGAAGTCCAAGACAAAATTTTGTTTTTCCGAGATCTTTCATTTCAAACTCCCTTTTCAAACAATCAACAACTTTGGTCAAGTCTTCAAGAGTTCCAATTATATTGATATCATCAACATAGACTGCTATAGTGACAAACTCATTTTTACATCTTTTCAGAAATATGCATGGACAAGTTTGATCATTCCGATACCCTTCTTTCACTAAATATTTCACTTAGCGATTAGACCACATTCGCCCAGATTGCTTTAATCCATAAAGCGATTTATTCAACTTAACTGAGTACTCGTTTTTAGGCCCTGAATTTTTAGGCATACGAAATCCCTCGGAAAGCTTCATATGTATGTCACTGTCAAGTGTTCCATATAGATAAGCAGTGACAACATCTATAAGATGCATATCGAGACATTCTGTTTCTGCCAGACTCACTATATAACGAAAAGTAGTTGCATCCACCACAAGAGAATACGTCTCCTCATAATCAATACCTGGTCGTTGCGAAAAACCTTGCGCAACAAGCCGTGTTTTGTATCTTACAATTTCGCCGTTTTCATTCCTCTTTCTAATGAAAACTCATTTATATCCAACCGACTTTACATTTTCTGGTATACGGACTACAGGTCCGAAAACTTTTCGTTTCTCAAGTGATTTCAATTCAGCCTCGATTGCATATTTCCATTTTGGCCAATCATTTCTTTGTCTGCATTCTTGTACAGACTTTGGTTCATGATCCTCATTCTCATTAATCTCATTCATTTTCATGTAGCGCTACGTTAAATGAGAATTTATCGTTAACGTTGACTTCATCTCGGTTCCATCTAATTCCATTGGGCATAGTTTATCGAGATATCTTCATTATCATTATTTTCTGAACGTTCAGGTACATGAGTTTCATTCTCATTGCCCATCGACTCTTCTGTAGTCAATAAATCCTCGGTTGGACCATTCTTATTATTCTTTGCTTCTTTTTTTTTCCGAGGATTTTTATCTTTGAAACCCGAGGGTCTACCACGATTTAGCTGTGGCTTAGGCTCGACCATATGTTATGCAGGAATATTTATTTTTGCAGGAGCATTAACAGCTGGTATATGTGACTTTGTCACTCTTTTAAGGTCAGTAATGCTTTCTGGAAGTTGATTAGCTAAACTCTGTAAATGAATTATCTTTTGAACTTCTAGTTCACATTCTTTAGTTCGAGGATCATAATGATTTAGCGATAATTCATTCCAACTAACATTTCTCTTCAGCTGTTTCTTTTCTCCCCCTAATGTCGGAAAATTCAATTCATCAAAATGACAGTCGGCAAATCTGACCGTAAATAAATCTCCAGTTAGATGTTCCAAATACTTTATTATCGATGGAGATATATATCCGACATATATTCCCAACCTCCTTTGAGGTCCCATCTTTGTTCGTTGTGGTGGAGCAATTGAAACATATAGTGCACATCCAAAAATTCTTAGATGGGAAATATCTGGTTCCTGACCATGAACCATTTGTAATAGGGAGACATCATTATAACTTGTTGGCTTGATGCGGATTAGTGTTGCTGCATGCAATATAGCATGTCCCCAGCAAGACGAGGGAAGATTCGACTTCATCAATAATGACATTGCAATTAATTGCAAGCGCTTAATCTACGATTCTGCAAGACCATTTTGCGTATGAACATGTGGCACGGGATGCTCAACATCAATTCCGATAGACATACAATAATCATTAAATGCCTTGGAAGTAAATTCAGCAGCATTATCAAGGCATATTTTCTTTATCGGATAATCTGGAAAATGTGCTCTTAGTCGGATCATTTGTGCAAGCAATCTCGCAAACGACATGTTGCGTGTTGATAACAAACATACATGAGACCATCTAGTCGATGCATCAATTAATACCATGAAATACCTAAATGGTCCACATGATGGATGTATCGGTCCGCAAATATCACCATGTATACGCTCCAAAAATATTATAGATTCATTCTTTATTTTCGCTAGTGATGGACGAATAATTAACTTCCCTTTAGAGCAAGCGACACATGATAATTCATTACGTTGAAGAATCATCTGGTTCTTCATTAAATGCCCACGTGAATTCTCAATTATTTTCCGCATCATAATTGCACCGGGATGGCCCAACCGGTCATGCCAAACATTAAATGTACTGTCATCAGTAAACTTCTGGTTTACGGTAGCATACGATTCGATCGTTCTAAGATATGTGTAATACAACACAGAGTCAAAGGAAGGTAATGTTTCCATAATTTTTTTATCATTAGATTTGTAATGTACAAATATTCAACATCTGCTTTTTATGCAGTCTCAACATGATATCTATTATGTCGAATAACTTTAAAGCTCAATAAATTTCTTTGAGACTTAGAAGAATATAAGACGTTTTCAATTATCAGCCTTCTTCCTCTAGGTAGTAAAATGTTGGCACTTCTGGAGCCTTCAATTATATTTGTGCTACCCGATATTGTAATAACACTTGTTTATTTCATTTCAAGATGATCGAAATATTTCTTATTCTTCAGAATCGTATGAGTCGTTGCACAGTCTGCGAGACATAATTCTCCATTGCACATGTTCGTTTCCATAAGAGATATTCCTTTATAAACAAACACATAATAATCATTATTGAAATAAACAGATATATCTCAAGAAAACATATAACTTAATAAAACACTCCAAACGATACATAATAAATCACACAATAATAAAACATACAATACACATAACAATAAAGCACACGATAATAATACATAGTAGATTAGTTTTCTTCAGGAAAAACTAGAAATCCGCAGTTTCGAAATGTGTATTTTCATCTTTTGTCTCAGAAACAGAGGCCAAATCACTTTGAACAAAATTTGTTTCAATTATCTTTTCTTTGCCCTTGTTTTGTTGATATAATTCAACCAAATATTTGGGCGTGCGACAGTTACATGACCAATGGCCCGAACCACCGCAACGATACAATTGCTCATCGTTGTTCTTTTCTTCAATGTGCCTCTTTACATCATTATTCTCGTAATTTTTCCTCTTCCGGGGAAAATTCTGATGACCACCACGATTGTTATGATAACCACCACGGAAATGCTGATAACCACCACCGTAATTTCCTCGGCCACGTCCACGGCCTTGACCACGACCTTGACCACGGCCACTTCCACGACCGCGATGTCCACCACGACCACGTCCACGATCATTGCTTCGACTATTATCATTATTACCTTTGACTGCATTCGCTTCAGGGATTGCAGTAGAACCAGTCGGTCGGGATTCGTTGTTTTTCATCAACAATTCATTATTTTGTTCAGCCAACAATAAACAAGAGATTAACTCTGAATGCTTTTTAAATCTCCTCTCCCTATATTGCTGTTGCAATATCATATTTGATGGATGAAAAGTGATGAATATTTTCTCCAACATACTGTCTTCGGTGACTGTTTCTCCACACAATTTCAGTGTGACAGTCACCTTATGAACAACCGAGTTATATTCAGTTACGGATTAAAATCCTGTAATCTTAAATGCATCCATTCACACATTGCCTTTGGGAGGATAACCATTGTCAAGTGGTCAAATCGATCTTTCAGATTTTTCCACAATTCAGCGGGATCTTGTTCATTCAAGTATTCAGCGGGATCCGCATGAATGTGGTGGCGAAGAACTATCAACGCTCTTGCCTTATCCTGAGCGCTTGTAGTTTTTACCGTATCAGTGGCATCACCTGCACCCGTTGTGGTTTTTGGGTCGACAATAGTGTCACCCAAACCTTTTGCTTTTAGATGAATTTCTGCGTCTAGTTGCCAAGATAAATAATTCTTCCCTGAGATGTCAAGGGCAACAAACTCGAGGCTTTGCAAATTCGTCATACTATCATAAAATACAAAAGACGTTTTAAATTTCAAATCATAAATTATAAAAACAAATATATTATGTGAATAACATTAATATTTTCAATATAAAATATCAATACAAGTTTATCGTAAAAAAAATACTTTAAAGAAAAAATTACAGTTAATCTTCTTTTGTAAAAATCATTACGAAAAATAAAGTCAACATCCGGATGAGTGTCATCGTAAAAATAATAGTAGTCAAAAGATCAATCATCAGGTAGAGCGACATCTTTCTATCACAAAATATATTTCATAGTAAACATATATTATAACATTAAAAAAATATCGTAATTAACCACTCTCGTAAAATCTTGGTAAAAACATAATTCACATATAGATAATTATCGCCGTGAGTAGAGTAAGAATCATGAGATCAATCATCGTATATAGCAACATCCTCAAAATATGAAATATATTTCGATAATCGTAATAATGAAAAATATTATAATCAATAATTATATTTTAGAAACAACTGTAAAAATATTATCCACCACCCGATAGACATCACGATAAATAAAACAAACATGATTCTATAATAAGAAAATCATAAGTAAGAGATGGATAAAATATATGTATTTCTTCTTAATAAATAAATTTAATTTTTTCCAGTGGTAATAAAATTCGTCCATCCATTTAGTCCAAAATAAATTCAAAATATATGATATATACTTGAGATATCAATAAAATAAATAATATTATTTAAATCGCTCTTTTCAAAATCTCGTCAACAAAATTCCACTCGCCACCACTGGGATTCGAAATCTGGACCTCACATCATTTGTAGGGATGATATTCCGCGAAACCACTCGGGCTAAGGCGTTTTAGTGGTATATATGTTATATTTATATAATTTAAACTGTTCGTAACATAAGTGTATGAGTGTTATAAATAAACTCACCGTACACAAAATAAAATTACCATACCTCGATTATAGTTGTATAAGATCTTGTCCGGAGATTGATCGTTGCCGGAGAGCGCTCGTGCTGATAACGTGTTATGAAACTATTATAACTGGACAAGAACAGAAATATAAACACGAGATTGTAGAGAGATAATAATGTTTTCGATATGATTCAATACAAATACATCGGTCTATTTATAGTTGAAAAATTTCTACTATTTCATCTAACATTTACAACATTAAATACATCTTATCTTATCTTATCTCATCAACAATCAACTAACTTTTACAACATTAAAAACATCCACATATTATTTATAATAATTTCATAATAATAGTCAAATAATAAAACATTATAATCAATCATCAATGACACGTGGTTAATCTTTTGTAAGCTTGATCGCATGACTTTAGTGGGCCTTAATTCCATAGTTAGCCCATGAAAAATGGTCCATTGTTAGCCTGTAGCGTAATCATACGGAATTTTTATGTTTTTAGTTCCCAATGTTTGGCCTATGGGCATTTCTGGTCCCCTATTTTTTAGGTTCCCAATGTTATCGGTTTTGAGCATTTTTGGTCCGTCGGTTGACTTAACCGTTAAGTTTAACAGAAATACGGCCCGGACTAGGTCTCCCTTTCTTTGGCCTGCAAATTCAAGTTGGCCCGGTCCGATCCATAAATGGTTGGTCGGGCCCTTATTTCCGTTCAACTAACCGGACCGAGGGATAAAAAAACCCCAATATCGACAATATCGGGGACTGAAACTATAACTCGAGAAAATGAGGATCAGAGACATTCACATGTTAAACGTTCGGGGACCAGAAACGTAAATTTCCCTAATCATATTATAACATAATAAACAGAAAGAAAAGAGAGAAATAAACAGGGATTATGGCGTGGGGTGCGTTCTGGGGAACAAGGGTTCTTGAGATTGTGAAGAAACACGATTCTGGAGGACTTGTTTGGAAGCGAATTAAGCTCACATCAACGCGAAAAGCTAATGCAAAGAAGCGGCTGCGTCGTGTTTGGCAGGTCAATTTTTTTCCTTATCATTTTACAGTTCAACCACTTTCTTTCTACCTATTTTAGTGGATCTTTTTTGTGGTTTTAAACTTGGGTTTTTGGTTAGGTTGATTGTTTGTCGAAATATTGAATTCGATTCTTTTTGCTCGCTCTTTATAGTACATTGCTAAGCAAAGCACACAAGCTGTTCGAAGAATTGCCTCATAAAACCGAAACATAGAGCAAATTGGTTTCTTTCAGCCCAACATATATGCTCCTTGTTAAAATTCTAGCATGGAGATTGATCTTTCACGGAGGATCATGCCAATGTTTCTTCATTAACGAACAATATTATTTCAATGACTATATCCGAGCACATAAAATCAAATTGATCCACGTGTCGTCGTAAAATGAACATGAAAAAAATGGTCTCTTAAATCCCTGGTGATTAACTAATGCAAAATGAACATTTCTGTAAATAATTATCTTGCAGAATGAGGCTGTTTTGAGGGCATGTTCAGAGGCACCACCGTCTTCGGACGTATCTCAGCAGGAAGACGCGAAACCTGCTGCTAAAGAGAAGTGAGAATCTATATCGTCAGCTTACTGGAGTCAGTTAAGTAGTGATCCTTTATTAACTCATGCATTTGTGTCATCTTCTCGTTTTCCTTTATGTTCTATGATTCACTCTATCGATTATGAAATCTTGACCTATTTAGTTGAGATAAGATGTCCCTTCTTTCATTATTAATACAACAGAAGTTGAGCATATCTCCCTTTATTAGTTAGACATTTTTGTTTGCTCATCTGATCGATCATGTCAATCAAATGGATCACTTATTATATATAGTTGAGAATCAATAATCTTTTACTAGAATATCGTAGTAGGACCTAACCGAGGCGATTCAATTTCGATCAGAAAGCAAGTTTGTTTTATACACGAGAGTACGTTATGGCATACATAGCAAAACGAGACATCTGAGCGGTCGAAGGCGTTTGTTGCGTGTGGGTTTCGAAGAGGATTTTAAAGGGAGAATGAAAGAACAAAGAGACCCCTCTATTATTCTTATTTCTTTCAATATTGCTCAACATTCTTATATATTAGCAGAATCCGAGGTTGAAAGATCAAAATGCTAGCGAATTTATCTACCTCACTCTACTCGCTGTTACTATTATTACCATCATCGAAGCTTATTCCCCGCGATGGTGGCTTCCGTTTCCTATTCTCCCTCGGCCACCGCCTTCTCTCGATTTGCCCACATCTTGGCCTCGGCCACTGCCTTCTCTCGGTTCGCCCACATCTTGGCCTCGGCCACCGCTCGTTCCCTCTCTTGACCTCGATTGAACTCCACCACCACTTTCTCGGGCGAATCTTCTTCCCCACCCGTCTCTTCGTTCTTCGATGATATCTTCCCACCGCCATTGTCGGGCTCGTACGGTTGGCTCGCGAGGTAAGAGAGGGCGTTGACCACATCCCTTATCCGCGGTCGAGAGGCCGCCTGTTCTTGGACACACATGGAAGCGATTGCTAGGGCTTGGTAGAGACCCCTCATTGGGAACTTTCCTTGCAGCCTTGGATCCGCTAGCCTCGCGAATCTCCTCCGATCGTTGAGGAATGGCCGTGCCTGAAAGTCGATTACGGGATATTAAACAGACAGCTTCAAGAAAAGAAGGGTGGATACTGTGGGTTGGAATTTTAGGACGATAAAATTCAAAATCGAAGCAATTTAAGGACAACAAGCGGTAGTTGGATGCAACGTCGCCTCTTTTGATGGCGTGACAATCCAACAGGACACCCAACTGGCTTTCAGATGGGCCGACACGTCATCAGAAGAGGCAAGGTGGCATTCAGCTGGCCCTAAATTGCTTCGATTGTTAAATTTATTGTCCTACAACTGCAACTCCTTGACTCTGGTGTCCTCAGAGTGCCATCCCTCTTAACTCACAGGACAAAAAACATATGAGCCTTTTTTTTTCTTCCTTTTTACCCATGAAACGAGGTTATGTTCGCCCTGAGGTCTTGTCCCGTCGATGGCTCTACGACCCGTGATGAGCTCCAAAAACACGACCCCAAAGCTGTAAACATCAGACTTCACAGTGAGCTGCCCCGTCATCGCGTACTCCGGTGCGCAATAACCGTACGTGCCCATGACTCTCGTGGAGACATGTGACTTGTCTCCCACGGGACCAAACTTCGAGAGCCCAAAATCGGAGAGCTTCGGTAAAAACCCTTCTCCTAGCAATATATTGGACGACTTGAAATCTCGGTATATTACCGGCGGATCCGCTTTGTCGTGGAGGTATTCCAATCCACGAGCTGCACCGACGGCTACCTTCATCCTCGTGTTCCAATCCAACGGCTCTCTACCGGGCTCGAGATCTAATGCAGTAACGGTGTATTAATATTATTATTATTATTATTTTAGGTAAAAGAAACGATTTTTATAAGGAAAAATTAGTTTCAGAAACCGTGGAGGTGATCTTCGAGAGCCCCGAGAGGCATGTATTCGTAAACGAGAAGCTTTTGATCGCCGTCGCCGCAGTAACCTAACAAGTGGACCAAGTTGGAATGGTGAAGAAGGCTAAGCATGAGAACCTCCACTAGGAATTCTTTCTCTCCCTGAACCCCATTTCTGTCCAATTGCTTAACAGCGACAACCTGGGAATCAAAAAGAAAGTATGTAATAAGTTTTTGGATTCCAACAACTCTTGCATACCAAAATAGAATTGATCATTTTTTTTTTGAAAAAAATGAAACTCTTGTGTTACCTGACCATTTTGTAATCTCCCTTTGTACACGCTACCGAATCCTCCTTCCCCTAAGAAACATTCGGATCTGAAGTTATTGGTGGCCGTTGCTAATTCTCGAAAAGTGAACGTTGGTGCGAGAATTTGACCACCGGGCAAAGCCGAGTTTATTGAATGCAAATCTTCTTTTCTTGGTGTGGGATTGCTCCTTGTCCTAAATCTCTCGACACCTAGTATTCAACAGAAGAAAGAAAAGTTTATTATGACTCTGATGAAGATGATCCATTGTTTGTCAGAATCTTTTTTTATCACCATTTTTATGGATCGATTTTAGGTGATACATTGTCAAATATCGTAACGTGAACAAAGAAGAGAGAAATGCAACAATGGCATCAACATCGAATCTCAGATTTAAAAAGAGGTTCAGATTACATATAAATGTGGAGGAATCAGAAAGAGACACAAAGATTAACAGAAACTCATATAAGGACAATTTTTTTTTTATGTTGGCCATATTGTGAATGCATATTAGGGAAACGCATGAAATTAGAAGATATACGTCAGAAAAAAAATGCTTACCAGCTGACAATTTCGATAGATTAGAAGGGAAAAGTTCGTGGCTGTTGTGATCTTTATTTAGGTGTTGCTCTTCCCCTGAATCGAAGCAAGGAAAACAACCCATCTACAGATCCTTCGATTGAAGACGAGACGCCAAAAAGCAATCAGGTTCTCATCGGCCCTAAATCGCGAAATGTAATAAAAATCCAATCTTTGGCCAACAAATCTGCTCACTCCTTAAGATTAGCTCGACAAAGTCGTGTAGCTATATATAATAAATAGCAAGGGATAATAAAAAGATAAGATCTTGGAAACAAAGAACCCTCGATATTGTTCAGTCTTATCCGGCTCCGTTATCGGCTTCAGTTTAGGTATATATATGATAAACGCACTCAATAGTGCAATGAACGCACATGCCGAGGAATAAATGGTCAATTACCCTCATTTAATGTACATGATTTTATTTACCATTTGGGTGTGTGAGAAAGAGAATTACTTAAAAGATTTTGGGATAATTTATTATTGTGCAGATAGATGCTTGGGATCGAGGGCGTAATTAGAAAGAATATTTTACGAATCCGATCCTTCAACATGGCACGGGCTTTTTCATTATGACCCGATGAGAAGCCCCATTCACCGCCGCCTAAAAAACGGTGTCGCGTCGCGTCGTTCCGTAGAGAAGACAATGTCACCGACTTTCTGGGTTTTGTCTGCTTATTTCTATATGCCTGCTTTTCTCTTATTGGAATTTGGTAGGGGGATTGTTCGATCAAGTCTTAAACTTCCGTGAAGAATATGTTCCAATAATATTTTACCTTGGAAGATCGATAAAAATCGCTCTTTTGCATGTAATAAAAATATCAAATTTCGAAGAAGCCCACAATCAACTTCATATAGCTAGTAGTAATGATAGATCGGATCATAATCAACATCAATAAATAGATCAAGAAATGGCGAATTGGATAGAATACGAAAGATAAATCATCGTCAAAGCTGAATCAAAGCGCATTCATCAGGATTGCTGATGTCAACATGATTTAGGTATTCAGACAAGCTCGATCGTCGTCTGAAATAATATTGACATAATGATCTTTTATGGATATGAAGTTGCATGCCAAGGATCAAAATATAGAGATGGACAAGCTCGTATATGGTAAGATTAGCACGGATTTGGAAAAGATCGGAGAACCGATATTTTTCGAACTTTCATGAGATTTTCAAAAGCCTGCAAGCGAACATAGTATGAGGATAATCGTGATTCAGCTTCTAGATTCTACAGAAGCAACCCCACTTCTATGGCTAATTATTAAGAGATCTGCTGAAAATCTATTCAAATATACTTGGACAAGAGTTACTAAACTAATCCTACGTGGCTTGATCCCGTGTATTTACGATCTCATGTATTACGAGGCCCGGAGAATCAACGGCTTAGTATCAAGGAAGGTTTCGTCCAAATCCTAATTAAGAGCTTTCACGGGACTTAGACGAATCATTTTGAGGTTGGGAGAGTTGATAAAAAATTTCAGTACCAACATGGGGAAAGTATTATGCGAAATAATTATTGAGGTTGTCCTTTGATCTATATATTTTACAGAAAAGGCTACTCAACATGTCATTAAAAGTTCTCGCAAACTTCATGGCGGAATACCATGAAAATCAAAACTTCGGACCACATATTATATATATGTTCACTAATCCTATGTACAGATCATTAATTACTGTTGAAAAACCGTTCGTTGATCGACAAACTAAATACTTTTAGTATGTCTTCATTTACGACTTTTAACACCAAGAACGATGGCCCGCGTCGTGGCTCTTTAGAGTGGGCCGGCAAGTTGAAGTAGTCAATGAAATCTCTCATGTTGATTATAAATCGAATGCGTCAGAAATGCTTAAAATCTTCAATCCTTAGTACTTTATATATATATATATATATATATGCACAACAAGATGTCCACGTCTCTGCTTAGTTCCTTAGTTAGAAAGAGGCATCATATTATCATATTACTCTTACGCACACTGTTCATTCTTATCACAGAGAGAGAGAGAGAGAATGGAATCTCCCAAGGTTATATGCAAGAAAGGGCTAATCTCCAAGGCATGGGAGAGATGCAAATCCTTTAGTGATGGTGCTTTCAGAAGAACAAAACCCTTATTTAACATTCATCGAGCTGTGAAGATCATGAAGAGCAAATCTTTGCCCAATATAACAACCTTAATACAGAGTAGTACTGCTCAAAAAGACGACCGGAAAGGACATCGATGGAACAAATAAAAATGTGCTCCCAAAGGATGCTTTCCGATATATGTAGGTGCATAAAGAGAGGTTTGTAATGACAACCGAGTACGTGATGGTGGTTCCGGTGTATATCGTCTGGTCGGTGGCTGTAGAAACTCGAACAGAAATTTGCTAGAGTCGAAATCGAGGCACGTACTACGTACGCTGTCCGTTGCCCCGTATTTCAGTGCCTCGGGTTATCGCAATCCGTCCCAGAAGATACAACGACTTCATAATTTTGCACGTTGCACGATACAAAATTATCGGCGAATCTACTCAAAGACTCGAGCCTTTCTTGCTTTTATTTTACTCTGGACTGTGTATGCACTATCTCTAGAATGCTGCGGGTCAATTGAATAATTTTTCCAATTCTGCAGTGGCCTATTTATAGCTGGTGAAACTTTCTGGGGTCAATTCGCGAAGCGTTGCAACTATTGGGTCATTTTGACAGTTTCTGGAACTTTGACTGGGGTCATTCTGCGAATAAATGCAACTTCTGGACCCAATCGTCAACAGTCACTTCTTGACCCAACGGTTTGGTCCGAACCGCTCCGTTCGACCCGCTTCACGAACCATCGTGATCCAACGGTTCCGCCCACCTCATCGTCATCCACTCAGCGCTTGCGTCAGTGCCACGTCAGCTTCACTTACACACGTGTCCTCTAACACGTCAGCATCACTTTCCACATCACCAGGACCGCCACGTCACCGGTGAGATCACCGCCGCCGCCTCACCGAAGCATAAAATTATGGACTCCTCAAAGCTCATCGCTCCATGCAAAGTGCGCCTCAAGACGCCCACTTGGCACGGCCCCGGCCCCTGGCGCGGGCTCGGCGGTGCCTCGCACTTAGGCTATAATTGGGTCCAAAACCCCCCACACAAGCCCACAAGTCCATAACCCACCAACGACAAGCCCTTTTGAGTAGCTCATGTAGGGAGACTCCTTATAAACAAGTGAAAAAAGGATGAAGTTTCCAATGTGTGACAACAACAAGTCCCTTTATATATATATATATATATTAAATATATATTTCATTTTTTTATTGGGTCAACTTCGAAAATTAATTTCTCATTCACCCGATATCGGTTTTGAGCCAATTAATATTCGATAAATTGCCCTCGAAACGTAGAATTTGAATCTTTCATCAATTTCGGGTTTCGACGAACGACGGCTTCTCGATTTAATTAAAATCGTTTAAGCTTTTATTTATTTGGTCTAAAACTCATTTGGGCCTATAGCCCAAAACACGTGAACCATCCGCTGTTCAAGGGTTTGCTCGAAGAAGCCAAAGATGTATATGGATATTGCTGTGAAGGGCCGTTGGTGATCCCTTGCAAAGTCGATCATTTTGTGAAGATCGGAAGTTGTTATATCATTTCCATGAAGAGATTTTTGAAAAATAAATAGAAAGGTTTAGTTTTATTCCATGTGAAAGGGTGAAGAGAATAGTAGCATTTGTATGTGTATCCCATATATATTTAGAAAGATTCAGAAGTAGATATTTGTTGAATATCTTCTTTATATTTGTTTCCACATATGAGTGATATTTTTATCCGTAATATTTCTTTTGGTTATAAAAGATATTACTTGTTTAAGGCCAGAGTCACGGGTTTCTTTTCATGTATTTATGATAAAAATTTGTATCAAATATTTAACCGTGAAACAACCCGAAGGCAACTACTATTTTGTTATCTAAGATTTTAATCTTGTTTTCTTTATGTCTTGTTTTTTTCTTTTTAGGTGCTGTTTATGTTGTTTGTGTCTATAGAAAAATGGGTTGGAGATAAAAATAACTTGTAAAATGGAAATGGAGTGTCAAAGTTTAAATTTACAACTACGGGTAAAGAGTTAAATAAAAAGAGTAAATTTTTTTGAGTTGGTGTTAGGATATTCTCGATTCCCGATAATTTAGTTGCCCGAGAAATGACGATAACAAATAAAATGAAGAAAATAAATGTGACAGTGAACACGAGAATTTACGTGGTTCGGTCAGAATGACCTATGTCTACGGGCCGGAGGGTAGAACTTCTTTATTATGTGGAGTGATTACAGACACGTACACCTGAAGCGGTATACAAAAGAGCTACAACAGTATTAGGAGTCAGCTACAAAAAATTAATCGGAGAAGAAGATCGATGTTGTGGTGGTTCTTTGCCTTCATCGAGTGCTTATTTTTAGGCGAGCGATTGCTTTTATCCGTCATGTGAACTCAAGAAAATTCAGCCGTCCTCTGACTGAAAAATACGGCAGCCGAAAGAAGAAAAAGAAAACGTTTTCCTTCTTGTTATTAAATGATGCCTGCAATCTGACTTTTCAAACCCATGTGACGAAGAAATATTCAATATGATAATGCTCCACTTGATCTCAATAACCGAGGTCATATTAACAGTTGGGATAACAAATGAATTATAAAATGAGGTGTAAAGTAAAATTTATTATGTACTAGAAAGAAATTGACGCCACAATCCGAAAAAGATCGAAGAACTGATTTTCTTCCAATATTCCTGAGATATTCAAAAGCCTGTACGCGAACATAGTATGAGATGATCATGATTCAGCTTCTAGATTTTACAGAAGCCACCCACTTATATGGCTAAGAGATCCGCCGAAAATTTGGGTCCAAATATAGTTGGTCATGTACGAAAACTCTACGTTGTTTGGAGAATCAGTGGCTCTAATGGACAAAGTTATAACCTGCCAGGAAAATCAGTGGCTATCTTCTACCTTTTTGGAGAAACACTTGCAGTAGGGTTAATGGATTTCGGGAACCCTGAGATCTGCTTTGCAAAAGAAATAATGGTAGCATTAGTATACTAGTAATTAAGGACACAAAAAAGGCAGTGTTGTAAGGAAACTTCAAAAGGCTTACGAATGCTTTCGGGGAGATCCATACACGATGCAGATGACGATCAGCTTCGGTCCGAACTGAGAATGACCAGTGGGACTTTAGAAGGATCACTTTTGAGGGTTGGGAGAGTTAAGAATTTTTAGTATCAACGTGAGTAAGGTATTGTGCGAGAAATAATTAAGGTTGTCCTTTTGATTCATCTATTCTACAGAAGGCTACTCATCAGGTCACTCAAAAGGCCTCGCAAACTTCCTCGAATACAATGGCAATCAAAACTTTCTGCATAATAACAACAATAAATTATTGTTGAATTAAAAGCACTCACTAATGGTCTGGCATTTTTCTGGTCTTCATTTTCCGACTCTTAACACCAAGAACGGCCCCTCTCCGTCATGGTGCTGTAGGTGGGCCAGTAAGTTGAAGTAGGCAATCAAATCTCATCGTTGAATATATAATTCGAATTCGTCAGAAATGCATAAAATGTATTCAATCCGTAGTACTTTATATATATGCACAACAAGATATACATGTTTAGGGTTTGTAATAACAACCGAGTACATAAACCATCCGCTGTTCAAGGGTTTGCTCGAAGAAGCCAAAGACGTATATGGATATTGCAGTGAAGGGCCGTTGCTGATCCCTTGCGAAAGTCGATCGTTTTGTGAAGATCTTAATGGAAGTTGATCCTTTTCATTGAATAAATTTTGAAGAATGAATAGAAGAGGTTTAGTGTTCTGCTTGCAGTTCTTATTACCATCATCTATAACTCTTCCGCCCATGAATGTTTAGCGTAATTTATATTATTATAAATCTAATAACACGTAATCGAAACATTGTGTATATTATAAATTTGTAGTTTCTTGTAGTTCTTTACGGATTATTATTATGACGTGCTTGCTTGATTGATTTTATGTCTTACGGCACACAATTTGATATGTCTATGTACTTGATATGAATCATTTACACAAAACAAACTAAGACGGAGACCATTATCTAATGCTATGTTTTATTTTAGATCATGCTAGTAAACTACAAATATAAACAAGATATACATATATATTTAGTCCTTCATTGTCTTGATCAGTCCAAAGATGCTGCCCAACGACAGCCGCCTGCTGCTGCTCCGCTGCTGCTGCTGCTGCTTTTGCGGAGGAGAAGGCGACTCTTTTATCCCTATCTCCCTTCTAACAGCCTCCATCGTCTTGGAATTATTACATCCCGATCCGTCGTTCACATAAAACACGTCCACTGCTTGCCCGCCCTTTGTAGCCACCTAGGCTCGGGTCACCGAGAGGCCGTTCTCTCTGAACACGCGGGTCACGTCGGATAGGAGGCCCACTCGATCTTCAACGAATAGTTCCAACCTCATTCCCTGTAGTAGTAGTATTATGTGCATGCATGCATGCGTAATAATGAAATTAGAAGATAAAATTGCCAAGAAAAAAAAAAGAAAGAAAAAAAGAAAACTATTTATGATGAGGATTAATTTTTTTTTTCTAGTCATGTATACTTAGGAGAGTGATATTTTAATGACACCTAAATTAGGAGGTGGCAATTTCAGGATAGTAAGTTTCGAAAGTGAAGCAAATTTTGCAATTTTAGGACAATAAATTTCAAAATTGAAGCAATTTGAGTACAGTGAGTTTCAAAATTGTAGCATTAGTTGTTCTCAAATTACTTTAATTTTTAAACGTATTGTCCTAAAATAGCAACTTTTAAGTTAGGCGTCCTAAAATTTCTTGAATTTTGAAATTCATTTCCTAAAACTGAGACCTTTTTTTTTTTTTTTTGAAAAAAACAATAATTTAAGACCATATAATTTAGGCGTCCTTATAACGCCATTATACCTAACAAGACAAAAAATATATATTACCTGAGATTCCCTCCTCTGGATGGCTGCTTCCAAGCAACGGATGACTCGCCGCTTCTCCGGCTCCGAATCGATCGGAAAACCATCCGTGTGCGTGATGTAATACTCCTGCTCCGCCACTGTCTTCTCGGCGCTAATAATCCCGTGGCACACGACGTATCCCAAGTCCGTTAGGGTACATACCGTGTCGAACAGTAGCTTCGGCCTATCGGAGGAAGCCACCGTCACGTGGCTGTAGTTCCTCTCCTTGCACTCCTCGATGGCCACCACGGGTTTACTATTCGCCCGCATGTCGTCGACGTCGTCGTCGAAATCTCGATCGGCGTACATCATCTGGTGGAGCCTCCTCGGGGGATAAATGCAGCCGTCGGACACGACCGTTTTAGCACTTCCCTTGATGACGTGGAGAAGAAGCTTCACAATGGTATCGAGCCTCTCGGCCCCGTCGGAGCCCACCGCGATCCCGCTGGCTTGGTCAGTGATGCGAACTATCGCGGCCATCCTCGAGCCGTGGGTCCACACGTCCGCCGAGACTATGTTGCACTTGAGGTCTTTGAGGACCGCAGAGACATCAGAGAGCAGCCCCGGTCTGTCGGAGCCCGAGAGCTCGAGGACCGTGTGAGCCGGAGAGGAGTTGTCGCGCCGCACTTTATGCGCGAGAACCTGTAATAAAATAAATTAAGCTCGTAATATGCGAGTGGGAATACTTATATGTAAACCCTAAAGTGCAACGGAGTCTAGGGTTTTAGATAATACATATATGTAAAAACCTTAAACGCGGAGAAAAAACATTTTTACTTTTTACCTCGAAAATTTATAGTCGTCGTCTTCTTGCCTAAGCGCGACGACATATTTGGTCTAGCGGAATTTATTTTCATAATCCTAAAGTGCAACACAGTCTAGGTTTAGATTACATTTATGTAAACCCTATACGCGGAAGAAAAGCACTCTTACTTATTTAATCTCGAAAATTTATCGCCGTCGACTTATTACCTAAAATCGACGGCGTATCTGGTCTATTGGAATTTATTTTTTATATTCCTAAACGCGAAATGTTTGGTTTCCCGGAATTTATTTCGTATATTCCAAAAACAACTTGGAAACAATAAAAAACGCAGCTTCTCGAATGCTTCGTACACGTGTCGGGACAGCTCGATGAGGTGCGTTGCACCACTGTGACTTACGCCTACCATGCGTGACGAGTGGAAATAAAATCGTGAACCCCTGAATTTTCGTGTGATGACAAAAACAAAAGCACAGATGGATACCTGCTGGATCCGCTCGGGGATCTTAGTGTCATCGACTTTGTTCCCGAGCTCATCGGTGACATGGAAAACTGCATTTTTTTATGGCAGTAAGGTACCGTAAAGTCGGACAGATCGGATACAATACAGCTAAACATTTTAGGACAGAAGAAAGTAATTAAGATACCATCCATAAACCATCCTCCATCTGAAGCAATGTAAGCCTTTTTAATTATCAGATTCAGATCTGATAGAACTTCCAACACCTGCAACAAGCATCCCCTCTTATTTGCACTGTCAACCTGAAAAAAAACCCTATGAATAAAAGTCATCGTAAATTAAAAAAAAATAAATTGCTTTGTTATATATACCCGGATCAGAGTATGCTTGATGCTATCGGCATTCTCGATGCTTACACTGTGTCACAGTCCCAAATCAATATATTATTTCAAAGTTTAAATATCATTTCTTACATGCAGATGCAGATGATGCTTATAACGGGGAAAAGAAAACACCGTTTGATTTCTTTATTGAATGTAATAATTAAATTAATATACCGTGGCGGATTCATTCTCCTGACAAGCTTTACATACTCATCATCTACGCTGCTGACTGATGAATAACAGTGATCCATTTACTTATTTCCAACGAAATTCGGGAAAAGGGAAGGAGAAAAAAGAATTGATCTTCTACAAGAAAACAGGGCGAGGATTCGAGGACACAACACAAGAAGAGGAGGCTTTGATGTTGTTGCCGTATGTAAGACAATTTTATTTTTTTTCGTCTTTTTTCTTTTTTTTTTCTGCTGTGAAGGGAGTGTGCTTCTGAATTTATTACAAAGGTTAAAAACTTGTCTTCGTGTGTGTTGGCTAAAGATTGTTGGTAAGGAATTTTCTTATTTTATTTTATTTTATTTATTACATAGCTTTTACTATATTTATGTGACACAACAGGTGTAAGAGAGAGTCAAGATTTAGTCTATGGTTTATTTGTTTTGACTTTTTTTTCAAAGTATTGCATCGATGTGTATTCTATTATTTACTGCACCCGACTACTACAATTATATCTTAGGGGAATATTAATAAATAGAGCTTCAAACATATAAAAAACTAGTTTCAATATTTTTGTTATATTATTTATCATAATGACTGAAACAAATTAAGTAAATTCTTCTATGATATCATTATTGTACTCAAATATTTACGTATGCCATATAAACTATATGTAACTTACTATGGAGTCATATTTACTAGGCACGCAAACATTCCCAGTATGTAAGTGTTCCACATATGGAAAATCTTTTATATTTTAGCTTTAATACATTGAATTACAAAAAAAATATGGGTAATAAGCTGGAAATTTATAATAATTTCTCATCAGTTTCATTTACTTTCCTTTTTCTTTTTCTTTGTTTTTCATCTTGTGATTATGTAGGTTTACCTCTTTCTTAATTAAAAACATTGGTTACATAATTCAAACGTCATTAATATTCCTTTCCTCAAAAAAGCTACAAAATCTTTCAGTGGTGGCCTTTCTCTTTCTTTTTCTTTTTTTTTTTTGGCTTCGTGAAATCTCGAAATTATTGATTACATCTTTATAGTTTATAGTCATAATCCATTTGTCCTTTTTGCCATTTATTACTTTAGTTTTGCAACGTTGAACTATAGTCAACATTGTGTATAATCGGAAAATTAAGTAGCCTGACAATGGAACGTATTTTAAACCTCCAAGGTACAAGGGACTATGTCGCTAGGTATTACAAGATATGAATGTTTATGTCCTTCTTATATATACGGAAGTAAAAAAAAAATTAATTTTTAATGAAACTGCATGGAAAATAAAAGAACCATATTCTTGCAATGCCTATTACATTGGCTCAAGAAAACCTTTTGAAACCCAAACCCATAAATCTTTTTTTTAGACGATAGTTTTATTCACAAATGAAAGTACGTGGCCTAAGGAGCCCAGATGCACTGGTTAAATTCAACCACTCGGAGGCAAAAGTGCTTTCAATAAGAGAGGAACATAACAAAGATTAAACAAGAAAACAAAGTAAGGAGTAACATTCAAAATTTAATCCAAAAAAAAGTTAAAAACCTATTAAAAATCAGACTTATGCTCCGTAAAAATGACTATAAAAGCACATATCTACAATATTTACATTTTCTTTTGCATTCAACTTCGAAGATTTTGTTTTCATCGAAATGGCGCTGTTAGATTTGAGACCTTTCACAATGTATTTAAGTACCGTTAATAAATCAGACATGTAGACGTACATGTAGTGTGGTATTAGTCGTAAACAAATATCATAATTAAGTTAAAGGACTCATTCGATTATTAGTTAAATAAAATGTATGGGGCGAATGTTGTGTAGAATTCCTGGAGGCTAATATGTAAATAAGGGTGTGGTCCCTGAGTGCAACAACGAAACATTCACGAGCCGTCACTCCCGTAAAACCCTAGTGATGTGGTATAAGGTTCTTCGGGGTTCCCATTTGCTCCGATCTAAGGGTTTCACGTACTTGCACTTGGAAGATCCACAAACTCGGTTCTTGCTCGTTCGAAGGCTATGGAATCTGCAGTTACAGTATCATTCCGCAAAAGCTTCATTTTTTTAGCGCATAACCCTCCTTAATCAGAGGCTAATGTATGAAGATCCATACGACTTTCGATCCCATGGGCACTCCCACAAAGGGAGAAAATAACTCATACAAGAAGAGATATAGGCTCCCAAACCGAGAGACTCGAAATCGAAAAAAATAAGAAGAAACAACTGAAGGAGCAAAAGAATAGGAAGATTAGGTCCCACAACATCTGCTTTTGGAGGAAGGGAGAGAAGTGTCTCTATTTTCTATTTTTTTTGCTATCTCGAGTATCTCCACTCGACCTGGCTACGGCTAGCCCCTAAATACCGGCGTGGGCTTGCTTGCGCCACACAGACCTGGCGGAGGCTTAATTGCGTCACACACTCCAGAGGTGGGACTAACCCCAGAGGCCAGATGAATTCGCCCCAAACCCATCTGGCAATGATAGCCATGAGCCATAAAGTCAATGGGGACTACTCAAAGAAATTATGGGAGGGGGGATTCGATCCCACGACCTAATCCTCAATGTCCTTAGGCCTCTTCCTTGACCACTCACTAGTACAAAATTGATCATGGGCGTCGGTTGTTACGACACATGGGCAACAACCGACGCACAATGGGCGTCGCTTGTTGTAACAACCGTCGCTTCCTTTTTATTTATTTTTAAATATATTTTCTAATTTTTCTACTTCCCCAACACAAAACCAACAAAAACCAATACATCAATGCAAGTCCAATGCAAGTCAACAATAAACAACATCAACAAAATGTCCAAAACTAACATTCAACAATAAAAGTAATGTTCTAAACTCACTCCGCAAGACAAACGCTATTAAAGTGCTCGTCTCATATCTCCCACACTTCATTAATCGATGCATCATCGTACGACACGTCTTCTAATATCTATAATAACGGAAAAATATAATACAATCAAAAGATATTAAAACAATTCAAAGTTCGAAGAATTGGTTTTATTTTCATATCTTCTGCAAATTGCAAGTCCCACTACCGATACATCCGATAATATCGTACATATATCGCATCACGTAATACCCACACAATTTACTCCCGGAGGGTTGTCGTGGGCACTAAGTTTAGAAAGAATAAAATATAATGTTAATTCAATATCAACGATTAAAAAAATACAAACTATCTTGTAAAATATAAAATACGAACCTTGCATCTTTTCCAACTAACAGCGGATGCTTTCTTCTTAGTTTGAATTGCACCCCTGAATGTCGCCGTTTTTATTGCTCTGAAATTTAAAAGTTTGCTCAAATATGATTTTATACAATAAATTACGAATATGAAGTATTAGTTTATAAAACTTACGTGTCTAGTCGTCCACGGAGCCCTATTTTCCTAACACCGATGTTTGGCGCCAAAGGATCGAACACAAATACGGTGTTCGCGACAAACTCGATGACCAATAGAATCCAATGTTCCCTAAATAAAATAGAAATTGTTATTTATAACATAAACTATTAATATATGAAAGAAAATATATTTATTAGTACCCTTCACAGTACGGAGCGAAAAAGTAATTGCTCGACTCGTAAGAATATCTTAGAGCTGCAGCCATGTGCTCAATTTCACTATCGGCATTCTCATCATTCACCATCAAACTCAGACGACTCGGGTTGAAACACTTGAATCCCGACGAGTCTTGATGAAGATACCTACAATTGTGATAAATCAATAAAATTATAAATTAAAGTAACATGTAATATCTAGATCGATAAATGTAAAGATATATACCTCATGAAAAATTGAATCACGCTAGTCTCCAAACTAACGAGTTTGAACATTTCCAAGACATCCTTGATGTCGATAAACACCTGACAATCCTCAAATCTTGGATTATAGTATTCATCTCTCATACTGAATGAGAAATATGCACGTCTTCGATCCTTGCGGGTCGAAAGAGCCTCGAACAGATAACGACAACGTTCTCCAAGACTACCCACCAGTCCTTGGTCCAAGCGCCCGATGTCATCACTTTGGCTTTTCGAGACATCGGGGGACTTCAACGACGACTTTACTTTCCGTGAATAAGTCCTTAATGGAGAGGGAAGCAACTATATATGAAAAATAAATTAAGTTAAAATTTTGTACATATTAAATATTTTTTTTTTCAAATATGTTAATTTTTCTTACCGCATTCGGCGATAGTACCAGCTCTCTAGGCTATTGTACGTAAGTGCTCTGTGCATCTCCAAGTATTACTAACTCGGTGGTTGGTACATGAAGGGGGGTTTGTTCCTTTCCCGAAGCAATGATGTCGACAGAGACGAGGACGTTGTTTGACGCAATTGGGACGCCATGAATGTACTCACGCCCCCTGACGACCGTCCCAAGAGCGAAAACCTCTGAAGCATTTCAGTGCTTCAGAATCAGTCGTACTTTTGGATACTAAACGTTTTTAAAAGAATGAATAATTAATATCAATAGTACGCAAGATATAAGTTAAAAATAAAACATTAACAAATTAAGTCATACCGACACGTCCATCGATTGGGGAAACGGGTCAAAGGCCGAACAGCGAGAACTCCGTATCGTGTGGGGCTCGTCGGATGCAGTGTTGCCCATGTTCACTTCTTCCTCGTTGTTAGGAACCGGAAGTCCCACCAAAGCGAACATAGCCCTAATCTTGGCCCTCATCTCGACCCTCATCTTGGCTCTCATCTCGTTCCTCATCTCGTTCCTCATCTCGGTCCTAATCTCGGATAGCCTCCTGATCCTTCGGATGGGTTGCCGAACACGCTCCTTATCGTCCCGTACTTTCCAACACCTCTAACCCTCCCGGGGTGATCGGGTTTTCCAATAACATTGGACAATGCGTCGTGGTACCGCACAGGGACAAATTCTCCTTGACTTTCTTGTTCGTGCACCCATGCCTGTCAAACATGTTATAAAATAAGTAACAACTTATTTATTTAACAAAACTAATAAAGTAGGTAACACTTACAACTTTCTCGACTAAATCCCGGGTGGCACCACCATCGATGACATACCTCCGTCATCCCTTTTCGTGGTCCTGGCTCGGATGAAATTTTCTGTTCTTTCATTGCCGGTGGACAACATATGTACCAAATTCTCGGGAAAATCAACAATGTTCTGTAATGGGTCTTCCGTCGCCCACTCAGGTATGCGACTTCTGTACCCTGCCGTGCCGAGGTGGTGTGGATAAATGTTGTGAGTCTGGCTTTGTCTAGCCTTCTCACTAATTTCCTGCAAAATTTAGAACTATAAATATCAGATAAATATAATATAAATATTATATATAAATTATAACTAAATACTAGACAAATATAATATAAATATTATATACAAATTATAGCTAAATATTAGATAAATATTATATATAAAATTATACCTGAAACTCGGTAGTGGACCTATATTCCCTCCATGAAATCAATCCTTGATGATCGATGTGTTTGTAATCATCGATCAAACTTGGCCCCTTCACCCTTTCCCTTTGATTGAATTTATTTTCCAATTTTTCCTTAGCTCCCCGGCCTTTTTCAGCACCTTGCCTTAATGTCAGGATCATCCGGTAGATGCCATATAACCTGCAAGTTTATAATATACTTGTGATTCAAATAATGCACCGAATACTTAAAATAACTATAAAATTAATTAATACATTGACGTCCTCCCACAACGTATTCTTCAATCCGCTATCGATATGCCGCCAATCCGTGATGTAGTCAGCCACATGTGCTCGTGTCACATGGCCTATATAATTGTTGAATGACGTCCTAGAAGCCTTATCCGGGCCAATACATTGGCTTACCTCGTCGAACTGTAGTGTACATCCCTCCAATGACTGAAACTCTAAGCGTCTCCTTAATGACTTCGCTTTGTACGGGCCTCTCGTACGCCTCGTCGATTCCGTACCACTTGAATTCGGCTGCTCTGAAGACATAGTAAGAATATATATACATGAAACATACAATAATTAAGCAAATTAAAAAGATATTATATTATAACGAACAAATTAAAAAGATATTAATGTCATAAAAAATAGATAAAATAACACTTACAAATTTGAACTTTTTCACCGCCTATTGTCAACAATATAGTCATTCATTGTGATTTGAGATGATGTATCTACGACAGGTTGTGTCGTCTTCTACAATAGGGGCATGAAGCACGCCGGTAGGAAATGGGAATGTATTATCGCTTTTCTCATATTCTTCTTCATCGTCCACCTCATCTATTCCGACAACACTTTTCTTCCCTTGAAGAACAATATGCCATCCACTATTATCTGGATCTTGAACATAGAATACTTGTTTGGCTTGGATGGCGAGAATGAAAGGGTCGTCGACATAGCACACTTTTTCAAAGTCAATCATCGTAAAGCCCAACTCAAGATCAATTCGAACGCCTCATCGATTATCTACCCATTGACATCGAAGTAAAATAAATTTATGTGCATTTTTGTAGGCTAGTTCCCATATTTCTTCGGTAAACCCATAGTACGAACTTTCATTACTCGTAACTTGGGCGTCTTTTCCACGAGACACTTCTCTGGACAATGCAACTAATGTAACCCCGCTGTTCTTCGACGCGCTTCTGTCATCTCTCCTCTTCGTATAGAAAGTGTGGCTATTAATATCATACCCTTCGTATGTCGCGACATTCCATTAAGGTCCCCAAGCAAGCCACGTAATCATTTCACTGCAATTATTGAGTGCCCTTGTTTTGAACCAACCTAAAAATGATCGATTATGCTCTTTTATGAACCACAACTCGGTTTTCGTTGTATTTCTGCGTCTCAAGATCGCCATATCTCTTAATGTTACTAGCATATCCAGATGAAACTTTAATACCTTTAAGGCATTCGCAAAAGCTTAACTTCTCAGCCCTGCTTAGTGTAAAACAAGCTGGTGGAAGGAATGTCTTTCTTCCCCTTTCTATCGGTGCAAGTTCCGGCCTCATGCCAAGTTCGACCATGTCTAATCTGGATTTAAGTTCATCTTTTGTCTTACCGGGCATATTTAAAAGAGTTCCTACTATGCTGTCACACACATTTTTCTCAATGTGCATCACATCGATGCAGTGTCTCACATCTAGGTGCTTCCAATATGAGAGTTCTCAAAATATAGACCGCTTTTTCCAGACATTGTCTTTTGCTGATTTGTATTTTTTACCGAACTACGCATTGTTATTGGCGACGATGTCACTCACTTCGGTGTCTTTCAACGGAAATGTAGCCCTAGAAGTCTCACTCTTCCCGTTGAATAGGAGTACCAGCTTTTTCTTTGTCGATATTCGTGGAAACGTGATAGGAACTTTCGATAACCCATATAGATGTGTTTCCTGCAATTGTTCAACCACCGACTATATGTGTTATCCCCACAAATTGGACAAGCTTTTCTTGCTTTTCACACTATATCCAGACAAATTCCCGTATGCTGGAAAATCATTGATGGTACAAAATATCATGGCGCGTAGCGTAAATCTTGATCTAATGTACGCATCGTACACTTCAATGCCGTTGTACCATAGGCTTTTTAAATCATCAATCAATGGAGCTAAGTAGACATCAATGTCGTTACCGGGTTGTTTTGGACCGAATATTAATAGCGACAACATGATGTATTTTCTTTTCATACAAAGCCATGGAGGGAGATTGTATATACAGAGAAATACCAGCCAAGTAATGTGACGACTGCTCATGTCGTCGTGTGGGTTTATCCCATCAGTGCAAAGGCCTAGTCTAAGATTTCGTGCCTCGATTCCAAAATCAGGATAAAACGCATCAATATTACTCCATTGAGATGCATCTGTCGGATGTCTCAATTTTCCATCCATTTTCTCTCTTCATCGTGCCATCTAAACAATTTAGCATCGTCAGGGTTGGAGAACATGCGTTTTAATCTGGGGACTATTGGTAGGTACCAAAAAACTTTAGCATGAGCACCGGCAACTTCGTCTTTTTGCTTATAACGCCAAGTGTCACACGTCGGACACTTATCGACAGATTCATACTCGCCCCTATAAAGTATGCAATCGTTGGGACACACATGTATTCTTTTGTATTCTAAATTCAATGGGCACATTAACTTCTTTGTCTCGTAAGTCGACGTCGGAAGCTCATTTCCATCAGGAAGCATACTCGCGAATGTTTCTAAAAGCGTCGAGAAACACTTATCTGAAATCCCAAATTTAGCTTTAACATTCAACAACTTGAACGCGGCAGATAACTTTGTGTATTTTGAGCACCCGTTATACAACGGAATATTGTTGTCTCTAACTAGACTATCAAATATAGGAGGTCGTTCTTCAAAATCTCCTTGAACATCCCGCAACATGTCCTCAATATGATCATTGTCGTCAGATGAATTGCCAACTTCATCATCATCATCATTTGTGCTAGTTCCTTCCCCCGTATTACTAGGTCCTTCCCCCGCATTACTAGCTTCAGTAACAATCGCCTCACCGTGTCATATCCAATTATTATATTCAGATTTAAAACCGGTGACGATCAAATGTTCCCGAGCTATGTCACTATTCCACCGCCTAAGATTATTACAATTACGACATGGACAAACAATCTTAGATTGCCTATTCTCCTATTCTGCTCCGCTATTTCCATAAATTCCTCAACGCCAGTCAAATACCCAGCCGTTGTTCGGACACTACGCATCCAACTACGATCCATTTTAATCACCTAAACTATAGCAAGAAATTTAAACAAATAATCCAGAAGCAAACTTAGTTCACACAATCAATTGGAAGGCTTTGGGGTTCTTATCGCTCCAACCTAACCCATTTTAAACATCCACTATCACTAGCAAATGCGTGTATGAACCTCAATATTGCTGAAAAATTCGGCAGCATTTCCCCACAGTTCTCCAAGTAGACGAAAAATATGAATGAATAGATATTCAATTCATATGTCTACCGAGAGAACATTGTAGGAAAATGAAACCAAACTTTTCATCAATATCAATGCTAAAAAACATACATGTACAACCTAAGCAATAGTGAACGTCTAAAAATGGTCCCAAAACGGGGACCATTCAAAATTTGCTCCTAATGAGCAAATTTTGAACGGGTATCTAAGTTAATAAAAGAAAAAAAAACACAAATTACAATAAGTAAACACATAGCAACATAGAGAAAAAGCAACTAAAGCATACGAGGTAACACGATTTACCTTAATCCTCAAAAACATAATCAATCAGTCCCAACGCAGCAGCCCACGCACGAAATCCCCAATTCAAACCCTAATTTTCAAACAAGAAAAACGCAAAATCAAACACGAGACCTTAAATTAACACCAAATTCGACATAAATAGAACAAATTCAACCAAATACCCATGCCAATTCGTACTAATTCACCACAAATTCGAAAAAAAAAACGGAAAAATTCGGAAAAATTTCGCACCCGCAACTTGGTCGAAAATCACTTTTTGATGCTAATTCGCCGAGGAACACTCAACGTTGGGTGGAGACGCCTCAGCCTCGTCGAAATCCACCGTTGGAGCTTCGATTCAAACCATTCGTGTAAGAAATTTGCGTAATCGAAGAAAAAAAACGAATTCTACCGTGAATCACGACGGAGTACTCCAATTCCTCGCTCCTTCGCCGAATCTATGTTGGGTAGGCCAATCTATGTACTTGAATCGCACCTTAGGAGCTTCGAAAATCGCCGGGACGATGAGTTAGAAACAAAATCGCGTAGTGAGGAAGAATGAGGCTCGACTGATATTTTAAGACGAATGGGCGTCGGTTGTCATAAAAAAAATAAAAAATAATAATAACTTAAATTATGGGCGTCAGTTTGTTAGAGCAACCGACGCCCATAGTTTACGGGAACATCCCAGTGTCGGTTTTCGCCAACAACCGACGCCCATAATCACCTAAAAAACAAAAAAAATAAAATAAAAATTACAATAATATCGGGCTGCACTATGGGCTTAGAAAGCGTCGCCCATAGTGCCGTAGCCTATCACATCTTTTGTACTAGTGACTAAACCAATGCCTCATTGGTTATTTTCTATTCAAGAGAACAAAGTTGAAACTTTTTATGAAACATGGACTCAAAAGGGCTGACCCAATGGGAAAAGCCCATTCCTGGGCTAGCAAAAACGAAAACTACCTATAATTTAGTTTTAGTAAACGACAAATTTGGTGTTTATACAATACCAAAGTCTCATTGTTGCTGCTCAAACTTTTAAATGTACCGTTTTGGTTCCTCAATTTTGCAAAACCTTCATTTTTTGGTTCTTTTGGCCTGTAGATTCGATAAAAGAACTAAAAAATACACTGTTTTGCAAAGTTCAAGAATTAAAACGACATATTTAAAGACCACCAATAGTTAGAAAAACTTCTTTTATCATGCATGCTATTGTGTAACGATATAAGTTTCAGCTTCGATAACCACAAGATTTTTTAACTTTATTTTTTCCGTTTCAATAAGAATCCCGACAAAATCATACTGTTGGTGTTCAAACTTTTAAATGTTCCGTTTGGTACCTAAACTTTGCAAAAAAAAATTAATTTTGGTTCCTTTACTGGTTCTCCAGGTCAAAAGAACCAAAAAGAGAATGTTTTGCAAAGTTTAGGAACCAAAACGACACGTTTATGTTGGGTCCAGCCGATCACATAAGGAGATAGCCACTTGACCATTTAATATTACTTCTCAACTGCAATATTAATTGAAATGATGCCGCACTCAATGACGAATTTTTGGAGAACGTTGGCCTATAAATTGGGATGCTTGGCAAGACATTTGACACACCCCAAGTGAGAGAGAGAAAAAGAGAGAGAGAGAGAGAGAGAGAGAAAAAGGGTATTTATCCGGTGGATAAAGGTGAGAGCGGGTGCATTTTTACTGTGGCAATTGAGAGTGGGTACAAAAACATTACCCGAGTGGGTGAGGGGTCTCGAGTTTGAGTTTAAACACGAGCGTTATTTTGTACGGTGTAATATTCTCAAATATAGTAAAATTGTTGTCTCTCCGTGGAGGTAGGCGGTATTGGCCGAACCACGTAAAATCTCGTGCTCTCTCTCGGTGTCATTTCGGCTTTTATAATTATCCCGATAAATTGTCGAGGGGTCCAAATACCAACCTTCCGCTGGGCCCGAAATATTACCGCTCAACCCCAACAAGTGGTATCAGAGCCTCGCCTTGCTGATATTCTGAGTATGCTCTGTGGTTGCAGTTTTGTCTGATCTTCCACATCAGAAAAGATACCAAAAAGGATTATCGATTCAGGGGGAGCTAGTGTCGGGCGGAGCTTGTGCGGCGAAGGAGTTTTTTGGCAAGTTGTGGCAATAGTACTGTGTAAGTGGGTTCTGTATAGGTGACTGGTGTATAAGTGGGACCGGTGTGACCCCACCAGATCTTCCTGGGAACTTACTTAGAAGGGTAATTCTGTCTAGGAGGCAGGTCGCTAGCCTTTCTTGGGAATTATCTGATCAGTACTATATAGGCCGGTAGCTGTTGTATCTCTGCAAAGATAATGGCGACGGAAAACAGTTTCAAATTGCGACAATTTGATGGTTCGGGAAGTTTCAGTCTTTGGCAGAGAAGAGTGAAGGACGTGCTCGTTTATCAAGGCTTGGCTAAAGCATTGAAGGGAGACGCGGGAAAGCCGGAGAAAATGACAAGTGAAGACTGGGAGGACTTGGGGTCGAGGTGTGTCAGCACAGTCCGTTTATACATTGCGGATAACATTATCAATAATGTTGTTAATGAAGATTCTGCACCAGATTTGTGGAAGAAGTTGGAGGAACTATATCTCGGAAAAAGCTTAACCACAAAGTTAGATCTGAAGCGGGAGTTGTACCGGCTGAAGATGGAGGAGGGTGGGAATCTCATGGATCATATTAGCATGTTCAACGGACTTGTGGATCAACTTGCAAAAGTTGAGGCTAAGATAGAGGAAGAAGATAAGGCCCTTTTACTTCTTACCTCTCTTCCTGATTCTTATGATAATTTGATCACCACCATTCTGTACGGGAAGAAGACAGTGACGATGGTGGATGTTCAGTCTACTCTTTTGTCGCATGAAAAGAGGAGAAGATCAAATTATGGAGATAGCCAAAATTCGACGTTGGCTATACACGGAGGAAATCGGGGAAGGACTCACGCTAGAGAATTTGGGAGCAGCAGCAGGTCCAAATTCAAAGATGGCGGGAAGGGTGTGGTGTGCTACAAGTGTGGTGAGTCGGGACACATCAAGAAGAACTGTCCAACTTGGAGGAAGAAGGACAGGAACGGCGAGGGAAATTCCACAACAATGATAGCACAAGATACTGATGATATTGTAGACGTTCTCACAGTCTATAATGACGGCGCTCGTTCTCATGATGAATGGATATTAGATTCGGGATCAAAGTACCATATTTGCTCCGAGAAGAAATATTTTGATACGTTCCGAAAAATGCGCAGGGGTTCGGTTTCCATGGTCGATGGACACCGTCATGCTGTTCGGGGTGTTGGAACAGTGAAGATCAAAATGGTCGACGGAGCGATGCGTAATTTGGGTGGTGTGATCTTTGTCCCAAAGTTGCGTAAGAATTTAATATCGTTGAGCCAATTAGATTCCAAGGGCTATGGGAGTTTCATAGCAGGGGGAGTCTGTAAAATCACACATGGCGGAAAGGTCCTACTGAAAGGAGAAGAGCGTGGAGGTTTGTATCGTCTGGGCGGGAGTATGTATCATAATACTCCGACTTCGATGAGATCACGAAAATTGCGCGCGCGTGGAGGAAAAGGAGACGATAGTGAGAAGGTAAATCCTGCTGGAGAAGGGGTTGCATCGAAGTCCCTCTTCAGAACCGACGGGTAGAATCGGTTTGGCAGCTGCACATAAGATTGGCCGCTAAGTGAATCAAGTGGTGTAGGATCGGAATTCTTGATTCGGATAATGTGTAGCTGTATAAGTAGGCCAATGGACGTTCGTGGCATTTACGAATGGGAACTCTCAAGATCAGACTCTCTGAGATAAGCGCTCTCTGAAGAAGACGGTGAATGCGGCTGGATGGGGAGATTTGTTGGGTCCAGCCGATCACATAAGGAGATAGCCACTTGACCATTTAATATTACTTCTCAACTGCAATATTAATTGAAATGATGACGCACTCAATGACGAATTTTTGGAGAACGTTGGCCTATAAATTGGGATGCTTGGCAAGACATTTGACACACCCCAAGTGAGAGAGAGAAAAAGAGAGAGAGAGAGAAAAAAAAAAAGGGTATTTATCCGGTGGATAAAGGTGAGAGCGGGTGCATTTTTACTGTGGCAATTGAGAGTGGGTACAAAAACATTACCCGAGTGGGTGAGGGGTCTCGAGTTTGAGTTTAAACACGAGCGTTATTTTGTACGGTGTAATATTCTCAAATATAGTAAAATTGTTGTCTCTCCGTGGAGGTAGGCGGTATTGGCCGAATCACGTAAAATCTCGTGCTCTCTCTCGGTGTCATTTCGGCTTTTATAATTATCCCGATAAATTGTCGAGGGGTCCAAATACCAACCTTCCGCTGGGCCCGAAATATTACCGCTCAACCCCAACAGTTTAAAAGTTTAAACACCAATAGTGAGATTATGGTATAATATAAGCACCAAATTTATTTGTCACCACTATCGAATCTCTACAATATCACCAAAACACACATGTTGTAATAAAGACGGATGGTGAAAATCCTACGTCAGACCCATGATTTTAGTATTAGTTGATCGCTCCTTTTCACGGTTATCTCTATGGCGTCGCATTATTTGTTGAATATTACGCTTTTTTTAACAGTGTTATAATCGGAGATGGCGGCCGAAACTCAGCATCCATTTTCTGCACAAGTTGTATGTTCTTTTGTATTGTTGGCTTTATCTGTAGTGTAATGATGAGCTGATTCATTTATATGATTACCCGGTTTTTATGGTCGATTTTAAGCTGTTTTCTTTATAAATAGGTCGGGGATGTATTTGCACAGCAGTACTATCAGATTCTCTACCAGTCACCGGAGCACGTGCATCGTTTTCATCAAGACATTAGCAAACTTGGTCGCCAAGAATATGATGGCTCCATGAGCATCACAAACAACAATGAAAGTAATCTCATTTCTCCTTTCTTTTCTTGTTTGTTTGCTCCAGCCATAAATGATCACGAATCATTATCATAGTCGGCCATCAGTGAGAAGATTCTTTCTCTTGATTATGAGCGGCTCAGTGCTGTGATAAAGACAGTCAGATTGCACAAGTGTCTCCTCTCAGACATCATTGAATCAGACGAGTTCGGGTGGGGAGATCGTCTTAGAGTGGCACGCCAAATCGTGGGCGTGGTGAAGGCGTTCCACGAGCACGGGCACGTGCATAGGAAAATAGCTTTATGATTAATGAGGGATATTTTGTTGCTAGTTATGACTTTAACCACGATTATGTCAACGGATGGTGGCGAAATTATTATTGGAAAATAGGGTACGTTACTGCATCAGAGTACTACGAAGAAGAACCCGCGGGTACGTGCGTATGTGGCGCGTTATTATATGTGTTTATGTAACTATTATTCTTCTTAATTTTTTTTTTTGGGAGTCAACTATAGGGCTGGAGATGCTCAAGAAGGAAGATGTTTTCGGATTTGAATTTTTGCTTATGCTGCTTGTCGCAAAGAACTGCGACGACGACGGTGTTTGTCGACGTTGTGAGGAGTCTCCTGCCATCCACGAGTCATTCAAATTGAAGGACGAGGAAATAGCGTGTAAAAATGGAGAAACTTGTACTCGGTTGTTAAAATATTGGAGCCCGATGATGATGCACAACTATCGATGGACAAGGTTGTTGAGATGTTGGAGGAGCTCGACCATGTCTCTAGGGACAAAATGACCTGGTAAAGCATTGTGTAAGCAATACTTTCTACCGGGTTTAAGCCGATTTTATATTATATTGAATAAATAGCATATAAATCACTCATGTTTTTTTAAGAAATAACTCATATGATTCGCAGATAGCGTAAAACACATTATCAGTTTATTTCGACAACATGAGGGGTACGGTGTTAAATTTTAGACAGTGGTTGGGCTACGATGCTAAGTTTTAGACAGCACAATGGAGTTTCGCACAATAAAAAAAAACAAATGGTAGTTACGTGCATTTCAGTAAGTGGGTATATAGCATCATTAACCTAGTATTTAGTGGTGGTATAAATAAGTGATTAATATTTTCTTTAGGGTAACTGCCTTAAATTTATTTTGTATGCTACGTATAATTACTCTTTAACCTTACTTTTTATTTATTTCAATTAAATCCACACAAATTAATTATTTCTTTTTTTAATTACTTAAATGATATACAATTAAAATTATGATTTCAAGTCCATCTTAAAATTACTCTTAAATATAAAAGAATATCACATATTTATATATTAGAGCAAAATTACTCTTACAATATAAAATAATATTTCATATTATTATATTAGAGCAAAATGTCTTAAAATAATATTACATATTTATCCTTTGTAATAAAATATATTTGATCCTTTTTAAGCTCGACCACCCTCTTGGTTCGTCTCAATCGGCACTGAGAGGAATCCAATGGTTCGGGTAAGAGCATAACCAATCTTGTGGTACCGAACCGATCCTGAGTTGAGAATGAATTTAGATCTAATTTTTGAATTCATGAAACACCTATAGATTATCACATCAATGTATAAATCATGCACTAAATGTCCCGATCGGTGAGAGTTATGCCTTTTCAAACTCACTGAACACGATCCTAAGTTAATTCGTGGCTGTTGAAATTACCAAATTACCATCCACGTCTAACGTGAACTAGTTTTAATATGCTTTGGCCAAAGACTTTGTAATTTCTCGTCCATGAATTTCTCATAGGACATATATATCGATTTACGCAAGGTCGTGAATCCCACACGGCGGTTCAAGCCGGCAATCGCACTCCGTTGTCAATACCGCATTTCCCTGCCGACCCATGGACTTGGCGAATCGGGCCTAGCAAACTAATGATAAGTCAAGACCACGAAGCCAACTCCGCGTTAACCCCTTCGATCTAAGGGTTTTTTTCGAACCCCTTCGATCTAAGGTTCACGCAACATATTATATTCAGTCGATTGATTAATTAATCAAGCATGAGATTGATAAAGACTACGAGTTAGAGTACAAATACGGACAATCCCCTTGTCTTGTATCAATGTCACAAGCTTCCACTTCCCAAGTGAATGACAGAGCGGTCACTTAAGATACGTCGACAAATAAGCCGTACTCATCGATTTGGTCACCCTATCGGAGATACTATTTCAATACTGGAGGCTAATAGTCCATCGTGTTCCTCTATGCTTGGCATAATTGATGACTAAACTTTCACATTGTTTGGATTTTATTTATTTATCTTCTTACATTATGCCAATATAAGAATTTTATACGATAAATAAATAGCATGTCTCAATATAAAGCAGAGCACAAAACTCGGTATATATTTTAAAATAAATTATCTGAATATTTTGGATCCGTATAATACGTGGGTTATAACCCTAATTCGTCCAATCCTCGAACGGCATTTCGAGGCTCACATTCCAAACACCAATTAGAGTCCTAAGACTTACATATGTTTTCTATGTTCGAAATTTATAGTTAATTGGGATACGATCCAGCTTGTACAAACAAAATCCAACCACCTCACCTAATATAATGTTAAATAATATTATTAACATAATATTATAATATTATTATATATATAATAAAATAATTTAAGGTTCGAAAAGATCGACAACGTGGCGGATTCCCGACCGTTGGTTTTGAATGGTCCAAATGAGCTGAAGGCAGAAGTTCTTCAGTATTCATACACCAATTCGTTCGAGTTCCGAGTGAATAGTAAGGTTATCAGTTCATGTAGAAATGATAGGTTCCCCATTACGGCGAGGTGTGAGGTAAAACTCGGGTGGTAAAATCGTGAGGTAGTAAGAAATTGAGAGTTGTAATTTCTTATTATAGTGAAAACTCTCGACCGTGGTTTTTTCCTCTTCGTTAACAGGGATTTTACACGTAAAAATTATGGTGTCTTTTTTACTTTATTGTAATTTTATTTTTACCATGGTAATTATATGTGGGTCCCACCAAAGTTACCTCGTGGGTCCCACTTATCATGATCGTCGTACCGAGCCAATCCTGAACTAAATTCCACTGCGGGGTCCAGACCACCGCGGGCCCACTACCCTTACCAACAAATTGGTGTCGCATGAGGATCAATGCTTTAGCTCGACACATATGGGTTATATTTATTTGTTGTTTTTATCGGATATAAAGTAAAAAGTCTTGATAAAAAAAAAAAGTAAAAAGTCATTCATAAATAACTAATGATGCCTTTATAACACTCTTATCACAAATCAATTTAACATATGTCAACTGATATGCAAAGTGTTACGTACCCCGTAACATATGATCGTCGTATGTCATTCTGATGGAATATCCTTGATAATTAATCCACTATTTGTTCTGCTTGGATTGCAGGTGTGTATCACACATTGTTTTGGAATCTTACAAAGCAACTATTACAATACTAAGGTGCCGTAATCAACACATTCAATTACATGTATATATATAGATGATGAATTTCTATTCAGCCGCAATGTTAGAATCGAAGCCGAAAGAGAATTTCAAGTCACGCCAACGTCTCTATCGACTGCAAAACTGAGAATATAACATGGAAGCCGTCCGCATCAGATGACATTATAATCAAACGAAATCAAGTAAAGGCAAAGACGCTCACTCTACATTAATTTCATTATTTCAAGTCTAATTTTCAACGTCCAAAGGTATGATATGATTTTCCTTTTAAGCCTTTTACTTGAGAAAAAAAAAAAGAAAAGAATAAAAGAAAACGATTTTCTCTTCGAGTCACGTCCAAGTGTAATCCTATCTTTGCACGCGTGCGTTTTGTAATAATTACAAGTACGTCAAAGGATCAACTTGGTGGATTTTATTTATTCAATATTATAATATATATATACATATATAGGTTAATCCCCCTTATTGATTTCGTTCCTTTCTTTTTATCGTGGTGGTCCTATGTATTATATATATATATCGAATTATATGATTGAACGCCACTTACCGACGATGGAATTATAATTCCCATGCAAGTAAGGAAAGGCTCCAAAACCTTTTCTTGATCATAATGATACCACTGCAAGCGTAGGCCCTTATTTTCTATTATACATCCTTTTTCTTTGCGAACTTATGTGATATGTTTGTGTGTGTGTGTGTGTGTGTGTGTTTGTTTTAATAATTAACACTATAAACAAGCTCGTTTGAGCACACGAAAAGAGGGCATATATATGAACGCTCGTACGAGATAAAAAGCCACAGTACTACTGACGATAAAGATGTAACATAAGCTCTACATACTAATAATTCCACAGCTTACATTTCATATAATAATTTATCATTAATAGACAACGTCGTACGCATGTTGGAGTTCAATGATTCATCACTCACTCTCTAGGATTACTTATAAGGGTCGTCAAAATACTTATCATATTTCATATAATCAGGACCAGAAAACCCTTCATATTGAGGTTCAGAATGAGCAGGAATGTTCCGATGTTCTCCTGTTGGTGCTGCAGTCAACAAGCTCCCCACGTCTGAGCTCGAATAGGGCATCATTGGCTGCTCGGTTCTTGAATAATCGCACGATGATGATCCTCCTCCTCTTAATTGCTCATTGTCATTAATAATATTGCTGTTATCACCGCCACATGAGAGAGCCGAAGTCAAATAAGAGAACTCGTGATCATCATCGCTGCCACGCAACAACTCTGCATACTGTTGAAGTCCCGGGAAGCTGTTATAATGAAGTAGCTGAGGATCATTGATGAGAGAAGTACTACCATTATGAGAAGGTAGGTTTTGAGTTGGATTCATCACTAGTCCTCCGCCTTGTTGTGGATCATCATGATCATGATGGCTACTACTATAACATTCGCTGCTGCTGATGTATCGAAGTTGAGTTTGGCCTTGAATAACACGTTCGGGGAAATTGAGCTTGGCTTTGGACCCTTTGAACTTTAGGGCAGCTTCGTCGTACGCTAGGGCAGCATCCTCAGCCGTGTCGAATGTCCCGAGCCAGACACGGGCAGCTTTCTTAGGGTCTCGGATTTCAGCAGCCCATTTGCCCCATGGCCTTTGTCTCACTCCTCTATAGTGTTTCTTCACAAATAATATTCCTCCTAGAGTTTATTAGATTTAATAAATGTATATGACCCATATATAATTTGTACAACCTTCTCATAAAGATATGTTAACGATAACTGCTACTAAAAATATCACAACTTGTTATACTACTCGATGTCATCAGTGTTTCTCTATTAGTCCTGCGAAGTATTTAGTTAGTGAAAACTTCTATATAGGCTGAAAATTAATCAAGATATTATAACGGAGAGTATTGACCACAAGAAATACGTACTGTCTTCGAGATCAAGATATAGCTTAGAAGCTAGGTAATCATGGGATTGACTATTGACCACAAGAAGTGTTAGATTTGAGTAGAAGGTTTGGGATCAAACGTAGATAATAGTCAATAAAATGCTAATTTAAGATGACGACAGTTGCGTGTTTCATTTGTGTATTTTAGATTCTTCAGTAAGGAAAGAGATAGAAAGATTGGTAGTGCTTTACGGAAAGCAATACACATTATACAATGAACTTGAAGAATTAAAAAAAAAAAAAAAAAGCAAGCATAGATGATATATCCTTACTTCTCTTCCATCACTAAATCATCTGCTAAATATGTCATCCCTCTACTTCAAAGACGATATACTTAGCTCCACAAATTTGATATTAGCAAAGAATATGTGTATGCTTGTACGTAGTAGCCTAGAGTTTTACTTCATTGAACAAAGTTCGAGATTTATTTTAAAGTACTATCTTTTGAGTCAGAACTATGGCATTAATAAAAGGGAAAGGAAATTTTAGTGTTTGAATTTCGAAGACAAAACACATATTATATGTATATTTGTACCTTGATTTTGATCTTGTGGAGTTGTGCTTGCATATTCTGTTGTATGCTTATAATCTTTCTCAGACGATGTTTCCACAGAAAGTGGTCTTTTTCCATGCCTTCGATCCACCTTTAGACCCTAATAATAATTATTCAGATTATTATTTGGTCTCTATATATGAAGCTGTCATAAATAGCTCGATCTACCCTTTTTTTTCTTTCTTTGTGATCAATTTGATGTCTCGTGTAGCTTATAAGCGGTTCAAGAAAGATCGAACTTGAAGAACTTGGAAAAAAGAATAATGAATCAAGATAGTGAGTAACAAGAGAAGAGAAGGTGTCTCTTTCCTTATGTGTAGAGGCAAAGTGAAGCTAGAGTAGTAGTACAACGATAGGGTTTTTATTGGCATGTGACCACTCCTTTTCCCCATTAAATAAAAACAAAAAGAAAAAGATATAATTAATGGGGAAATTATAAAATTGGGTCACTGAGTATACTAGTTTTTGTTTTTTTTATCATTGTGTTTGATAATTTCAAAAATAGGTCATTAACTTTGTATGTCTTAACAAAATTGGATTAACTGTCAATTTTTCACCTGAAATCGCCAGAAATTCGACGTGGCTGATATAACTGATGATAATCTTTTGAAATGTAACGTAACCGAAATTGCCGGAAATCGCGTTTTGGTATTTATGTATTTATGCGGTCAAGACACAAAAAAAAAAAAAAAAACATTTCAAAATGTAAATGATGCTAATCATTCGACAAAACCCACATTAACACGATCAATCGATCATGGTCTTGTCTAGACGATGCTTAATGCATGATCTTGTTGTGTACTCGCTTATTAGGCTTGCTAACATGTGACTCTGTCTTATAGATCGATCGAGAGCTGCTTTCGAAGATGGGTTTTTTCAGTGGTTCGCTGAATCTAGTCAAATGTAAACTATAGTTAAAACATAAACTCAAATCTCTTGCACATGAGATCAACTAAATATATATAATATATATATTGCTAGCTAATAAAAATAAACTCTCCTTCCATATCTTTGACGCGCGCGGATACAAACATGCATGCGTCTGCGATCTAAAAGGGTTTGTCGCTGACTTTTGTGGCTCTCAATAAAAAATTATTGAAAAATTTAGTGCGTGGCCAGAAATGGAGAAAGTCAGCGAGAATATACTACTTGGGTGTATTGAATATACATTGTTATATGTTCGACCTATTCACATTATTAATTAGGACAAAGCATCGGTTCGAGTTCGATGTAGTAAAACTTAAGAGTACCACCAAAACACATTGATCGATCAACACGAAACAAGAGAATCATCGTTGTTGAGTAGGAATAATTTGATGAATGCCATACACTAATTTGATGAATATCATGATTTCATTGGTTAAAGACATCTTTCATTTTCATTTTTTCGGCTCGTCCTTTCATTAGTTTTATCTAAACAACGATGGCCTATGTAAAATTTCTAAGAATACAATCAAGCAGAGAGAGTTTCTATAGTTCGTATTTCAGAAAAAAAAACGTTTAAAAAACGTACTTGTTATATATCTATGTGGCTCTGCACTAAAATTATCTGATGAAGTTGCAGATAGAATCGCCTACGTGTGTTTTTGGTGTGTTAGTGTGCTGTGTTTCTGATTATTTATCCAAAAATGGAACCGAGTGTGTTTGTTTATACCCTTGCTTCATCTTCAAGCGGTCCCACGTTCGTACAGCCACGTCATCCATGTGTTCTTGTGGAGAGCAGTGTCAGCAGGTGAGTGGCCGTTATTTCTGAGAGTCATTTCCTGACGAGGATGTTCCCCGTTGAGCGATAGCCACGTATAACAACAAAGAGAAGCTGATTTCCTTTCGTATTTGTTCTTTATAAGCTGTCCTTAATCGTAATTGCAGGTCATGGGCCTTGCATGTTTTCGAGCGCGAGTCTTTAAGGCTGTGTTTGGTTTAAAGAAATTAGTGTGAAAAAGAAAATTGGAAAGAAAATGATTTTCGTAAGTTTTTCTTTCGTTTTCCTTTCTATTTTGGTGAAGAAACTAGTTTTTCATTAGTTTTAAGTATAAACTTTATTTTCTTTTTTTTCTTTTCTTTTCGTTATTTATTTCTTCAATCAACCAAACATAAAAACAAGTTTTCCTTTTTCATTTTATTTTCATTTCCTTTCTAATTTCCATAAATCAAACGCACCCTAAAGCAAGTAGCCCTCCCTTAAAGAGATCTGTTGTTGTTTGTCCGAACCTAAAATCATATGAGACTTGAAGAAGCATATTATTCATGCAGCATATGTAGAATTTATTTCGATTAAAGATCAAACTTTTATGTCGTAAGCTTCCAATACCTCCTACCACATTACTGATCATACAGCTTGGGGACTCACGAATGTCTCTCATGGAAGAGTGGGAAAAAAAAAACAAAATTCGATAAATAAAAAAAAAAACAAAACACCTTCGAATTGTTCGCATTACTTCAATTCAGAAAGGGGATGGTGATGGGCTTGCTAAGAATAATAATGCATTGATGATCCCTACAAAAAAAATTCACGTAAAAACCAAAATCGTGAATACTTCTTATTCATAGGGGTGTCAACATTTGAGGAATGCCCTGCAAGAACTCGGCCATCGCCGACGGGTTGGCGGAGAATCTGCCAAGAACGGCAATGGTGGCGGTGCTGCTCCCAAACTTCTCGATCCCACGAGAGATCATACAGCTGTGCGTCGCCTCCACCACCACCACCGCATCTTCTTCCCCCAACAACGAAGAAACCGCCTCCACTATCTGCCTCGTCAGCCTCTCCTGAACCTGGAGCTTGAACCCGTACAAGTCCACCACCGACTGCACCAGAGACCTCCCGACCGCGTTCAAACCGTAGTAGCCGAGGTGCACCGCCCCGTAGAAGGGAAGCAAGTGGTGCTCGCACTGTGACCAAAAGGGCAAGTTATACTCCGAGGAGAGGATTCGTTCTTCGCTGCTGCTGCTACGGTGGTGAATGCTGAGGATCTTCGAGTCCAACTTGGGGGAGGAGTTGTTGAAATTCATCAGCCAATTCAAGAACCGAGAGGGGGTTTCTACGAGCTCTTTCCTCAACGGGTCCTCCCCGAGGGAGCTTATAATCGAGGACACCGCGGCGAGCATCGAGGGATCTAAGGAGCAGCCCTTATCGCGTAGAGTGTGAGAAGGGCACCAAGGGCTGTATTGGGCCCGAGGAGCTTCCCGAGCCCGATGCCTCAAAAGGCTGAAGAAATCCATCCAAATATCTGCTCCCTCGTCTTCGAAAACGCCAGAGCCCGATGCGACCCTCATCGTGATCGATGATTCTTGATCGAAGATTGCTGCAGATTGAGGAGGATGTGGGAGGTGAATGTGGGAGCAGCGGAGAACAACGGCGACACCGGTGGGTTTTATGCTGCGTTGGAGAGAGGAACAAATCTCGCGGGCCAATCTCTGTGGATCTAGGAGGCGTTTGGCGAATACTTCAGCTACTCTCGAGAGCTTTCTTAGGCCTACAACTCTCTGGCCCGAGGGGACGCAACCCACGTGGCATCTGACGTGGAAAGGAAGGAGACAACACTCGCAGTAAGAGAATAAGTTGAGATCTCTTACGATCACGAGCCCACCGGTTCCACCAGCGGATTCGGGGAATAAAGCACCGCTAGGCGCTAACAATGTCGTTTACCTTTTCATTGTAGCCTACAACAGATTGGATAGATAATGTTGTATAGAACAGAATCTACTCAGATTGTTAATAAATGAGTAGCATCAATTGATGAATGTACCTCTGGTCCCTTCAATGAGGGCCTTAGCCACACGCAGAGGGGTCTTTTGAAGACCTTCGCGGGCGACGTTTTCACCCAAGCCCAGCAAAAGGACCCTCACAGCGTCTTCGATGGCTGCAGTTTCGCGTTCGCCCTCAGAATCTGAATCCGAACAACGCCCTTCAGCGTTCACTCCTTGTCTAGCTTCTTCACGCAATAGCGGCATTCATCTAAAGCCCCCATTTGAAAAGTAGCGATGCTCTGTGGATATACGAAACAATTGATTTCAGCTAATCACGCCACCAAGATCTCGAACACGCACCACGGAGACCAGATCAAATCTGAGGTTTTTCTTACACAAGATACAGAAAACTAGTTAAAATTAGACCCTTGGAAAAGGAAAAGAATAATAAGGAAAGATTCAAGCTTTCTTTATTCTTCTAACGGGGCCCAGATCTGAGAGAAAAAGAAACAAATCTCTGCGAGAAACCCAGTGATCAACAAACTTTGATATCTAAAAACGCTTCAGACAAAACAATGCGGCGACGAATGAATGAGAGACGAAGGATGGTGAGTGAAGGGCTGTTAGAAGAGGGCGAGGTGCGTGTGTGTGTGCAAAGAAGAAATATCATCAGCTTAGGAACGGAGGATTCCCATTGATTATGCGCATGTGTGGAGGGAGGAGGTCCATAACCCAAATAATTTTCTTCCAATTATCTTATTAGATCGTAATAAAAAGAGAGAGTAAAGTGGTTTCTGTTCATTTCTGCAAGGTGAAGCGAAGATACTCGAGGACCGTACTTTCAGTACATTTTGAAGTTGTACCTTCGAGTATTTATTGGTTCAGCACTCATTTGTTAAAAATTATTTATTTAATACCATCTAACATTAAAAAGATAAAAATAACTCTGATTTACGGATAGTTATACTAACTAATCTATGTATTATATCAATATATTCAATAATTATATCAACTGTTATCACTGCTATTCGAGCTGTCAAAAAAGTCCAAAGCCCGCGGGTCGGCCTGCTCAGGCCCGCCAAAAGGGCAGGACGGGCCTGAATTTTTAGGCCCGCCGGGGAGCGGGCATAAGTGGCCAAAGCCCGCGCGGGCCGCGGGCTTTGGCGGGGCGGGGCGGGGCGGGTAGCCCGCGGGCTACCCGCTTATTTTTTTAAAAATAAATATATATTTTATTAATAAATTTCATATATATTAATAAATTATATAAATATGTCATTAGTCTGATGGTAAAAGTGCATAACCTTATACGTAAGGTGTTGAGTTTGAACCCCAAATACACTTTTTTTTCATTTTTTTTATTTTTCACTTTTTTTAAATTTTGCGTCAATTTTCTTTTTTTTTTAAAATTGGGCGGGCCGGCCGCTCGCCAGCGGGGCGGGGGCGGGCCTGTGTTTCAGGGGCCCGCCAGATGGCGGGCCTTGGTGGGCTACGGGCGGGCCAGGCCCGTAAGCCCGTTTTGACCGCTCTAACTGCTATACCAAGTCAAATTTAAGAGTATTATATCACTATTATACCAAGTGTTCCCATTATTATACCAATATATTCAATTATTATACTAATTGTTATAAGTTCTATACCTAGTCAAATTTAAGAGTATTATATCACTATTATACCATGTGTTCCCATTATAATACTAATATATTCAATTAGTATACCAAATGTTATCACTGTAATACCAAAAGTAATGTTATTATAATATCCGAATTGTTTGGTATACATTCGAATTTATTGGTAGAATAATCAATTTTATTGGTATAATAAGTGGTTTTGTTGGTATAATAATCGTATTTTGTGGTATAATACGCAAAAATCACTTTTCATATAGTATGCAAAAAAACATTTTTTTGGTATAACAGTGATAATGATTATTATAATAATTGAATATATTGGTATAATAATGAGAAGAATTGGTATAATAGTGATAACAGTTGGTATAATATTCTTAAATTTGACTTGGTATAAAACTGGAGAGAATTGAAATACTATTTATGTATGAAGAAAGGTTATTTTTGTCTTCTTAACGCTTTTTAGGTACCTAACACACAATTTTTTTCAAATGGATACCTAACAGGAAGAAATAATTCGAGGAATATTTAAGAGGAAGTTGAAACTTCAAGGGGTACTGAAAGGAAATTTACCCAAAAAAATTGCTCTTTCCTTTCATTTGCTTGACGAGAAAAAAAATGTTATTGTAAAATATAACTAACTAGGTGTTGCCCCCATGCTACGCGCGGGATATATTTTGCGACGAAATAATAAACTTTCATCATACACATGAATAATTTAAATTATAATTCTGACATATATTATAAACATTCATATTACTCATTCTGACCGTATAATATAACCTTATAAGTGGTGCAGTCTTATAACACTGATGTTAAGAACACTGTGCATTACCATTATATAACATAACATCCGATCAACCAAGCAGTCTTACAGTTGCAGTCTTACAATATCAGTCCTACTATTATATAATATAATTTCCGCTATCGTTTTTTCAACTCGTCAATCGCGCCTTGAGTCGCCTACAGCGACACTGGAAGGTCTTTCATGGGGCGAATGAGGTTTCGATCCCTTTCTAGATGCTCGGCCTGAACTCCCTTAGATCTTTTCGGTACTTGTCAAGTACTCGAATTTTGTGAGGGCTTTCATCAGACCATCAAACATTGATCTCCTCATCAAAGTCTAGCTTCCTAGTGTTTTATTTAACAGCAAATAATTCTTTTTTTTGTCCGAATGGTGGAGACTCTCAAATGAACCTGAAACAAAGCATCGTCAATACCTATAGATTATTATCACTAAGTTTAGCCCATGTCCGACGCACGGGATATTTTTTTGCCACATTCGAATACAATTATTCGAGTGCATATTATTAGTCAAATTTAGTCATATATGTGATTCATTGAATTTGTAATTATAAACGAATTGAAGTAACAATTATAGTTTTAAGTACGCGGACCCCATTTTTCGTCAAACACGGTTGAGTAGATTCATGGTCAAGGACAGTCTTACAGTAAACAATCATGCAACAACACAATCGTACATCATGAGCATTATTCACAATGTAACATAGTTTTTGCATAATTTTAATGCCACGTCAGTTATACATCAACGCATAAATTTATGTTCATGTCGTTGAATATGCAACTTGTTGATCACCTCTATACCTTCCATCATGTAAATCATACATTTTAATTCACCCCACTAATTTTAACGGATTAATTATTTTAGGTATGTAATAGAAGTTGAAAAAAAAAAATTAGATCTATCCTTTTCTTTTTGTCGTACTTGAATGTAACTCTTAATAATGTTCATTTTGCACGGGTGTGCAAATTCACTACTGATTTTGTAATACATGCATTAATAACTATGTTGTAAGAATGCTCCACTGACCGACGGTAATATTTTGCAATGTTAAGGTCATCTTCAACCCACAAAATAAAAATACAGTTATATTTACTCAAAAATAAAGTTGCTAAGTGTTTCTACTCCAACCCACTAACTCTCTTTTTTACACTAATTTTTACTCCAACCCATTAACTTTATTTCCTACACTAAAAATAATATTCCTTACATATTCTTACTGATTATCTTATGGTTGTATGGCATTAACATCATTACCCTCTTTTTACGTGTTATCCAAGAAAATTACGGAGAAGAAGCTCAGGGTAGGGCATAATGGATTAGCATCAAATCAAGAATATTAGCTGCAAGATTGCAATCAACACACCAAACCTACATCGATGTCTTCATTGTAGATGAAGTTGTCGTGAAAATGATGTGGCAACCATCCTTTGTAACCAGCATAAATCAAGAATGTCATTTTCACTTCTCCATCTCAAGCTTCTCGTTTTGCAAGTGCGGACCACGAATCGTAGTAGTTCTTTTACGTCATATGACGATAATCTTTTTGCTTTTAGGTGTCGTAAGACTGCTTGACGTTGTGGAACTCGCCATCATGAAACAATTATTTTAGTTTGATCGCCCTCCCTCTCTATCACGTTTAATTACAGTAATTGATATCCATTGATCAAAAATATAGTGCATGTCATCCCAACAATCCAAGGTGGTCAAAAGCCCATATCACATCCAAGGTATGTGCATTATTAAAAAATGTATGACCGTTGAGCTGAAATATTAAATATATCATCAAATATTGATATGTACACATATTTTTCTTCATAAATACCTTAGTTCCATTGGGTACCAGACCCAGAAGAATCTTCAGTTTATTTAAGGTGTACCTTGACGGTGTTAGATGGTGACTGTTGTCTTCACTGAATGGTACTTGCACAAACATGACAAATAATGAACAGAGAAGTATTATTTATATCTCAACTAAATGTCAAAATATGAGTTGTAGCCATTGACCGAACGTAATCCAAAGCCTCCTCTTTTCGTACATTCTCGGTTTCGAAGGAACGAAGTCCTTCTTTAAGCCCAAATGTGCATATCATCAGCTCTAGAAGAAGAATTCGAGAAGAATCCACATCTCTCCCTCTTCTCAAACCCACCAAAAGCCATGGTAAGTTTCTTTGCCGCAACCCAATTGTTGGCTTCATTTTGAAGGAGGTTTGATGAATGGCACTCTTCGTTGTCTTCTTTGATGATAAGAAGGTACATAATGTTATAGACAATTAGTGGTACACACACCACGAAAAAAAGGCCAATAGAACATAAAGTTGAATTAGTAATAAAAGGAGAGAAAATATGGCTTTGACCATTAGAAGAGACGTTGGATGTGGATCTCCTCGCAACATCTCCAGGTACGATTTCTGCGATACTCAGAAAAGACATTTATCACATGAGTTAAGAGGAAATACATGTCGAAATGCTTTGAAGAGTAAGTGATATACCTCGAATCCCTTGAAATCGATAATGAAAATGAGCCACTATTCTTGTAGACTAACACATAAAGAAGTAATGTACAACAATCCATTTGGATTAGATGTAGTATCACAACTCATCATTTAAAAAGGATGAAGAAAGAGTGGAATAGTATTTTTTTATAACCTGAGAGATAGAGCTAACTCGGGTTCCGGTCCAAGAGCAAAGGTGATAGTCTCTCAGTCAACAAACTCCGGTTCATCTCCAGAATTTGAATCAGAATCAAACTGGTTCTAACAAATTTTTCATATTACCCTGTCAAGGATGGATGTCATTACTCGTAAAGCAAGCGTGCGCTGCCCCAGTACCTGCAAAATGTGCTTGAGAATCATACATACAACTATGATATATATATACGACGACCTGAAATCCATAAATAATCAACGATATAAATCAGATATATCCTATGATTATTCTTGATGCCTGACCCGAACCCTCGTATATACTAATCAGCGACACTACATACATTGGACATGGATTCCCGTAAAACTCATTTCATGTTAAACTGTAAGGAAAAAAAATAATTGGTACCCTTAAAGCATACAAAATCAAGTAGATAAAACCCAAGCGGTGCTCTTGTTCGTCTCAAAAGCCCACGTACGCAGATAAAAAATGTACGATCGAGCAAGATTGGGTGAAAGTCAAAGGTAAAGAGTTAAAGCTTTTAAGAAATCAAAATGGTATTGAATCAATACACACTGCATAGTAAAGAATGACTGTTATGTGAGAAATTTTGACTGGTGTTAGGAACAATCCACGCTATAAACTTACAATTATATAATATACCAGTTGATCAACTAAGTAGTCATGCAACATTAATGTTAATAATAGTCTTACCATAAACAGTAATATAACAGTCTTACACCATTACTGTTAGTAACTATCTTACGATACTCAATGGTGAACCGAGACGTTTGGACAACATGAATATTAATAACAATCATACAATATATAATACAAAAATCATTCAGTAGATATTACTCAGCGATACCACATAGGTTGGACTTTGAACCCCATAAAACCCTTTTATGTTAAACTGTAGAGAAAAAAAATTACATGTAGATACCCTTAATGCATACAAAATCGAGCACGGCCAAACCCACGTGGTGCTCATGGTCGCCTCTCAAACCCACGTAAGCAGATAAACGATGTAAGAACGAGTATGGTTGGTTGAAAATCTAAAGAAAAAAGTTAAAGCTTTCAAGAAATCAAAATGGAATTGAGTCATGCACATCACAGGAAGAATCACTGTTAATGAAGAAATTTTGACTTATATGCATATCTCTAAATTACCAATATAGAACTATTCGCTACACCTTGAGCAAAGTATTACTATTTCACTCAAAAACAAATAGGATCGGACGGATTTCTATATTTCCCTCTCATTTTTCCTTTTGCGACCCATTTTCCCTCATAAATTTCTAAAGTTATAAAACCGAAAATAATAAATGATAAAAAATCATTAAAAAAAAGAAAAAAAGTATTAACAATGGGCAGATATCTGGGAGATGGATGAATAGACTCATTAGGCCTATTTCCATTATCGACCAAGAACGTCATCTTCAAGCCCCGTATCGTTTGTACTTCCAAATTGCAATGCATAGCCAAACACCTAGTAATAATTTATTTTTAATAAAAAAAGATGAATATCCAATATATATATATATTAATTAAATAAATAACAGAGACTCACCGGGATTATTTGCGGTGAACCTTATAGCTACCCATCCACCGTGATACTCAGCTCCTTCTGTGGACAAACACTGATTGAAATAACAAAAGTGGTGTTGTTTATTAATAATCGTTCGAAGATAGGCTACAGAAGTATACAGATCTCCTTGGCAAGTTGCATAACCACTGTCTTGGAATCTCCACTGGAGATGGGCTAACTTTCACGGTCCGCAAACACCTGTCGACAACAATTCTTTAGCTTTAGAGTTTAGGGCATCTCATATATCTTGTAATGCTTATCATCTAAATATGTTTACATCATTCACTTTGAAGTATCCTCGTTTGTTGTAAAAATTATGCAATTATTTTGGGAAACCCTTTACTCTGTCTCGTCCTATAAATAAACAATGGTGAATGGTACTCAAATGCACAGTTCTCCGGTTTGGGACGCTCGGCTCCTATGCGCACAGTCTTGTCATGATTAGCAAAATGGCATATGCATAGAAGAAGTATATAATATATTTCAAGAAAATTATAGTTGAATTTTTTCTCAACTTTGGAAGAAAAAAAGAATTTATGTCTCAACAGTGTGATCATTTCATATGAACCTTGCAATAGTAATATTTGTGCTCTCGGGTGATATATATGAGTCAATCGATGGATATTACAGGGCTTGAAGTAAAAAAACATCTTTCGAAAATCCTCTGTGGGTACATATTTACCTTCAAAAATCCATTGAGATATCAAGTCATGCACATAACATACGCAGATTAAATGACTCAGATAATACTTGATGTAATAGATAACAAATCCATGCATTATATACATAAATCTAAGAAGTTTAATAAAAAGGAGATTATGATTTGATACCGTAACTCTCTCGCTCTGCCTATGGTGTAAGGACTTGAATTGCCAACGAAGACATGGGAATCAAACATAAAAAAAAAAATCAATCAATGAGTAGGATACGATACATGATGTCAGCAAACCTTCAATTTGGTACTGAATCCAATAGCATGGACTTTTTCGAAGGCCTCTTTTTAGGTGAAAGCCCAGTCATTGCACTCGCGTTTCAGTGAAGTAGTTTCACTTCCTTTGTTTTCCTCAATAGCTTCTTTCCAGCTACACCGCCTTCTGTCTGGGGACTATAGGCGAGGAGCTCAACAGAGACAACCCTCTTTTCACGTATTATCCCCTGATAGTTACAGAAAAGAAGCTCAGGGTAAGGCATAATGGATTTGATACAACATCAAATCAAGAACTATTAACTATAAGATTGCAATCACCAAACCAAACCTACATCGATGTCCTCATTGTAGATGGGGTTGTCCTGAAGAATGATGCGACAACTATCCTTTGTAACCTACATAAATCAAGATAATGTCGTTTGAACATAAAAAAAATAAAATCAATGAGTAGGATATTTACGATACTTGATGTCAATATACCTTCAATTTGATGTTGAACCCAATCGCAATGTTCACTTTTTCGAATGCCTCTTTTAAGGTGCAAGCCCACTCACCGCACTCGACATTTCAGTTAAGTAGTTTTCATTCATTTGTTTTCCCCAATAGTTCCTTTCCAGCCACACCGCCTTTTGTCTGGGGACTATAGGTGAGGAACTCAATACAGATAATTACGTTACACTCTTTTCACGTTTATCCCCTGAAAATTACAGAGAAGAAGCTCAGGGTAAGATATAATGGATTTGATACAGCATTAGCTACAAGATTACAATCAACAAACCAAGCCTACATTGATATCTCAATTGTAGATGAAGTTGTCCTAAAAAATGATGTGGCAACCATCCTTTGTACCATGCATAAATCAAGATATGCCGTTTTCACTTCCCCATCTCAAGCCTCTCGTTTTGCACGTGCAGAGACCATGAATCATAGTAGTTCTTTTACATCCGATGATGATAATCCTTTTGCTTCTAGGTGTTGTAAGACTGCTTGGCGTCGTGGAAGTCGCCACCGTGAAAAAATTATTTTCGTTTGATCTCCCTCCCTCTCTATATCACGTTTAAGAATGATATCCATCGATCAAAAATACAGTACATGACATCCCAATAGTTCAAGGAGGTCAAAAGCCCATATCAGATCCCAGTGTATATGTATTATTGAAAAGTGTGTGATTGATGAGCTGAAGATTTGATACATCATCAAATGAAGAACTATTAACTATAAGATTGCAATCACAAAACGAAACATACATCGATGCATTCATTGTAGATGGAGTTATCCTGAAGAATGATGCGACAACCATCCTTTGTAACCTACATAAATAAAGATAGTCATTTGAACATAAAAAGAAAAAAATCAATCAATGAGTAGGATGTTTACGATACTTGATGTCAGTATACCTTCAATTTGTTGTTGAATACAATAGCTTAAAAAAAATCCATCAATAAGTAGGATATTTACGATACTTTATGTCAGTATACCTTCAACTTGATGTTGAACCCAATAGCAATGTTCACTTTTTCGAAGGCCTCTTTTAAGGTGCAAGCCCAGTCACCGCACTCGACGTTTCATTTAAGTGGTTTTCCTTCTTTGTTTTTCCCAATAGCTTCTTTACAGCCACACCACCTTCTGTCTGGGGAATATAGGTGAAGAACTCAATAGAGATAATTATGTACACTCTTTTCACGTATTATCTCCTGAAAATTACAGAGATTAAACTCATGGTAAAATATAATGGATTTGATACAACATCAAATCAAGAAATATTAACTACAAGATTGCAATCAACAAACCAAGCCTACATTGATATCTTCATTATAGATGAAGTTGTCCTAAAAAATGATGCGGCAACCATCCTTTGTACCCTGCATAAATCAAGATATGCCGTTTCACTTCTCCATCTCAAGCATCTCGTTTTGCACGTGCGGAGACCATGAAGCATCTAGGTGTTGTAAGACTGCTTGGCGTCGTGGAATTCGCCACCGTGAAATAATTATTTTCGTTTGATCTCTCTCCCTCTCTATATCACGTTTAAGAATGATATTCATCGATCAGAAATACAGTGCATGACATCCCAACAGTTCAAGGAGGTCAAAAGCTCATATAAGATCCCAAGGTATATGCATTATTAAAAAGTGTGCGACTGGTAAGCTAAAATATTAAACGTATGGTTGTTTTGATGAAATATGAATAAAATATAATTAAAGCTAGATAAAATACATAAACATAAATTTAATGTCCATAAATATATGCATGTGATCCCAACAGCTCAAGGAGGTCAAAAGCCATATCACACCCTAATATATATGCATTTATTAAAAATTGTATGACTGTTGAGCTGAAATATTAATCAAACGTGTGACTGTTGAATACAATGTATCTAACTTAAAATTTAATGTCAACAGTCTCAAAATGATAATTTGCACTTGCCTTACCTGACGTGTCATGCATGGGTTGGAATTGTGTTGCTGACGTATCAGCTCATGACAGTCCTAACTTCCTTCTTTTATATATATAGAGATTATAGCATAGCATTAGCAATGTAAGTAAATGATGACCAAAAATCTGTTGTAACTTGTCAGGAACTGAAAATAGCATGGCGGCGGTCAAATCCGTACGGTGGTTGGAGTTGGATTAAATGGGCTGAACAACATTGGGCTTCGATGATCTTACCGGGCCTGGTTTTTTTATTCTAATCCCAAAGCTGTAGGAGAAAGATTGATTCCAAAAAATGAGGAGTTTAGAAAGCCGTATATTAAAATAAATTACAGAAGTTGCACAAAAAAACTGATCGTATAGTCTAAATAGTGTAGTATCGATTTAATTATTTTCTTTTCCTTTCGGGGTGAATTTAAATTTGATACTTTATTATATGGTGCCAATATATGCTATAAGCAAATGGGGCAAGCAAATAGATTGGAGAAGTTGTCGTAATACAAACCTTGTGTTGATATATTTTTTGTAGCACTTCACTGTTGGAGTTAGAGATAACAGAAAATTTTAATTCGTCGACCAAGTTGAAAGTTATCGCCAGCCCCTAATAAAAGCTTCCTAGTGCAGATATTCTGATGTGCTGATGCTTTTATTTCATCGCATTAGTAGTTCACAGCATTATTATATAAGGCTTGGCGTGGCAAGTGGCAACAAACAATCGTTATTAAGTAGCTATTTCGGATTATTGTTTTTTTTTTTTTTGCCATTTTTAGCTCTATTTCCCTAAATCGTGCTATAAGAATAATAATAAATTATTACGCTTCAAGATTTTAACAAAATGGTAAGGGAAAATCAAGAGACAAAAGCTATTTTTCCTATAAAACTCGATGACCCTAAGCCATGCTATATATATAATATTATTGCTCTTAGGAAGATTATGGTACGGGGGAAATTAAGAGAGAAAAGTTTTTTTTACTTTTATTTCTATAAAATATTAAAATATGATGAAATACATAGAAAGTTCCAGAAGTTGAATAATCTTCATTTGTAATATATTTTAGGATACAGCTAATCAATCCATCAACACTATTATTATTATTATTATTATATTTATTTTGCTTCCCCGTTCGCTCAATCAGTATCCCTCTCTCCAATAAATCTTCTAAAAACCCTAATCAATCTCTCAGCCGCCTCAACCCTATATTCCGTCCAGGAGCTGCGGCGTCGTTGAAGCCTGTCGATCCACTTAAAACCGACCGCGTTCCAGGTATCAACCTGCCTCCAATCGATTATATCAGAAATATATTACGATTATAGTTTGTTATTCCTCTGTAACAAATTTCTCTTTTTCACCTAATTGTATTTTAAGCCTATCTTGATGATGTATTCCAAGAACAAGATTTGTCTTTCCAAGTATCTTATTGAATATTTTCACTTCAATAACAGTAATATAATCGGAGATGGCGACGGAGACTCAGCAGCCAGTTTCTGCACAAGTTGTAAGTTTTTACGATTGTTTTGTTGGCTTTGATTCGATCCTGTAATGACGAGCTGATCCATTTTATATAATTCACCGGTTTTCATGGTCGATTTAGTACGTATTTATGTTTTTTTTTTCTTTCTAAATAGGTCGGCAATGCATTTGCGCAGCAGTACTATCATATTCTCTACCATTCACCGGAACAAGTGCATCGTTTTTATCAGGACATTAGCAAAGTTGGTCGCCAAGAAGATGATGGCTCCATGAGCATCACAACCACGATGAATGTAATCACATGTCTCCTTTCTTTCCTTGTTCTTTTGTTCCCGAGATAAGGCATTTCCATAATCTATTTTACTTATTGATGGTGTGCATTCAGCTCAGTACATGTGGTTTTGATATGATCTGATATCCATTTAGCTCTCACTATGCGAATGGGTGCACATTAAAGCTGGACTTGTTATGATAAACATACAGGGAATTTGTGATTTAAATAGAAACGGGACCTGTCTACCTGTGATTTTCTGTAGTTGAAAATTAATGCTGATTTTTTTGGATCATGAAGTGCAAAATGCAAACTTTTCAATGTAATCATTTAAATCAATCTTCCATAGGGTGATTGAGTTATGCCGTCTGACATTTTTAGATGTTTACGCACTATGCAGGCCATCAGTGAGAAGATTCTTTCTCTTGATTATGGGCAGTTCAGTGCTGTGATAAAGACAGTCGATTCTCAAGAATCCTACAATGGTGGCGTTCATGTACTGGTCACTGGTTATGTAACGGGGAAGGACACCACGGCTCGCAACTTCACACAGAGTTTTTTCCTCGCACCTCAGGACAATGGTTACTTTGTTTTGAATGATATGCTCCGTTATGTGGATAACGCCACTGCAAACTCACCCTCGGTTAATGATGGTGTGGCCCCCGTTGCTGCTGCTGAGCCTGGTACCGTAGACCATATTTTTGTAATTTTTTCTTTATCTTGTTTTGTATCATTGATCCATTGTTTGGTTTTCTTTTGTTCTTCAAGTTCCCGTCCCTTTTGAGGAGAACCATGATTCTGGGAGAAGCACTCCCATCAGTGAAGAACATGCTTCTGGGGAAGTGTATAATCCTCCAGAAAATGGCAATGGACAAGTTGTTGAAGAAGAAATACCAGTAGCTGAGGTGGTTGACGAAGTACCAGAGGAAACTCAGATAATGGTTGAATCTGATTCCAAAACTGAGGAAGTGCCAAAGAAGTCCTATGCCTCTATTGTAAGTGATATCTGGTTCTTCTTGTTTCTTTCTACTTAATGCTACTTGTTTGTTTGGTTTTCTTGCTGAGTTCCTTCAATCCGTATTGTGAATTATCGATGTATTATATAATGACCATCTGTTTGCCATGTTTATATTTATTTGGTCATATGCAATTTTTATCTAGTGCCAGAATCTTGAATGTTTTGTTGGATGGCCTCATTCCATCTCGTGATTTAGGTGATGCATCTCAAAGAAAGTGCTGCAACTTTCCCTCCTCCGCCAGCTGCAGTAAGGAAAGCTCCTCCACCAAAGAATATTGAGCAAGCGACACAAACAATTACTCTAGCAACTGATTGCCAACTTTCTAGTGAAGAGGCCTTGATCGATGGGAATAACCAAGAAGGAGCAGGCATGTTATCTCGTGTTTATAATCACGGTTCAAGTTGCCGCTGTCTTTGGGGAAGTTTTTTCTTGTGAAATCTCTGTAAATGTTGCTCACGTTCTCTCTTTGTGCAGCTGATGGCCACTCTATCTACATTAAGGGCCTTCCAATGAACGCTACAGAAGCGACTCTCGAGGAAGTATTCAAGAACTTTGGGCCTATCAAGCCCGATGGTATTCAAGTCAGAAGCAACAGGGTATATTCTCACCTATTTGGCATTCATTATTCATGGAGGAAATAGGGATTGGCTCATTTCTCTGTTTGACGTCATGAAAAGCAGAGTCGCTTAACATCTGTTTTTATGCAGCAACAGGGTTTCTGTTTCGGTTTTGTGGAATTCGAGGATGCGAGTTCTGTGCAGAAAGCTCTAGAGGTATGCAATACTTTTGAGTCTGTTGTCAGTGTTGGCCATTCAACCATGATATGCCATTATGTATGAGGAAAATTAAATCACAAAAGAGGGAACACAGTAGAAAACTGTCCTCTTTGTTTCTGCTCCTGAAATTTGAACTTTTGAGCTACTTTGATGTTGCAGGCTTCTCCGGTGGCCATTGGTGGTCGTCAATCTGTTGTTGAAGAGAAGAAATCAACTAGTTCTCGAGGCAAGTAGATTCTCATTCAATCATATAGTAGACAATATGAAAAATCGCATTTGTTCTTGATAGTCAATGGACAATGTATGTGTAAAGCTTTTTTGCCTGTTTTGTGTCTTTGCAAACAGGTAATTACAGGGGAAGATTTCAACCCGGAAGGAATAATGGTGGTGGGTTCAGACACGAAAATGTACGAGGTGGCGGTCGCGGGAACTTTGGAGGCGGAAGATATGAGTTCAATGGCAGGAGCGATTACAACAACAGAGGTGCTGCTAATCGCGGAGGATCATCATCATCATCGACCTATAATCGTGAGAGGTCAGAAAACTTTAATAACCGAGGGAATCGCATTAATCATAATTATACTAATGGCGCCATGGCAAAGAACAACATATCCGCAGCAGCACCTCCACCAGTTTCTGCCTCCTCGTCTTGATTTAGTTTCATTTCATTTAAAATTTTGTTCTCCTCCCTCTCTCTCTCTCTCTCTCTCGCGGTCAACATTTGTACTACTATTTATGCGGTTAGAGTTAGTTATTGGATCAGAAAACTATGTAATTTGTTCCCATCTTCCTTACATCTTTGGGGTATTAAGTTAATTTGTTGATCATCTTCCTTCACTGAGATTTGATTTATTGTTGCAAGAATGGCAAGAACAAGAGACAATGCTGTAGATAAAAGATTATTCGTAGATGTTACAATGGTAAGGGGACATTTTATATCTCACAAGACAAAAACATATGAAACGCTCTCTCTAATAAACAGCACAGCAATAGTGAGTGAAGAACACCTCATTCCGATTTATGAAGCAGCCCATGAACCAAGAGAAGGCGGTGTTTGTGAAGAAAACCATCCGAGTTTATTATCCATGTAAATGGTGATTAGATCTCCGACGGCATATCCAATTCCCGAGCCAGCAGCTGCCATGGTGACGTTGACAAGTACTGTCTTTAACATATTCGCTCCACTTGTGCAGCCTTTGAACGTAAGCCTTTGCTGCTGCAAGAAGCATTACGCATGCAAGAGAAGCAGCTGCAACTGCTATCATCTTGTAATCCTTGTTGTTGCTCTCCGTGAATGAAAATCCGTACACTATTGGAGGCACGAGGCCAAAGACGAGGAACGAAAGAACGGCCAGTGATGCATGGACGAGAAAGTTCTCCTTCGATCTGCTGAGTGCTTCTCTGTATCTGTTCGAATTGGGTTCTTCGTTTTTCAGGTCCACGAGCTGCAAAATAATAAAGTTTTAGTGATGATTAAGCAGGAATTAATGATTTATAAGGACTGATGATGATGGTGATGAAGAAGAGAGCTCACAGTGCTACCGAAGACAATCAGTCCACTAATCACAGCTGCGAATCCCATGGCGACTATCTTCACTGCAGGGAAGCGAAATGAAAAAAACGTTTTTTAGTCCCTCATCTTTTCTTTTTGCAGGTAGAAGCCTGAGTGAAAGAAATACTTTACTTACGCATAGAGACATCAGATGATGAGGCAGAAGAAACCAGGGTTAAGCTTGCAATGGACTCCATCAATCCACCGTAGACTATGCACCTCAGTATCTCCAGAGTTGTTGTTTCAACTCCATTACGTGGCGGCTCAGTTTCCCTTTCCTCCTCTTCAACTTGGAGCATTTAATACGTCTGCAGGTTTAGAGGTTTCTGGGTGTCTCTTCTTCCTAAACATCCAAAGGAGATCGAACTCCGTGCCTGTTGTTGTTGAGGCGATACAAATTACAATATTAAGTGAACTCCTCATGCATGCAGCAACATTTGGCATCATAATGATATGATTGATTACACTTAAAGTGCTACCTGGCTTGGTAATCTTGCTGTGTCCTGCTTCATCGAAAACATCAGCTGCGGGCTTCTTCTGCTCACCAGGTTTTTTCTTTGGCCCAAACAGGGATTAGAGCATGCCCTAATATATATAAAAAAAAATTCATGTTAAATCAAACCTGGCATAAATCTCCATAGAGGGATGAGATTCTTACGTGAAGGGATGAAAATGCTGAAACATGACAAGCACCCTAGTAAGTTTTTATGATCATCTTGCTGCTGCTGCTGCTGCTGAGCAAGGGACGAGGAGGATGGAGTCTTCTTCTTCTCCTTCTTCTTCTCCTTCTCCTTCTCCTCCTCCTTCTCCTCCTTCTTCTCCTCCTTCTCCTCCTTCTCCTCCTTCTCCTCCTCCTCCTCCTCCTCCTTCTCCTCCTTCTGCTTCTCCTCCTTCTGCTTCTCCTCCTTCTCCTTCTCCTCCTCCTCCTCCTTCTCCTCCTCCTCCTCCTTCTCCTTCTCCTCCTCCTTCTTCTTGGGCATCTTTCTTCGAAGAGTCACTCTGGTAATCTGAGAATTGCACTTAGGACAACATGATGTGTGGCTGTGGACCCTTTCAAATGCTCTCTCGAATTCAAGCTCTATTACTTCCTCATCATCATCATCACAACAGCAACCCTTTCGTGCACTTGTAGTAGTATTTCATGACTCCTAGTTGTACCTGCTGCTGTGTCTGTGGATGATGATACAATAATATTCTCTTGAATTGGGAGATGGTTGTTCGAAACAGAAGACACGCCCAAGAGGGAGTTGGCCACTAATTTGGAGATGTCTGAATCTTCAAGCTCGGGATCTTTACCAGCTGAAACAAACAAATCAAATACACATTCAAGCAGCCCCATAGAAACAGTTTGTAGGTGAAGAAACTATATAGCCCCAACAGATGAATGAAGATTAAGTTATGCTTCTATTATATCTGCGATTTCCCTTAACTCGTAACTGAATCAAACAGTTGTTATATATAAACCATGGATTTGTATTCTACTAAAATTTCATAAAATTGATCTATGAGTTGTTTTTCTATTTGTGGGTGTTCTTAATATACTGACCTCTACTGCTAATACTCAAGAAGGATAGGTGAGGAACATGATCGTTAAACAACGGCGGATTTCCGGTTTTGTAGGCCCACATGCAGTGGTTGTATTTCCATATTCCTTCACTCACCAACCAATATGTATGCAGCAGAAAACAAACATCCCACTTCATTAAACTTCCAGTTAATTAATCAAAGATTTTTAGTCTAATATATATGCTGTTGTGGATTTCGAGCATATTTAACTAATTTATGATATAAGGCAGCATACAGCATACATAATAACACAAGCCATAGCTCTCTCGCTCTATAATATTTCGGTCGCCTGCTATATGTAATAGTTTGACTATTATTAAGAATGAGAAATAATAAAAAAAACCTCGTGTCCCTGATGTTAAGTAATCATGGTATCTATAAATGACTAGTTGTTGACTCAGTAAAAGATGCCCATTAAATACGAGGAGACAGAGAGGGGACGATGGATGGAGAGTTTATTTAGTTTTAAATAATTTTTTTCTGCATTGGTTGGTCCGTTCCCATCCCATGTAGGCTCGGGTTTCTCCATCCCATGTAGCCCAACTCTTCGGTGACGCGGCGATCTCTGACTTGGATTGTTCTTTTCCACTGATTCTTGAGCCTCTTCCTGCCTGCCGTTGATGGCAAAGCTTGCAAGAATCAACGCGAAACTATTCGACGAACGAGGAAAACAGCCACAACTTTGATAGTGGTGAATGTTTTGGCTATTTGATGATGGTCGTTGCTTTGGAGAGTGAGAAAGAATGTACATGCAAAAGAGACCAAAATCTAAAGTGTCTGCTTAATGTAGTAAGCTGAAAAAAGAAAATGACACTCTCTCTCTGTCTGTGTGTGTGTGTTTGGATTTCTTCCATGTTGTGTGGTGAGAGCTAGGCAAAAAGCTTTTCATTCATACTAACATATGAAGGAAGGAACCATGTCCACCAGCTATGCAATGCAATGCAATTGTCCAAAGAGAGGAGGCCAACAGGTTCTTGCTACTACACCACCACAAGATCCTAATTATATATTCTGCCAAATGTTCAATCACAGATTCAACTGATCATCATCATCATCATCATCATCATCATCATCTTTCGACCTCTTACATTACATGATTCTAGTTATTAACTTGTTTCGGCCTTGCTTCATTAACCATGAAGCAAGCCGAAACAAGTTAATTCAAAGAGTGACCACATTTGGTTCCGTTCAAGGCTGTGGAATGGAATCATTCTCATGTTTGGTGTATATCTATATATCAAACAAAATATGCATAAAATTCCATTTCTTTCTTCTTCCTTTCCTGATTGACTTGCAGTTTTAACTCAGCACTTTGATGTACACTTTACAAACCAACAGAAAATCTTCAAAGTTAAAAATCAACCAACTCAACTCAACTCAACTCAACCCATTCATTCATCAATAAGCAGTCAGCTAGAAAAAAAATAAAGCAGTTCACACAGATGGAATAGAAAAGTGATGTCATGCATGACCTCAGGTAGTAGTAGTAGTAGTAGTAGTACCAAACACTTGGTTAATGGTGTGAACAATTTTCCTTTGCGAATGAGCAATCATATCCATCTTCTTCCTCTCCATCTCCATCCTAAGCCTCTCCGTATCCCTCATCATCTCAATCTTCTCATTCTCCATCCTCACAAACCTCTCTGCAAAGCCCATAATCTCCCTCCCCAATCCCATCTCTTCTACTACCTCCTCATCACCATCACCATCATACTTATTTCTGCTCGTGTATCTATTAGTGCCACCCACATCCTCCTCGTCTTCATCATCGTCGTCGCTGCTCTCATCATCATCATCATCATCATCATCCGGAGGAGCAGCTTCATTATTATAAAATGACTTCCTCCTTTTCCTATCTCGTAAATTCCTTGTTCCTGCTGCCATGTTCTTGACACTCCTCGTCTTACTTCCACTCCACTCCTCATCCTCCTCATCATCATCGTCCTCGCTGTCACGATGATGATAGTAAGTATTATTATTAGGAGGATCCCTCCTCGGCAGGGCACTGATGGGCGTGGGGTTGAGTGGGCCCTGCTCCATCTGGTGCATGATCTGAAAGTACTGCCACGTGTTGTAAGGGAATGGCTTGTGGAGCTCCGATCGGTATCTCTTGCGGAGCTTCTCGATCTTGTGCCGGCATTGAATCGGGGTCTTCGAGGGCACGGACTCGGCCACTTGGTCCCATTGGGCGGACTTGAGGTGCCCTCTGTTGACGGAGTACCATTTATCACGGTACGATTCGATCACGGAGATTGTCTCTTGATGGGTCCATGGAAGCGGTGGCGGTTTCTTAGGGGCGGTGGTGGGATCGGTGGGAGGAGGGGGCGGTGGAGGCGTGGAGGAGGACGACATCGATGATGGTTAGATTAGATTGGTATTGCCGTATTGGCTCTCTCTCTCTCTACCGTAAAATAAACAAACCCTTTTGATTTTGCTTTAAATTGGGTCCCGTCTTTTTTTTTTTTTTTTATGAATTTAGGGCATAACAAAACAATTGGTTCGGCCCAATAATTCAGGATCTGTTTCAGACTTATATGGCCATTCATTTGGATGCGTAAATGTTTGGTTTGCAATTGCTATAACAAACTACACAACACAACACAAACACAAAAAAGAAAGAAAGGCCGGTGTTGTCCTTAAGTTAGTAAGAATCTGAGTTCAGCTAGCAAGTGTTCCAAAAACAATGAAATTGAAATATTTGTATGTAATAATAAAGCAGCAGTATACTGTTTCAGCAAGTATTCACAGTTGCTGAAAGAACGCATGTGATATTGCTCCTCTTGCCCTCCCAAAGAAAACGAAGAAGAGCAGAAAAATTGCAAGCGTTCCACGATATGGAAGTAAGTAGTGCCTGCAACACAGAAATTAGGAAGAAACCAAAAACGTCCATGTTAAGAAATAATAATAATAAAAAAAAAACGTAAACCTGAACAAAACAAAGTACACTCGCCTTCGTGAAAGGGCCGGGGGTATTGTATAATTGTATTACCTTGACAGTATGATGTGGCCGGGCACCAAGAAAATGTCAGGTACACAGGCTTCGTTTGAAATAGTGAAGGTGATCTATCTGATGATGATCAAGTAGCACGGTGCATCGACTTGCTTCTGCCTCGTATCCAACAACTACTTGTAGCCTGATGCCACCGCAACAGTCATATATATATCAAGTTGATTAAACATATATACCAAACCAATGATGATACTACTATTTATTGATCATCTATTTCACCAAACAACCTTGAGATTGATCTCTTTCAGACTCTCTAATGATTCAGATAGTTCCACCTGCTTTGAAGCTGTGGCAAGTAGTGCCTGTAGTAGTAAAAGTAGCACAGCACAGCACACAAAATTACTATTATTATTATTGTTATGCATGAATGGGGACATGGGGTTGTAAGTAGGTAGAGAAAATAAAAGAAACCTAACCCTTTTTGTTTTCTGCAAGTCGTGCTCAATGGATTTTATGCGATCTAGAGATTCGAGCAGTATCCCGTCCTTTTCAGGTGGAATCTTGGTGGGCTTTCTCAAAAGCTCAGCAACCATCTCCTCTAAATGCTGCAGCTTCTGGCAACATGGGTGCAGCAGAAGTTCCTTTGCATCTTCATTAGCAGTCGATGACTGCATATTACTATGTGAAACAACGCTTTCCGTCCTTGAAAAAAATAATCTTCTGCCCATTCCAGCAAGCATAAACCATAGGCACGCAAGTAATTTAAATAATGCATCTGTGATGATGCTATTACATGTTGGCCCTTTGGGTGTTCTCGTTTCCCCAGCAGCACCTAGAGAAACATGTTTGATTAGAAAATGATACAGAGGAGGAAACAACCACATTCGTCTTGATCGATGCATCATTCTCTGGGAAAACTCAACAGTCTCTAATCATTTGAGATATAGATGAAATTAAAGTACTAAAAAATGCAGATTAGTACTCGTGTATCCTCAAAAGAGTGCAAGACCAGAAGGAATTAGGTGAGTCAAAGAAATTAAGGCTCCCTATGCATAAGCAGAAACTTACAGCGGAGGTGTGTTTACGTTTTGTCAAATAGCAAGAGAAGCCTAAACTGAATAAGGCTAGTTCATGGATACCTACCAGGTCGGTCAGAATTTTCGACTGCAGGCTCTGAATCATTTGGTCTCCGCCTTCTAATTGTTTCCTAAGTAAGCAAGTTAAGAAGAGCGTAAGAAGGATCAATGGATCATTAGCTACGTCTAATATGAAAGACTGCGTTCTGCATACCGTTCCCAACAATAGCTGATAAAATTGAGCAGCTGAAACAAACATATCCATGCATGAAATCACATATCACGTTGTAATAACGCAGATGATACACAAACATAAAAGCTTATAATGTGGATGAAAATGTTGTTATCATTGAAATGCATGTGTCGTTGAAGTTGATTGAAAACTATTTGATGGAAGAGGGTAAGGGCCTCTAACATTCTCACGCGTTGCTTCCATGGCATTATGAAATATGTGGCTTGAACGTAAAATTGGCTCTGCTACCTGATTAGAGAACCAAAGTAGTTTAGAAACTCTATAAATGTTCGGTGGGAAATAATATGATTATCGAATTACTACCAGATCACTTGGCGTTGTTCTGAAATCGTCTCTACCAGAGAAGTTGGCGGGGAATGTTTCACTACTCACGTCCTGTATTAAAAGCACAGTACATAATGTTAAATTTTTCCGGTAAAAGCATATAACTAATGAATTTTGTCTACACCATGAACCTGAGAATCAATTAGCTTCATTTCTGTATCATCGCCTGAAAAGCTGGTTATTTTTTGTGGTTCCCCATCTTGCAAAGCATGAACAAGCTGCAGGATGAATTTAGCAAATAAAGGAAATAGAAAATAACACAGCCGAAGGCAAAAATCTTTAAATTTCGCACATCATTCTCAACTTATAATCATGTAATCACCTTCATTAGATAGGGATCATTCCAAGGTCCTTTGTCTGATTTCAGACACCCGCCTTCAATTGGGCACGAGCAGGTCCCTCCCAGGAAATCTGGCAGCTGACTGTTCGAGGAAAAAATAAAATAACAAAAAATTGAACACCACAATAGATGGCAACAAAAATCAATGATCACAACAGGGACTTCACCTGGCATCTATAGCTTCCAAGAGCTTATTCTGGAATTTGGTTCCCAGAACCTGCATTGACTCTCAGTAATTAGCATATAAGTGTTATATCTTTCACAACTATGCAGGCAGAGGAGGAAATGAAGCTGCTACATTTATTTTCGAAGCTGTCCTTGGATCAATAAATCCCTTTGCCCAACTCCACACATACTTGAATCCATTACCAGCATTAACAATGAACATCTGGTGCATTGTCTGTGCATGACAGCGGAATTGGTCACTGGTAGGTTACATTAAGATAACATGTAAAATCAATCCATTCATAGATGAAATGAAGTCACCTCGGGGTAATTGTTCCCATCAATCCTCTGTATACGCAACACGAGATCACGTGCAATTGTTCCCAGGCTCATCCAATTCTGCATACATGGATACATCATATTGGAGTTAAACAGATATGTTTTATATTGAAAACAAAATATCAATTTCTAAAGGATTAGTTACGCAAAAAAGCTAAAGTTAGCACATGGGCAGTACAGACCATGCCATTCACATCCAAGATAGTAGTTGTTGAATCAATATGACGCTTGGCTGCAATTGAACAAGCTGGGAACTTTTCTGAAAAAGCCTTTTCAAAACCTTGAATATGATATTTCAAAAATCTTTCAATAGAAGTGACGCTCATCAATTTGCCAGGCTCCACTTTACCAAGTCTTTCAATGTATACAGGTCTCCCTCCTTTATCTACCCCATGGTAGCCATGAGGATAATACCGCTGAACTTCTTCACATTCATCATAAACAAAATCCTGCAGAAGGACCATTATCACACATACCAATTTGTAAGAATCTCCATGAATACATTTGCACTTACAACAAAGTGAATGGGGCTATCAATAAGTATAACATATCACTGTTTCAACAATAACACGTAAATGCAAACAGTTACCTCAATGATCGAGTCAATTCTGTTCTCTTGCCTCCAGTTCAGCATTTCGGCCCACATGTGAACTGTTTTATCAAGGTCAAACTTCCTAGCTCTCAAAAATCTGCAACACCATACCATTTGTTTGTTGGATAACATACATAGAAGAACTCGTTGTGAGATATAACTTTAAAGTTATTGTAAACTAACAAACAATACAAAACATAAAATCTTGGATCAAATCTTGTTATTACCTCAACATAACATGATAATCATCGTGTCGAGATGGAAGCATGTCTCTTTCAATCAGAACCTGACGAAAGTCATTGACAGCTTTCTCTTCTACCTCATCTAGAATCTCCTCCACGGAAACGGAGGCAAAGCGACAGGGCAAAATCTGCTTCCTCAGAGTATTTGCAGCGCGTGCAGCCTTTCTTCGCAATAACCTTGTCCGGCGTCTTCTCTTATCATCATCGGACGAGATCTGGATTTCAGATCTCGTCCCACTCATGTCGCCGTGTGCCATATCCATTTCTATTTCTGATTTACTGATAGAGCCAAAAAGGAAGTTGAAATCATCAAATGATAAATATACCCACAGAAAATTGCTTTATCAAAGGCTCTGAGATTGAATATAAAAGATCAGACAGCTAATACTCTGCACCAATCCGCAATAGGAGTAAAACATAAGAACGAAAGAGGAAAAAAAAGACAATCTACCGCGAAGGAAATTCCCTGAATCCAGTAGACTCTAAAGCGAGAATTGACTGAATTAAATTTGTTTCGAAGCAAAAAATCTGCAAAATTGCCGTAATCCACACCTCAGATTCACTTCGCACGGAAATAGTCCACGAAATACTGCAAAAATCTAACAAAAGCGTGGTGAGGCAAAATTCAGTTCGTGTTCCACGTTTCTGTAACGTAAATCAAAATCACATGCTATTGAAGAAAATAAATAGTTCAGACAAAGTAATCGTCAATCGAAGCGCGTTCAATTCCATCTAATATTACCTTCCAGGTATAGAACCGTACAGATTCTGGCGTTGATTCAGCTACCAGTGTATTATACTAACACATCCACATAGCTGGGCATGGAAATAGGATATACAGTATAGTTAGTTAAAGTAGCTTTCGAATCAAGCTTTTGATCTTTCATAGAAACGTGAAAACGATCGTTTCTTTAAAGTACCGTTTCCTTAAATTCATCCGCCTACAGATAAAACAGTACGTATAAGGTACCAGAGAGAGGGCGTGTGTGTGTATTGTCCAGGTGGCGGGGAAAAAGTTCCGTGGTAACGGTGTTACTTGTCGGCAGCGCTCGTTTCTGCCGAACGAGAATCGTTAGAAACTATGGTTTGACGGCGCCGTCAAGTAGCGAACGGCAAGAGTTGAAGCGTCATATAGATCTTTACGTACAGAACAATTGACCTGTCAAAGTAAATAAATATATATATACAAAGATTAACGTAGACGTAGTGTAGGTTTATTGTTGAATTTGAAATACGTAAATTGGAATGAAGAGATCATTAATAATTAATTAGGAGGTTGGGTTGTTGGATCGGGTGATTGATGACAACTCATCGTTAGAATTGTCGATCGTTTTTTTCTTTCTAGAAACGGAATAAGTCACAGAAGTTTCTTAGCAACATTTGGTCCCAAGTTGTTATTTGCCTGTATGACACAGCGTCCTATTTGTATGAAAAATTGTGTTTGCACTCCCAATGAATCAAAGCTACGCGAATGTAGTTTTTTTTTTTTTTTAAATGAACAACTTATATAATCCCAATGCGTTAGGTGGCATGGCACGCTATTGATTTGCTCTCACATGGTTTTATCCCAAAGTCAACCGAAGACAGAGGTGAAGAAAATTGACTAATATTATTATCTTCCTCTCAATTACATAATGTTAATGTATAATTAATGAGACGGGAAAATCCCATTACGCAAAACATGCGCCTGAAAATAAGCTTGCAGCTGAACATTCCTTTGTATCTGGGCTGGCCGCGACCAAATGTCTCAGCTCAGGCAGCGTCGTCAACATATTTAACAATTAATCATGATACCTAAACTAAATAAATGCATGGATGGATATAATAGTATTATTATTTAACTGTGAAACACCACGTAGGCGAGTTCAATTTGAGAATTTCATTGTAAGAAGTCTTGGCTAAAGTTTGCTTGGATTTGATACGTGTCGATGACACTTTGTAGATAGATACATAAAGGCCAAGCAAAGCAAGCCGAACACAAACAAACCACAGGGTCCATTTTCACATCTTTAATTCTTCTGTCCCATACAAAGTTTAAGTAAAGCAAGTAAGTAATCTCTGATAACTTATAAATAGCATAGGGTAGCAGAAGAAGAGAAACATAAGCATAAAGCATCGAACATTATCATGAATGAGTATTTGCCCTCTCTCTCTCTCTCTCTCTCTCTCTCTATATATATATATATATATATATGTCAGATCAGCTCGGATGCTGCTGCTGCTGCTGCTGCGAGGTATGAAAGCTGAAGGCTGTAGGCCTCTTTGAGGTCGGCCAACAGTTGCCCAATACGCGGCCTGCACGATGCGTCTCTCTCCACCGATCTGCAAGCAATCATAGCAGTCCTCCTCATGCTTTCCGCATCAAAGCTCCCTTTGATTCTCTCGTCCACTACTATTTCAAATGCACCCGCTTGCAAGTAAGGCTTTGCCTGCAAAATATTACTTGTAAGTCAATTGAATTGAAACAAAAACATTTACTCACACACACTAAAAAAAAAATAAAGACGATGATTAGTTAGTTAGTTAGCCACCCATAAGACAAGATTGAACGAATCTGGAGAACCCGAATGGATAAGCGGTTCTCGACCACAGATGAGTTCAAGAAGCACAACGCCGAAGCTGTAGATGTCGCTCTTCTCCGTCAATTGTTGAGTCGAATAGTACCTGAATGAAGATTTTTGACATATAGAGTTTTGTTCTTCTTTCTTCATAGATAGATGAAAATTATATATAGAGTTTTGTTCTTCTTCTTTCTTCATCTTCTTAGGCTTTAATTAATTACATATTACTTACTCTGGATCGAGATATCCTGCAGTGCCTTTGACCATGGTCGTCACGTGCGATGCATCTGCTTGAGTCAACTGCTTTGAGAGCCCAAAGTCGCACACTTTGGCATTCATCTCCTTGTCCAGTAGGATGTTGCTGCTCTTCACATCACGGTGTATTATGCGCAGCAATTCGCTTCCATTGTGCAGGTGATCCAAACCTATATATTATTCATGTTTGCATGCAAAGAGAAGAAGAAAAATCATAATTAAAACACTTGTTTTATAATATGATATCCTCTCCTCGCTATTAACTTAATTAATCCTGAAAGCAACGGGTAACACCTTTTGCTGCATCGACTGCAATCTTGAGCCTGCGAACCCAGCTTAGAGTTAACTTCTTACTGCTGGCACCTGAAAACATATTTGACCACTAATCAATAATATCTAGGAAAAAGGCAAGGCAAGATTAAATCACAAAAAAAAAAAATACCATAAAGGTTGTCTGCCAGTGATCCACTAGGCAAGTATTCGTAGACGAGTATCTGCTGCTTCGATTCGCAACAGAAGCCTTCCAATGATACGAGATTCTGGTGATGAACTTGTGATAACAAATGTACCTAAAACAAATTTTCCCCAGTCATCAATCATATTCAGGTTGTTAATAGTTGAAACAACAGATAGAAATCTCATCAGCTAACCTCGTTCATGAAGGACTCAGCTCCCATTTGAGTTTTGTCATGTCTAACTTTCACAGCCACCATTTTTCCACCCGCTGGCATCTTCCCCACGTAGACACAACCGAAGCTACCGCGGCCAATGGGCTCTCTGAAGTTGTTTGTTATTGCTCTGATTTCCTTGTAGGTGAAAACTCTCGCTGAATTGAAGCTTCTTTCCATGTCCATTGCATATCCTACAAAAGGGTGGGTCACATATACAGGAATTTACAGAGAAATTTATCATTAATTTACAGAGAAATTTACAGCCTTAGGTACCTTCCGCGTAGGCTTCTTTAGATTTCTTCATCTTCTTCTTCCTCACGAGTAAGAGAAGGGTAAATGCAGCTAGCAAGAGAATGAACACAGCTCCACCAACCGAGCCGAGTATAACTGTGATGTGGCCATGGATTTTGTCTTTTCTCGGGGAGAATACAGTGACTTGTGGAGTCTCGAGAGAAGGATTATTGGTCGAGAGGTCGCTGCACGTCAACGAGAATGAAAGGCACAGATTTCCCGATGTCCTGCAAATCGAGAAAAATGAAAATGAAAATCTTTATCATAAGAAGACATTATTGCAATAAAAACAAAAGTCAGATTTTCTGCACCTGACTTCTAAGCTTTCTCGGTTCAGGGATTGCGGAAGCGGCCCTTGTAGTCTATTATTCTCCAGGTTCCTTTTGGAAAAATAAAAACATGTTGTTTTGTTAAACAATATATAGCATTTTTTAGATAGAAACCAAGCTAAAGAGGTCTTGTAACTCACAGTAAGTGAAGGTCTTTTAGCTCACCGAGGCTTGCCGGTACAGTTCCTTGCAGGCTATTGTTTTGCAGGTCTCTGCACACAGATGCCGAAGCCATTTTTTATTTAAAGAGAGAAATCAATTAATCAATCATAATAAAGTCGAGCAGCTCGATTTTCACTCATACTTACAGAACTTGAATGTTGAGCAAGTTTTCCAACTCGGACCCAAAGGAAGTAATCTGATTGAAGCTCAAGTTGCTGAAAATTTTTTATGGAGTCACAATAAAGAATCAGACACAATGAAGAGCGATAGACTCGTTGTAGATTATAACGATTATTTGGAAGAAGGAACTGTACAGTTTTTCCAGATGCTGCAAGCCACCCAAGTTCTGTATTTCTCCAGCAAGTGAAGTGTTATGCAAGTCTCTGTTAGGTTAGCCAAGAAAAATATGATGAATGCATGCATGATCATTGGTAAGAGCAAATTACTAATTATAAACAAAGATAGCTAACTTACAGTTGCTTAAGATCCAGTAAATCACCAAATATCTGGCTGATCGTCCTCAGATTCATGTCAGAAAGTTTCCTACGAATGAATAATATAGTCCATGTCCATCCAAGGAACAACAACGTGAAGAAAAAGGAAATAAAAATGAATATTCTTACAAGGAAGTCACCAAGTTGTCATCGCACTCTATGCGTTCCCACGGAGTAGGCAGACACGGATCATCTTGCCACCCCAGATCCAGCCCAGTGGTTCTCTGTATAACTTCAAGTGCTGAAACTGAAGACAAAGAGAAAAGAAAAAGAAAGTAACAGAAGAAGAGAAAAAAAGAGGATCAAGAATCCGCCCGTTTTTATTACAACATCCAAATCCAAACAATTCCTGAACAAAAAGACCTATAGTTGAAGAAGATCCCATCGGGACATCAACAATCCGATAGACCTCGAGAGCATTAACCAATGGATAGTACGTGATAGCCTTCAAAGTGATGTTCAGAGCCCTGATTCCCTTTGCAGTGAAGAACAAACTATCCGCTGCCCACCTTGGGACAGTGTAATTATATCTAACCACTTCTCCGTTAACCAAAACATCGAAAGAAGGAGTCACTGGCAAGATCCCGGCAAAGTATAGGACAACGTGGTAGTCTCCTTGTTCGTCTTCTAACGGTAGCTTGTATATAAGAGAGCTCCACCTCGCTAAAACCCGTGCTGTCTGAAGAATCGCGGTAGGGGGGCTCTCTTTGATTCTCGACAAGTCAAAGCTGCCCTCAACGTCGAAACCGGACGACACGTGATAGGGCGAGTAGTCCTCGTCAGCATCCCATATTCGATCGTACTGATCCAAAGGGTACCTTTTGATAGCAAACACAGAACACAGTTGAAAGCACTGTGTTGAACATATAATATATAAAATTACATACACTCCCTTCAAGCTTTTAAGCTTTTAGGCGAAGTGATCATTCAACATACTGAAGGCTCAAGAAGATTGATAATCGATATTTCGTAATACTGTAGCGTGCACTTACTTTAGGGATCCATCGGCATAGCCACAGTTAATACGATAAGCCTTTCTGAGAAGCTTATTATCATCATGATTTGAAGAGCCTCCAAATACGCTGCTGTAAGCTCCCTGAGGAAGAGGCCTCACCTCCAACGAAGAAATTACGGGATATCCACCGTTAGCGATTGAGTGGAAGCACAGAGACAAGACGTCCTTATCAGCCCCCCGCCATATGAGTTCTTCGATCCACGGATCGTTATGAGTGAGATTTACTGTAGCAGCGATTGCTGTACCGAGGGAGACGGAGAACACGGGAGGCTTTTGGAGCCCATCGTAGTTCTTGTAGACGAATTGGGTCCTAACGAGATAGAGCAATGATGACGATGTGTTCTGCTGCTGGATCGGTATCCTGTAGCATTTTCTTCTGCCCGTGGAATCATCGTCATCGGGGAAGAAACGGAGTGGGATTGTTGTGGGAACGGTGCCTTGAGACAAGACCGCACTTGCTGTCTTGCCCGTGGAGATGTAGTTTGCATCGGTTGTCCATGAAATGTTGGAAGAATCCACGTAGTTTGTGGTTCCTCCGCATGTTAGGCTCAGAAAACCTGTTTTTATCAGCAGCAGCAGCAGAATCAAGAACACTAGCAAAACAAGAGATGATAATTATATATAATACTGAAACTTACAATCTCGTTCATTTTTACTCAATACTCAAACAAAAAAGGAGTCATACTCATACCATCTTGGTAACCAAAAGCGAGCCCAATCAATCTCAGAAACATCAACAAGCTGACACAGACAATGTGGTGCTTCTCCATGAAACATAAACTGTCTGAAAACTGAATTCAGCACTATTCTTTAAAATCAGTTGGCCTTTCTTAGGAAAAGAGCCTTTCTCATGAGTGTTATTAGTTTAGCAAAAGGAGATTATTTTGGTGGAGTTAAAGAAAAAGAGAAGGGGAAGAGAGAAGACAGTAATGAGAGCTCAAGATGGTTGTTGAGTAAAGATATAAAAAAAAAAGCCAACTTTTGACCGTTGTGGTGCATGATCCATAGAGAGAAATGCAAAGGAATCATAAGTGATAATGATGATAGTTTTATCAGGCCACCTTTGGTAATAGTATTGAGATTATTCTTGAGCGCTGGATATTGCCACACACATTTTATTTACTAATTACATTATAGTGAAGCTAAGCTTCAAAAATTGAATACTCTTACATAGTGTTAATTGGAATAGCCTGCATAGTCGACCATTGCTACAGAGGGAAAACAAAATACCAAGCAAAAAAGAAGATGATGACAAGAGAAAAACACAACCCTTTACGTTTTTAATTAATCCCGAGAAAGCATATTGCGTACACAATGATGATTTAGTTCACTTCTACAAACATTTTCCTTTGGAGAAAAATAAGAAGGAACTATTGAAGATCATCAAGCCCGCGATATAATTAGTACATCAACGGTAAGAATTAGAAGAAGAATTCGAACAGGGATGATTGTAGACCTCTCTACCTTAATCATCGACCACTACAGTATAGCTTCATGATTAAAGCTAACCTTGTCTTCGTTATGAAGGAAAAATACTTCCACTTTTTTGACATCCAACAACATAATGACATAACTAGCTGTCGTCTAGTGTAGAAAAAACTCCTCTGGTTAACGTGCTCTAAAGCCATCCATTGCGCTTGCTTTTATTAAGTCTTATCTTTTTTCGATCCGTGGAATACATTTTGACATGAGATTTTGAATCTTTGATGAAGGTTGCAGAGACTTTAGTACTTAGTAGCCGATAGATGAACAACAATCTCCAAGAAATTTTCCCAAGATTTGCCCATCGTTTCTTTGCAATCTTTCTGCTGATATATAAAAACTAAAAAGATGCTAATGGACTATTGGGCCATTTGGGGTTTTATGAGTAAATTGGGCCCATTAGACATCGCAAAAGCCCGCTAAGAACTTCATGAAGCAATAGCAACAAACCCCCTCTAAAATCCTCCATTTCATCGTTTATTGCAGAACAGAACAGAACAGAACAGAGACCTCGTAGAACCTCCAACAACGCAACACTGAAGCCTCATACAAATCATGATTGTTAGAAATCTCTCACCATCAAGACTTAAAAAGCTTCTCGTCCTCCCCTTTCATCTCGCTACTTACGCGAGGGGGCCCGCGTCTGATTCGATTCATTCCATAGTCAATGGACCTTCGCAGCAATCTTACTCGACGCCTAAAAATCCACCTTTTTTCTTTTCGATCAGACCTTTTTCATCGCAATCTGCGGGAAATCAATTGTTTTCAAGTTTGCCATTGACTAGAGATGGAAATTATGACGAATCTACCGAGCGGCCGTTCCCTATTTGTCCTGGTTGCGGCATTCCAATGCAAGATATTGACAGTAGTAAACCCGGGTTTTTCATCAAGGCCTCAAAGAAAGGACCTAACTATAAGAAGTTGAGAAAAATGACTCTGATTGAAGATGAATCTGAAATTGCAGAATTGGTTAAGATGGGCGTTGCAAATGAGTTGGTCGAAGATGGGAAATCTGGCGGAGTTGTTAATGATGATCAGGCGTTCGATGAAATGTCCCAGACAGCTCTGAGTGAGGGTGGTGGGACTAATCATGATATGGGTGGTGGTGAGAGCCAGAGGCCCGTTGTGTGCTCCAGGTGTCACAGCTTGAGATACTACGGAAAGGTGCGGAACCCGAGTTCAGAAAACTTACTGCCGGATTTTGATTTCGATCACACTATCGGGAGGAGATTGACGTCGATAAGCGGGGGGAGAACCATTGTTTTGTTGGTGGTGGATGCAGCAGATTTCGACGGATCGTTCCCTAGAAAGGCTGCAAATTTGGTGTCGAAAACAATCGATGAGAATGCTCTCTCGTGGAAGGAAGGAAAATCGGGAAATGTACCTCGGGTGGTACTTGTAGTGACCAAGATTGACCTTTTGCCTGCCAGTATTTCACCCACCAGCTTCGAGCATTGGGTCAGAAAACGTGCAAGGGATTGCGGGATGGGGAAATTGACTAGCGTGCATTTGGTGAGTGCCGTGAAGGAATGGGGAGTGAAAACTCTGGTGGACGAGGTTGTTAGATTTGCAGGGCATAGAGGGCACGTTTGGGCTGTTGGGGCTCAAAATGCTGGGAAGAGCACGCTCATTAATGCTATAGGAAAATGCGTTGGGGCAAAGGCGACACAACACTTGACCGAGGCACCCGTGCCCGGCACCACCTTGGGAATCGTGAGGGTCGAGGGCGTGCTTCCTGGTAAAGCCAAGTTGTTTGATACTCCGGGGCTTTTGCACCCTCATCAGATTTCTACAAGGTTGACGGTGGAGGAGCAGAAGCTGATTCATATACACAAGGAGTTGAAGCCAAGAACCTATCGAATCAAGGTTAGAATCTTCCTTTCCTTTCCTTTCCTTTCAGAGAATGTAACTGTCAATCTGAGAAATTTTGTGGGCTTGAAGCTGGCTTTGGGTCGCTCAATATAGAAAACTATGGTAACTTGATAACTGAAGTTTGGTCCAATATTTTGTTGAGACGCCAGCTTATCTGGTATGATCTTGGATACGAAAATGAAAAAAGCAATGCTTTTTGTTATTTTTTATAAGTATATGTTTATTACTTGCTGTTGACAGGCAGGACATTCTGTTCATATTGGTGGACTCGCTAGGGTGGACATTGAAGAATTATCGGTAGACTCGGTCTATGTTACGATATGGGCTTCCTCTCTTCTACCTTTGCATATGGGAAAGATTGAAAAGGCTAGCACCATGTTGGAACAACACTTTGGCAATCAGTTGCAAGTATGCTGTAGTTTTTGAGCTAATAGTTAGTGTTGATCAAATCCCCTAGTATACACTTGCTTTGCATGTCAATCGTGGTTGAGTTTCTTTTTCATATTTCCCTGTTTAGCCTCCGATTGGGAAGCACAGAGTGAAGGAGCTTGGAGAATGGGTCAAAAAGGAATTTAGAATAAGTGGCACCTCATGGGATTCGAGTTCCCAAGACATTGCTGTTTCGGGCCTCGGTTGGTTTGCAATTGGACTAAAGGGAGAGGCTCGATTGGGGGTGTGGACATACGAAGGCGTTGATTTAGTTCTTCGGAATTCTCTGATGCAGCAAAGATCGAGAACGTTCGAAGTTGCAGGTTTTACAGTGTCGGAAATCGTCTCCAGAGCGGATCGAGCCAGAAACAAAAAGAGCCAAAACAAAGAGAAAAGTGCTGCTGCTGCTGAGCCAGTGGCGGATTCCGACGACTCAACAACGCAAGTATTGAGCTTTGTAGATGAGTTTAACAAAGCTGCTTCAGTAGCTGCTTAGTCTCCTTCCTACGGCTTAAATCTAAGTCTCCTTGTGACTGCTCGAAGAAAAGAATGGGGACGATTTTTAGGATCCTTCTCGAATCAAGTATGTGTTGCGAGAGGGGACGATGACGTGGAATGCGAACAAAAGAACGGTGCTCATTAAGGCAGTGGAATAACAAACAACCTGCTACGAGTAATTTCCTTCAAACTGGGAAACCAAAAAGGTCGTTGGTTTGATTTGGTTAGGTCTCCTTTCATGTGTGCTTTTGTGTTAGAAATTAAAACTACTTCACATCTGCATTTATCTCAATGCTTGGATTGAATACTATATTATTAAATTCGTGGCTTTGTAGAAAAATAATAATAAGCTCAGGATGTGAATGTCGTAATATTTAGAAAGTGAGATGAAAGTATTATGACATATTATATTAAGATGTGGATGTTTTTAATATTGATAAGATTATGTTTATTAAATGTTGTAAAATTAGTTGATTGTTGATGAGATGAGATAAGATGTATTTAGTGTTGTAAATGTTAGATGAAATAGTGGAAATTTTTCTACTATAAATAGACCGATGTATTTGTATTGAATTATATCGAACACATTATTATCTCTATACAATTCCGTGTTTATATTTCTGTTCTTGTCCAGTTATAATAGTTTCATAACACGTTATCAGCACGAACGTTCTTCGTCAACGATCAACCTCCGGACAAGATCTTATACAAGTATATTCGAGTATGACGAATTTGCAAAGCCTCAAGTTTGTTGCCCTTGACATCTCATGGAAGAATTATTTATCTTGGCAACTAGACGCAGAAATTCATTTAAAAGCAAAAGGTTTGGGTGACACTATTGTAGACCCAAAAACCACAATGGGTGCAGGTGACGTCACTGATACGGTAAAAACCACAAGCGCTCAGGATAAGGCAAGAGCTTTGATAGTTCTTCGCCACCACATTCATGCGGATCTGAGGGATGAATACTTGAATGAACAAGATCCTTGTGGAAAAATCTGAAAGATCGATCTGACCACTTGACAACTGTTATCCTCCCAAAGGCAAGGTATGAATGAATGCATTTAAGATTACAGGATTTTAAATTCGTAACTGAATATAACTCGGTTGTTCATAAGGTGACTGCCACACTGAAATTGTGTGGAGAAACAGTCACTGACGATAGTATGCTGGAGAAAACATTCAGCAATTTTCATCCATCAAATATGATATTGCAACAACAATATAGGGAGAGGAAATTTCAAAAGCATTCAGAGTTAATCTCTTGTTTATTGTTGGCTGAACAAAACAATGAATTATTGATGAAAAACCACGAATCCCGACCGACTGGTTCTACTGCAATCCCTGAAGCGAATGCAGTCAAATGTAATAATGATAATAGTCGAAGCAATGATCGTGGACGTGGTCGTGGTGGACATCGCGGTCATGGACGTGGACGTGGTCAAGGTCGTGGTCAAGGCCGTGGACGTGGCCGAGGAAATTACGGTGGTGGTTACCATAACAATCGTGGCGGTCATCAGAATTTTCCCCAGAAGAGGAAAAATTACGAAAATAATGATGAGAAGAGGCACACTGAACAAAAGAACAACGATGAGCAATGCTATCGTTGCGGTGGTTCGGGCCATTGGTCACGTAACTGTCGCACGCCCAAACATTTGGTTGAATTATATCAACAAAGTAAGGGCAAAGAAAAGAGAATTGAAACGAATTTTGTTCAAAGTGATTTGACCTCTGCTTCTGGGACAACAGATGAAAATACACATTTCGAAACTGCGGATTTCTAGTTTTTTCCTGAAGAAAACCAATCTATTATGTATTATTATCGTGTGCTTTATTATTGTGTGTATTGTATGCTTTATTATTGGGTGATTTATTATGTATCGTTTGGAGTGTTTTATTAAATTATATGTTTTCTTGTGATATATTTGTTTATTTTAATAATGATTATTATGTGTTTGTTTATAAAGGAATTTCTCTGATGGAAACGAACTGTGCAATGAAGAATTATGTCTTGCAGACTTTGCAACGGCTCATACGATTCTGAAGAATAAGAAATATTTCGATCATCTTGAAATGAAAGAAACAAGTGTTATTACAATATCGGGTAGCACAAATATAATTAAAGGCTCCGGAAAAGCCAACATTTTACTACCCAGAGGAACAAGGCTGATAATTGAAAACGCCTTATATTCTCCTAAGTCTCAAAGAAATTTATTGAGCTTTAAAGCTATTCGACATAATGGATATCATGTTGAGACTGCAGAAAAAGCAGATGTTGAATATTTGCACATTACAAAGGGGGTTTCTAATGATAAAAGAATTATGGAAACATTACCTTCCTTTGACTTTGGGTTGTATTACACATATCTTAGAACGATCGAATCGTATGCTACCGTAAACCAGAAGTTTACTAATGACAGTACATTTAATGTTTGGCATGACCGGTTGGGCCATCCCGATGCAATTATGATGCGAAAAATAATTGAGAATTCACGTGGGCATTTAATGAAGAACCAAAGGATTTTTCAAAGTAATGAATTATCATGTGTCGCTTGCTCTAAAGGGAAGTTAATTATTCGGCCATCACCAGCGAAAATAAAGAATGAATTCATAACATTTTTGGAGCGTATACATGGTGATATTTGCGGACCGATACATCCATCATGTGGACCATTTAGATATTTCATGGTATTAATAGATGCATCGACTAGATGGTCTCATGTATGTTTGTTATCAACACGCAACATGGCATTTGCGAGATTGCTTGCACAAATGATCCGACTAAGAGCACATTTTCCAGATTATCCGCATACGCCTTGATAATACTGCTGAATTTACTTCCAAGGCATTTAACGATTATTGTATGTCGATCGGAATTGATGTTGAGCATCCCGTGCCACATGTTCATACGCAAAACGGTCTTGCAGAATCGTTGATTAAGCGCTTGCAATTAATTGCAAGACCATTATTGATAAGTCGAATCTTCCCTCGTCTTGCTGGGGATATGCTATATTGCATGCAACAACACTAATCTGCATCAGGCCAACAAGTTATAATGATGTCTCCCCATTACAAATGGTTCATAGTCAGGAACCAGATATTTCCCATCTAAATTTTTTTGGATGTGCAGTATATGTTCCAATTGCTCCACCACAACGAACAAAGATGGGACCTCAAAAGAGGTTGGGAATATATGTCGGATATGAATCTCCATTGATAATAAAGTATTTGGAACATCTAACTGGAAATTTATTTACGGCCAGATTTGCCTACTGTCATTTTGATGAATTGAATTTTTCGACATTAGGGGGAGAAAAGAAACAGCTGGAGAGAAATGTTAGTTGGAATGAATTATCGCTAAATCATTATGATCCTCGAACTAAAGAATGTGAACTAGAAGTTCAAAAGATAATTCATTTACAGAGTTTAGCTAATCAACTGCCATAAAGCTTTACTGACCTTAAAAGAGTAACAAAGTCACATATACCAGCTGTTAATGCTCCTGCATAACATATGGTCGAGCCTAAGCCACAGCTAAAGCGTGGTAGGCCCTCGGGTTTCAAAGATAAAAATCCTCGGAAAAGAAAAGGAGCAAATAATAATAAGAATGGTCCAACCGATGATTTATCAACTAGAGAAGAGTCGATGGGCAATGAGAATGAAACTCATGTACCTGAACGTTCAGAAAATAATGATAATGAAGATATCTCGATAAACTATGCCCAATGGAATTAGATGGAACCGAGATGAAGTCAACGTTGATGATAAATTCTCATTTAACGTAGCGCTACATGAAATGAATGAGATTAATGAGAATGAGGATCATGAACCAAAGTCTGTACAAGAATGCAGACAAAGAAATGATTGGCCAAAATGGAAAGATGCAATCGAGGCCGAATTGAAATCACTTGAGAAACGAAAAGTTTTCGGACCTGTAGTACGTATACCAGAAAATGTAAAGCCGGTTGGATATAAATGGGTTTTCATTAGAAAGAGGAATGAAAACGGCAAAATTGTAAGATACAAAACACGGCTTGTTGCGCAAAATTTTTCGCAACGACCAGGTATTGATTATGAGGAGACGTATTCTCTTGTGGTGGATGCAACTACTTTTCGTTATATAGTGAGTCTGGCAGTAAGAGAATGTCTCGATATGCATCTTATGGATGTTGTCACTGCTTATCTATATGGAACACTTGACAGTGACATATATATGAAGCTTCCCGAGGGATTTCGGTTGCCTAAGATTCAGGGCCCAGAAACGAGTACTCAGTTAAGTTGAATAAATCGCTTTATGGATTAAAGCAATCTGGGCGAATGTGGTATAATCGCCTAAGTGAATTTTTAGTAAAAGAAGGGTATCGGAATGATGAAACTTGTCCCTGCATATTTCTGAGAAGATGTAAAAATGAGTTTGTCATTATAGCAGTCTATGTTGATGATATCAATATAATTGGAACTCCCGAAGAGTTGACCAAAGCTGTTGATTGTTTGAAAAGGGAGTTTGAAATGAAAGATCTCGGAAAAACGAAATTTTGTCTTGGACTTCAAATTGAATATTTGAAAAGTGGAATATTTGTACATCAAGAGACTTATACGAAAAAGGTATTAAAAAGATTTTACATGGATGAATCTCAGGCACTTGATACTCCAATGATTGTTAGATCTTTAGACGTAAATAAAGATCCCTTCAGACCACGCGAAAATGATGAAGAGCTACTTGGTCCTGAAGTACCATATCTTAGTGCTATTGGAGCACTAATGTATCTTACGAGTCATACGCGACCTGATATAGCGTTCGCTGTAAATCTATTGGCGAGATATAGTTCATCGCCGACTCGTAGACACTGGAATGGAGTTAAAATGATTTTTCGATACCTTAAAGGAACATCTGATATGAGATTGTTCTATTCTAATGAGTCGAAAGCAAATTTAGTTGGGTATGCAGATGCTGGATATTTGTCTGACCCACATAATGCTCGATCGCAAACAGGTTATTTGTTTACATATGGTGGAACCGCTATTTCATGGCGATCAGTGAAACAAACTTTAACAACTACTTCATCTAACCATGCGGAAATTCTCGATATTCATGAAGCTAGCCGAGAATGTGTTTGGTTGCGATCGATAATTGAGCATATCCAACAGACTTGTGGGTTGCTTTCTGAGAAATTACTTCCAACGATCTTATATGAAGATAATGCGGCATGTATTGCCCAATTAAAGGAAGAATATATTAAAGGGGATAGAACAAAGCATATTTCACCGAAATTTTTCTTCACCCATGATTTGGAGAAAAATGGTGATATTGATGTACAACAAGTGCGATCAAGTGAAAATCTTGCAGATTTATTTACGAAAGCACTTCCCCCAATTAGTTTCAGGAAATTGGTATATTCAATTGGAGTTCGAAGACTCCGAGATTTATAATGATGTTATCATCATGGGGAGAAAATACGCGTTGCACTCTTTTTCCCTTCACTGTGGTTTTTCCCATGTAGTTTTCCCAGTAAAGTTTTTAATGATGCAACAAATGAAAGCGTATCAAAAGGAATTATGTACTCTTTTTTCTTCACTAGGTTTTTATCCCACTTGCTTTTCCTAGTAAGGTGTTAACGAGACAAATTCTTTGAAAAACATCCAAGGGGGAGTATTATGAAATATTATATTAAGATGTGGATGTTTTTAATATTGATAAGATTAAGTTTATTAAATGTTGTAAAAATTAGTTGATTGTTGATGAGATGAGATAAGATGTATTTAATGTTGTAAATGTTAGATGAAATAGTAGAAATTTTTCTACTATAAATAGACCGATGTATTTATATTGAATTATATCGAAAATATTATTATCTCTCTACAATTACGTGTTTATGTTTCTTGTCCGGTAATAATAGTTTCATAACATAAAGGATATTTTTCTGTTATTTATTATATAGAAATCACAGACACATACCTTGTTAAAGAAACCATGCGCACCGAAACCTGCTAATGCTCCATGAATTACCAACTGTTTTCAAATTTATATATTATATTATTATTAATCCCAGTTCCAGACTCTGATTATCTTCCAATCAAAATACAGTGGCTGCATCCTTCCTAGTGGTCAAATAATATATCACATCACACAAAATTGTCTTTTTCCTTATAACGTATTTATCCAACTCGAAGATCTAATTTATCCCATCTATCTAGTTACTCTCTCTCGTTCAATTTGGTTTAAAAAAAAAAACAGAAAAGAAAAGAAAATGCTTCTTCTACAGACTATCAGCACCGCCACCGCCACCGCCGCGTCGACGATCTTACCAGTTCACCCTAGGTTTTCGGACAGCGGTCGTCACCAGCTCAAGTCTCTATTTTTACCCGGATTTCATGCCAATTCAAGCAAAGGACTCAACTGTAAAAGTGCATCAACGCCATGTCTAGCTTCGCTGGAGACCCCAGTTCTGTGGGCTGGTCGCCTCTGCATTTATTATGCTCTGTTGAAGGCTGGATTCGCAGGATCTCCCTCCAATCCGCTTCTCTCGGGTCACCAATTTAATTTATTTATGATTTTGTTAGCTTCGAATGATGATTATTATTTTTAATTATTATTATGAATGAATGATAACGAGGCGACTGTTGAAAAATTTAGATTTGGAAACTGGAGATGCTGATGATGATTTGGGATTCTCAAAGTGGTTCGAAAGGTTGAGCAAGCCAGGTTTGTCTTTCCTTTGAGCTTTGTCTCTTGTTTGTTCACCCCTTTTTCGATTCACCTTCATTTGAAATGAACGAAATACAACTCGGCTCTTATTCATGAATCATGTAATACGGTACGGAACATTAATCTCTTCTTCGTTACTCATGAGAAACCGTTCTATCTTCAAATTACAAACTTTTTTCTCTTGAAGCATCAGTAGCTGCTACTAGCTTTTTTTTTGAGCAACTAACGAGCTCAAAGAGACTTTGTTTACTACTAGTTTCGGATTCTCTTTCATTTCTTGTGTTTTTTTTTTTCTTTTTTTAAAAAATTCCAGAAAAAGAGGCCGCGGAGAGAAGAAAGCTAGTGTGCAAATGGCATCCTACGACAAAGGGCACCCTCAGGCGCAGCTACAGAATACCCAGTAAATCTGAGGGGAGGCGTCTGCTAAGGGCCATTGCATCTGTTCTATCAGATGACGATCAGTTTAGAGATGCCACATCCCACAAGGTGATAGATTCTGTTTCTATCTTAACTAATCTTTATGTTTCTTGAGACTAGTTGTGAATTGTTTGTTTACGAACTCATTCTAAAGCAAGATATTATTTCTGCTGCTTCAGGGGTGCCAAATTAGGAGGGAGAATGCACACGGTGAAAGCGTGTGCTGCAACAACGTTCGAGCCTTATTCGACGAACTTCCAACCCCGCACCTGATCGTGGAGATCACACCGTTTCCTGCTGGGCCCCTAACAGAGAATGACTATGCCAAGGCTGAGAGGCTAGAAAGAGTGCTTAGATCTGGTCCTTCTGTTTGATGAAAACTGCTTCCCTTTCCATGTATTGTACATAGTATCTTGTTGAAGTTTCAAGCATGTCAGAGAAATAAATGACACTGTGCTTGTTGTGAAGTAAAGATAATTTGCCTGGTTGTTTCCTTTCCTTGTAAGCTTGCTGATTAAGTTGACGATACATACCCCTTTTCTAGTAGTCCTTTATGCCTGCTGTGATGTGAACTGGGGTCAAAAGAAAATGTATGCACAAGGCACATCACAGAAATGCATGTTCTCAGCAGCATCTTACCTGAGACTTGCTTCAATATATATATATTCACAACAGATATTCAAAGATCAGAATACCAACAAGAATAAGAAAGAGAGACGGGGGGACGTAAAGTGCATGCATACGCGTGGGAATAACAAACAAAAATGCAAGTTTAAGACGAATCTCCACTTGGATTATATATATAATACACAACCATTATATGAATGATCATAACCCAATCATGCATGATCTGCTGCAGCAAGAAAAATATTATGGTACCAACCAACAATCTATGAATCTATCTATCTCATGCCTGAAGCACCTGGCAGTGAACGATGTGGCTCTTGAGCCCGCTGTTTCTTCCAGCAATGCTCGACCACAAATTGGTTAACAAATTCCTGCTGAAATGGCCTCCTCTGCCGGAGATATTCTCCCATATATGTGGATTGCTGCTGCTGCTGCTGTTTTCGGGATCAGCAGCAGAGACATCAACCATGCTGATGCTCATATTATTGCGTATTATACACAGCTTCCCGTTAAGAGGCACCAGAGCAGCAGCCTCCAGTGCACGAGAGCTCCCCAGGTGGCTCTTGCTGTCGATGAATCTCCTCCAAGAGTTTGTGCTCTCTTCGTATACCCTCAGCTTACACCCATCACGGCAGTCCAAAGCATAAAGCTTCCCGTTCATAGAAATGCTTGGATTTCGCCAACCAGAGACCATCCCATCGTTTATCGGGCTCCACGCGTTGGTCTCCGGGCTGTAGGCTTCGCTCAGAACCTCCCTGTGTGCCCCGAGGCCCTTGAGGAACCACTTGTTGCCGTAGACAACACCGATGAAAGGAACCATAGCGGTGCTCATGTCGGCTATGAAGCTCCAACGGCTCTTGTTGGGATCGTAGACCTCAGCAGACCGAAGGGTCCTCTGAATCCCTTCGCACTCTCCTCCGGCGACGTAGAGGCAGTTGTTGATCACACAGGAGCCAAACAGATGCCTCTTGCGTAGCATATCCGGCGCTCTGTGCCACTTGTTCGTACGTGCACTGTAGAAAATGACCCGTCTCATCGATCCCTTCAGAGGGTCTTTTCCTCCGAACAGGTACAGGTGGCACCCGCTGAGGACCGCGCAGCCGAATCCAAGGGCTCCACTGTATTCCCCCGGCATGGGGGGAAGAGGCTGCCATGATTGGTATGTGGGGTCAAATGCGTGCCACGAGATTCGCCCGTCGCGGTCCCTCTTGATGACGTACACCCACTCCTCCGCCATGCCGAGGTTCTTCCTCAGGGAGTAGAAGAAATTTCCGGCCAAGAGCTTGTACCACCTCTTGCAGACGAGGCGGAGCTTGTTGTGCTCCACGCGTGGGACCCGAATCAGGCAAGCGATGGCGAGGTCGTCGGGCAGTCCCGGTAGGAGCGGCGGCTGCACCCTGCTGCTCCTTTCCCTGCGGGAGCTTCTGGTTTTATGGGCCCGGGGATTTATGTCTGGTTGGAGACAGAGTTTGGATCCCGGGACGAACTTTCTTGCCCCCGCCACGGTTTTCAGACCAGAATCCACCTTGCAGTAGCATGATACGGAATCAACCTGCCAAATGTTGCAGAGATTCAGAATGTGTTTTCCAAAGTGTTTGTCATCAGCTAATTATCTATCTATCACGGAGCAAATCTTAACACAGACATGTATTATGATACGAAAAAAACTACCAAAATGCAAAAGGTGAGTTTGCAGAACTGGTTTTCTTTTCTGCACAGTTAGATTCACTCACGACAATCTTAAACTTCCCATTCACTGTCTTTCACATAATACTTTAGTTCTAACCTCCCCAAAGCAATTTGAGATGCAAAATGACTAAGCTACACAAGCAAACCGAACATTGTTTTTCCCTCAGAATCTGTGCATTTATTGAACTGATTCCTAGAAAAGCTTTTAAAAGTCTTTTTTCTTTTTCTTTTGGTGCTTCTACATCAGGATATGTTTGTAAAGCAAAATACAAAGATGTTGGAGGATACTAGAGTTTGAAAAGGGAATTTTATTTTTTTTTTCTAGAGAAAGAGCTGCAAATAACCAACATGATAAGAAAGACAACTACAAAGAAAATTTTGAAGTACCTCACGGTACATCGCCCCAGGAATCCAAGAAATGCAATGATAATATCAGTACCAAGAAATTCATCTAGGTATCAATAGGAAATAGCAGAAATAACGATTAAAAAGGCCAAAGATCAAGCAACGCTCACCAGTGGAGCTTGGACTCTGAAACCCCGGTTTGCAGCACCTGGAGACCTCTCACTCGTTTGCTCCATAAAAACCAGAACTTCAAAGCCGTACGCCCAAAAGATTTAGAACACAAAAGAGAAAGAAAGGGAAAATGGGCCCGATCACAAGCAGATCGAGATCTCAAAAGGCAAGAATCTCGAAAGCTGAACGGCACAGTAATTTATCAGAAATCATCACCAAACCCTGGAAAAAGAAAAAGCTTTTACCAGGTCATCCTCTCAAAGACTATCAAGAAATCAGAAATTTGTACCTATCCTTGAGAGTTAGGAGTATCGGTACTTCAAAAGGTGAAAGACGGCTGATTTCTTCTTCCTCACAGTGGTATATATCTATACACACAAATAATAGCTGAAAAGCATGAAACCCTCAGCAGTAGACGTGTTTTTGTTTTTGTTTTTGCATCTCTGACTGGGTAGATTTGAAGGTTTACCGAGCGAAGAAGATTACATTACAGCTGGGCCCATTGCCCTTAGTGTCAACAAGCTCGGATTCATCTGTAGAACAATAATACTTCACATTATATCACCTAATTGTAATTTAATGGGTAAAAAATTAAATTGATTTCAAGTGTAGCTGCAGGACAAGGAAAGCTGTTGAGATTTTTCAATGAGCGCATTAATTAATTAATGGGTCAAGAAGCAAGTGCGCCTCTAGTTTGTGTTTTGAGAGTGAAAGAGAGAGAAGGGATGTGCAATAATGACTATTTCCTCTTCTCCTTATTTATTCGAATTACCCTTGAATATACGAATTTCATAGAGTTGACATAGTTTGTATCACCAAAAATAATAGAAAAAAGTCGATTCGAATTGAATCCAAGACGAAAATATATCGCGTAGCAATTAAGAAGCAAAACATTTGAACGTAGCAATTGATTTAATGTCAACTTAACTAACCTTGGAGGTACTTATTTATTTATATATGTGACCAAGTAATAATGAAATCTTTCTTTATTGGTGGAGTCAAAGCAGCAGCAGCACATCTCATCCCATCAAGTAAAGAAAACATAATGAAGAAACTGCGTCAACGAGCATCTGCGAGCCAACACAACAAAACACAACGCAACAACTTCAAATTTTAAGGAATATATGTTTCGAAATAATAAATTGTAGCAGTTCTCTTGCTCATCCATCAACTCTTGGACTTCTTTCTAGTAGATGATGATGCAGTAATATATGTTTCTGCATCAATATCTTCGACAGCTGATCTGCGCCTCCCTGATTCCTTTGCTTTTTTCTGCACAACAGACAATAGATAAAATAAATAAAACATGTCAATTGCAATGTTAGTGAAAGAAGAAACAAAATCTTTTCTCAATAACCTTCAACGACGATGCCATTTTGCCTATGTCATTGTCTTCCTCCATGTGTAGATTTCTTCTCATGGGTTCCTGCAAAACAAAGTAATGTCACACATGAGACTGAACGAACATGCAGATTGAAAAGCCTAACATAGATAGGACAGTAGTAAAGAATATGACCTCCGGAGGAACAAATGCTTCTTCACGCTTCCTTTTGTTTTCAGTTGTTTTCTCTGCTTGTTTCTCTTGCTTCTCCTGCCACTTCTTTGCCTGCTTCTTCTTGTCACTTAAGAAATATTCTCCACTTTCCAATTGCAAATCAACCTTACAACACAAAACAGGGGACAAGACAAGTATATTGGTAAGAGATTATATATACTACGAATCTCTAAATGAAGATCCTTCGAGGAATTTAACATAGATAGGCAGAGCAATGAACTCCAATAATAGCTGGAGTGTATTGATACTGAAAGATGTAACATTTGCAAATTAGATACGAGACTGCGGTTCAGCAGTATTTAGTTCGAAAATTGACTTTTACCTTGCTAGGTTGTTGTGGTGGAGGGAACGGAGTGTAAGGTTTCTTCTCAACAGCCTTAACTTTCTTTTGTTTGACATTTTTCCTGGAAGCCAGAAGTTAAAAAAAGAATTGTCAGCCACAGTTATGAAATGAATGCTTATTTGAATGACGTAGTAAGACGACATACTTCTTAAAACTGGGAAGAAATCTGTCCCAATTCTCTTCTGCGAGCGAAGGATCTCTAGCAAGTTCTCTCTTAATCATTAGAATCTACCATCAAATGGTGAGAGTTGAGAGGAAGAAAATAAATACGATATAAACAGCTGAACATTAATTTGCACCAGATATGGTCATCACCTTAATATGATATACTGGATGCATTTTATTAGTAATGCAGTCTTCCACAATCTTCCTCACTTGTTTCAAACCTTTATATGTACCCATAGCCGCAACAGTGTTTCCCTGCAGTCAACGAAAAGAAACCACTCAAAATGGGGCTTGCTTGGATTACCTAATTAATAATAGCTCACAATCAATTAACAAATTAATAGTGCTGCCAAAGATGTTGGAAAGATAGGGACTACTGACCTCAACCAGGATGTAGCAACCGGATAAAATTTCAAGCGCCTGCATATTATCATCTCTAATGAATACTTTTTACAGAAGGGGCAAAAAATAAACAAAGAGAATAAAGTATATACATGTTAAAAACACCATATGAAGAGTTAAACGAACTAGTAATGAATGACGTCACTCCTACAGTCTCAATGTTAAGTGAATAACTACTAAGGATTGCAATTACGAATAGACACCTTTAGTGTAGAAGAATTGGGGCCAATAAGCTGTTGCCTTCTCTTCACAAAGCGTTCCTGAAAACAGATATTATACAAACTTCAGCAAATGCGGTCTCGCTTCACACACACCATTTACAAGAAACTGAACGTATAAGAAAGCACGAACCTTTTTGCCGACCAAATTGCCAATCTTGATGATGTCACAGTGCATTTCATCACCAAGTATTTTAATGGCCTGGGGAGCAGGGACACTTCTGGAGAGAAGCTTGATAAGATCCCTTGCTTTGATTATAATATAGGGATCTCTGGCCTTCCTAGTGGTTGACACCGTCATACTACCTTCAACCAAATTCAATTCGCCAGCGATCCCGTGCTCCTTCAAAGCGCCTCGTACAAAGGGCCAACACTCTTGCAGGTACTTTTCCCTGTAGCGAGGGAATAGTGTTGAAAAGGAGCTGACCTCAAGCATTCCCGTCTCATTCCAAGAAGGGTCGAATTTTTCTATCTTCCATTTGTCAATGCTTGGATCATCCCATGGCTTGTCCTTTTTGTGCTTCCCTTTGTATCTGGGACGGGATGAGTTTTCCACAGCACCTATTGCTTCTGTGTCCGACATCCTTTCCTCTTTCTTAGGTACTTAAATGACATCACACACAAGATAAGAGAGAAAGGTTAATGGCAGTGTTTCGTATGCTCAAGACAGGATGATTGGGTCAATTTAATTATGTACACTCTAGAAGTTGGCTGCAATAGTGAATAAACCAGATTGGCACATCATATTGAGCTCATGAAGTTCACAATAAAAAAGCTACCAATGTAATTAGTATAATAGAAAAAGATGGCTCAAACAAACGGTACTGATTGTGTCAATTTAATGTACACTCTAGAAGCTGCCTGTAATTGTGTATGAATTAGGGTAGCACATCATATTGAGCTCATGAAGTTTACAATATAAAACAACCCATGTAATAGTTACATGTTTAGCCGTCGCGGAGATATCTCGGCCGTCTCGGCGTTCTGGATCGGGACCCGCCCTCCCCGCCGGAGATACGGGTTGGTGCGGTTTTGCTTCTGTCGCGGGCGATATCTCGGCGTTGCAGCGAGATCTCGGATGAATCGAAACGGAGCGGCGTTTTGAGGTCAGGAAAAGATGTCGCTTTTGAGCTTGTTTTCTTATATCAGCGGCGGCTGCGGCAAGATGACGATGACGACGACCAACCCTATTTTCTATTAATTGGATTTGTTTTGTCGGGCTAAAAAAATGGGCTTTTTTTTACTACTTGGGCTTATTTTATTGTTGGACATTACATTAATTTTATAATATATATAAATATATATTGTAATTTCCAAATCACATTAGGATGAGTTTGCATAATTAAATTTCTTGATTTTAAATTATTAATTTTAAAATCTTAATAAATCCAAATCCGTTAGTTTGGCAAACTTAAGATTTTGGAATTTAGATTTCGAATGGAGCTCGAGCTCCAATTTGTGAAGCTCGTCGAGCTCGACCTTGAACTTTTTATTAAAAAATTAAAATATACAACAAAATAAATTGAAAATAATAAATGAAAAAATAAAATAAGCTCGCGAGAGTATCCACAGTGAGCTCGAGCTCGACAATAATGAGCTCGAGTCGTGCTTTCGTCGAGTCGGCTCATCGAGCTCAGAGCTGGCTCAACTCATCGTTCGTCGAGCTCGAGCGGAGCTTTTATCGAGCCGGCTCGACTCGTTGTTCGTCGAGCCGCCTCATCAAGCTCGCGAGTCGGTCCGACTCACCGTTCACTCATACTAATAATAATATTAAAATTATTATTATTATTATTATTTATGAAAATCATTACGGCAGTGATTTGGATTTCGAAAACGGATCACTTGTGGTCAAATCTCAAAATTATCAAACAACAAGTGTTTAAAATTCTCCTCAGATTTGGATGAAATCAAAATCCAAATCCGAGCAGTTCTCAAACGGGTGATTTGAAGGAAATATGAATTTTAAATCGAAATTCGGGTATCCAAACGTAGCATAAGGGAGAATATCATGTAAATACCCATCAGCTAATATTTAAATTTTCAGACATCAAATTAAAACGAATAATTCTATTAAAACGAGATGCTATTATACCAACAAACCTTACAACTATTATAATACTATAAGTGTATTTCGAGTTAAATAATTAGTATATTTGATATAATAACGGCGTTTGTTGAGTGTAATATTATATTTAAAGTATATTATTATACCGATTCAGATAAATATTATACCAACAAACGCCGTCATTTTACAAACTATACTTAATATTGTACTCAAAGTACACTACCTAGCATTATACCAACCGTTCAGTTTTTTATACCAACAAATGATGCGATTATACTATTAGTGAGCTCTATTTTGATCAACTAAAGTCGTTATTATACAAACAACTTTGAATATTACCATCATGTACTAAATGATTGCTCAACCATCATTATACCATTAAATTATGTAGATATATTAATACTAGTATATATCATACAAACGAATACTTTTGATTACTATTTTCCATTTTTTATTCTAAGTGTTATACCAACACTTAAAAGCCTAAGTGTTCAATATTATGTGACAAGATCTTATTCTAACTCTTATGAATAAGTTACAAATACGAGATGTATGTTAGTCCAATTCTTATTTGTTAGTGTCAAATATTATATGATAATGTTTTATTCCGACTCGTATGTGTAAATGTTCAATATTATATAACAATATGAGGTTTATGTCATTCCAACTCTAATGTATAAGTGTCCAATATTATGTAACAATGTTTTATTCCAATTCTTATGTCATTTCAACGCTTATGTTATTACAACTTTTGTTTTAAGTGTCCAATATGATGTATATTTTAACTTTAATGTTACTATACCAATATGATATATATGGCATTATGCTTATGCTCATGCTTATACAACCTTTTTAACTTTAACAAAGGATTTGTAACGATAAAACAATTATTGTACTGATTCAGATAATTATTATACCAACAAAACCGTTATTATACCAACTATACTAACTATTGAACTTGAAATACACTATTTAATATTATAATACATTGTAGGATTTGTTGGTACAATAGACTTTCATTTTAATAGAATCATTCATTTTAATTAGGTGTCTGAAAATTACTAAATTAGGTCCCTAAATATACCTGTTTTTGTTTTGGATCACCATGTGTTATAATTGCAAACTTAGGTTACTATGACCGATGACATCTCAACAGCCACGTCAGCAACCACCTCGGATTTCGGGCCATTTCGCCGAAATATTCACTAGTAACCCAAAGAAGTCAAATATGTTACGTGATGACCTAAATTTTTAATTATGAAACTTAGTGACCCAAAAAAGTACGAGAGCTACTGACGTAATTTAGTAATTTGACCAATATGTATATGCCCAATCTTATGCTTAGCATATTTAGGATCGATCAAATTCATGTCATGTATTCTTACATGGTTTCACGACATTATATAATGCTTCGGTGAAGATAAAAAAAAGCTACGATATATCATTATGTATATGCTACGTTTGGTTAGATAGTTAGATAGGATTAACTCACGTGGTTGTATCCGCATTTTTTTTTCCCTCTGAACATTAACTCCCAAACAAACAAGCAAAAACTTAGCGTTGAAAGCTTCGACTGGAAAGTGGAAGGGCACTATATTTTTTGTCGTCCCAAGTTAAATTTAGTATAACGTAGAGCAGCATTATTGATGAGTGTATTTCTGTTTCAGGCTTTTCTACGTCCAGTTTAGCATTACACAATAATTTTGTACGCGTAAACTCACTGATCATAAGAAGTAAATCGGTTTGTTAATTATATATACTAGACATGCCAATGCCGAACCCATGAAAATATTATCTGTTCTATGTCATGCTATAATTACAATAAGCTTCATATCAGTTAACGTTTTGTATGATTTATTATGTCATTCGCTGTTTCTTTTTTCTTTCTAGCTAGTGTACTCGATATTAACCAAGAGCAATAAATAACCAAGGTTCAATTCAAGTAGGTGAAATTTGACAAAAGTTAATTATTGCAGTAAATAAATAAGCAAACACTCAATGAAATTTTTGAGTTATACAAGGGAAAGCTATGTTTGCCAGCATAAAAAAATGCCTGAAAATATATGTATCTATCGATCTTGCTTTCATTTTCATTGGCTCTTGAACTGTCGTCGTCGTCATCCCTCTCTGGAACTTGGAAAATTAAGTACTGGTGGAAGCTTTCTCTAGTCTTGCTGATGATGGGTCTCCTCGAACATGTCGTCGTCGTCATCATCATCGTTGATGAGAGAATTCACAAATGCATCGCAATGGCTGCTATCATTATTATTAGCTTGAAAACAATCTGCATAATCACAGCTGGTTGTTCCCTCCTGATCACTATTGGTGTTATAATTATTTATGAAATAACGATGATCATCATCATCATCACTCTTTGCATAGTAGTAGTTTGAAGCGGGAAGAAGAACAAGTGGTAGTGGTGGTGTTGTTTCTGTGGAAGATGTGATCTCCTGGTTTGCTGCTGCTGCTGCTGCTGGCTTATTTATTACTGTAATATTTATAAGCGGATGCGGCGGCGGCGGCGGCTTGTTGTGAGTCTTAGGATCAATTCCTTGGCTCATCAACAGCTTCTTGCTGAGATGAGTGTTCCAGTAATTCTTTATCTCGTTGTCTGTGCGCCCCGGAAGTCTTCCAGCTATTAACGACCACCTATAATTATTATATATTTTTTTATTATAATACATATGATCACCAACATTAAACAAGCATAAGGAAAAAAAAAAAAAGAAGAAGCTCAAGCATACCAAGACACATATGATTGATAAATCTTTTATTGTATGTTTTTACAAAACTTATTATTATTATTATTATTATTATTATGATTACCTGTTTCCAAGAAGACGGTGAAGACGGATGATGAGATCCTCCTCGTCGGGGGTGATGTGGCCGCGTTTGACAGAGGGCCTGAGGTAATTCATCCACCTGAGCCTGCAGCTCTTGCCGCAACGGAGCAGCCCTGCCCGCGCTGGGAGAGTCCTCCACTTTCCTTCTCCTTCTTTCTTTATGTAATCACTCAGCACCTTATCCTCTTCCGCCGTCCACGGCCCTCTCTTAATATTACCGCCCATCGATGAAGATAGATAGATAGAGTCCTTCAACAACAAGTTGGTTTACTTCTACCTTATTAGCTAAGATGGTTGCTCTTTTGCCTTTCTGAATTAATATTGATTATTCAAAGCATTTCTTTCTTTACGTTGTCGAAATCATTTCATTTCAAAGCAGATAGATTATTGATGATGATGATATACTGGCTAGATTTAGCAAAAGCTTGTAATAAATGTCTGTCGTGATGATGATGATGATGATGATAGAGTGTTTCCTTGTACGGGTATGACGGATGCAACAATTTAATTTTCGCATCATAAATGGTTTTCCATTTTGGGATTTCTTTTGTAAAAAAAAAAAAAAATTGTTGCCAGAGATGGTCATCATCATTATCAATTCCTGCATATAACAACGGCTTACTTCATACCCAAAACGATCACTTCTCTGTCCGGCGGAGCCCACCGCCGAATGGTAGGTATGCTTTACTACTCTACTAGTGTATCAGCAGTTTTTACAAATATGTAGTAACTCTTGCAATGAACTCATTAAAAACATATAAATTGAATGAGAGGTGACACAACAAGAACTCATCACCATATCATATTACTATCTTTTACACGTTAGTAACAAACACACTGTATTTTGACTGAACCTCGTCAAACTGTAACCACCCTAAGATAAAAAAACAAAATATTTTTATACATACATGTAGAGGACCCAAATTTGACATAATATCTCTCTTTCATAGTGGTGGCATCATCATCATCGTCTGCAGTCTTAGATGCTTGTACTTCTGCTCCTTATTGAAGCATCTTGCAGCCTCGGTGAATCCTTGTGACAAGACTTGTGTTAGAGCATCAACGCCCTCTTGTAATGCTGCATCAATCTAAGAACAACTTTTTCATTACGAAGAATTCTTATTGCTAAACAGCAGCAAAGAGTAGATGGATATATAGGAGTATTATTATTTGGGAGTGAGGTGATGAGTGCATCTCAGGATTTATAAAAAACAGGCAACTATATTGGGAATAAGAAAACCAACCCAAGATGATCAACCTTATTTCAAATCGTTGACATAGATAGAAAGACAAGTAAAATATTCGTGGCCATCTTCTTAAGACTACTGATATTACAATATGATCGATCGATCGATCGACCTCATTTTTTTATGAATTCTTTTGTCAGATCGGATATAAAATCAACTTTATGAACTGCAAGCAAAAATGTAAGAAAAGCCATAATACCCTTTCTCGAGCACTGGCATTGAATTTCTGCAGCAAGAATGCTTTTGGATCCATTTGACCCGGAGGCCTCCCTATACCTACAAAACAAATAGAAGAGAATTGCACCAAATGAAGTCCACATACCATCCATCGTCTTCTTTTTTAAAAAAAGTTACCTATTGACTTACCAATCCTTAAACGGGGAAATTCACGGTTATTGCGGAAATGGTAAATTACACTCTTCAGCCTAAATATAAGGAAACATGATGAGGATCAATGATGTTCCACCAGAATAACAAACGATCTCTAATCAGTAGGATAAATATGCGGCAACTTCAACAGGATACTATTGTTTTATACTCTTAATAATTTCTTACCCATTGTGTCTTCCATGATTTCCATTAGGATGGAGACGAAGCACCCCACAAGGAAGATCCATGTCATCGTGAAACTGAAAATTAGAAAGGAAGAAACACGAAAAAAGGAGGGGAAACAAAATCAGAATGAACTAACTATGGTCTGAAAAATCCGGTTAGTAATCTTTCTTTCTTTCTTAAAAGGAAGGACGTACCACTAGCACCCGATTAAGAGGAAGCTTATAATATGCTGCAAGGGGACCGCTCTGATGGCATAAGAAAATAAAATAAATAAAGTAATGAAGTCAATCAGTGGCTGAATTCTTTCTGCAACAAAAAAATTATTATTAATTTACTTCCTAAACCATCAATCAGCCTGCGAACACGTATGGAAAAGAAACAAAAGCAATTGAATTTTTTTCCGAGACATGAACAAAGATGGCGATTGAACAAAAATCATAGTGCTATCTATGCTTACAGATTCACCACTCAAGTTCATGTATGTCTGGGGTTTTGCCAAGAAAACAGGAGCACCACCAACAAGGCCTGATGAGAACATATAAGTAAAAGAAAAGCGAACACAGTCAGTAAGGACATAAAAAAATAGAACCATGGTACAGTGAATTTACTGTAATCATGAAGAAACGCAATGGTAAGCGGGTTTAAAGAACGACCTTTGCCAAATACGGCTCTGCAGTGGACAGAATCATCCATTGGGATGTTATGTGATTTCGCAAATGCATCGATGAATTCGAAGCCCACATTGTGCCTGGTCCCTAAAAACTTTTCTCCTGGATTGCCCAACCCTACAAGAAGCCATGGCCGTGGATTTAGTAACAGAGATGCCGAGCAAAAACATCGCTTCAGAAGTTTGCTTGCAAGCATGACTCGAAGAATCATTCGTTCACGTTTGGAATCAGGGTTTGTTCAGAACGAAATGATTTATTCTGGTACTAAATCCAAATTGTCCGGGGGAGTGACAGAAGAATTTGGCGATCAAATTAGAAAGTACGCTTCGTTCCGTTCCTAATTTTACAGTCAGTCCAATAATTTTATATGTTAATTCAATTGGAGTCATGAGTGTAGTAGAATAGAAATAGAATATTGGAAATGGACTAAAAAAAAAGGCTAAGACCATCTCCAACCGAAAAACTCATTCTCATACTCAAAATCATTCTCAAACTCAAAATGCAGTAATTTTTTCTACAATCATTATACTCATTCAGAAACTTAAAAGACTATATTGTAATATTAATTTTCACACTAACTTTTAATACGACTCACATATTATATATTTTTTCAAATTAGACCACGGGAATATATTTAACTAAATAAAGAAAATACTTAATAAAATTAAGAATAAAATATTATTGTTCATAAACACTTATTAAATCCAAAAAAATTACACTATATGAGAAAAACTATTTATTTATTTTTTTAAATGATAACTCTTCAAGTCTCGGACTGATGTATTCCCCCATCAAATGATTAATTAGCACATTCAGAAATGTAACGTGATAATATTCACCTCTAATTATTTTAAATATTGTAGTTTTAGTCAAATCAAATTACATATAAAAATATAAAAAATTAAAAATTAAGTTATAAAAAAATTATTATTAAAAACGAGTAAATGTAGACCAAATTTTATAATGATAATTATTAATACATAATTTACTTTTGTGTATTTTTATTTATCTTTTGTATATACGAGTATATGAGTCCTTTAATAAGTAAATGACTGAAAGAAGAATTTGACGATTTGCACCGCCGACCGACGTGAGCAATCAAATCAAATAAGAAAGTACTTCGTTCCGTTCTTAATTTTACAGTTAGTCCAATAATTTTATGGGCTAATTCAATTGGAGCCGTGGAAGTAGTAGAATAGAATATCGGAAATTGTCACGTGGTTGACCAAAGTTGACCGTTGACCGCGGGTCAACGGCGGCCGGAGTTCCTCCAGCGAGTCGAAGTCGCCGGCATGTGGGCGGCGGAATATCATCGCCGCCAGGCATTGGCCGGACGAGGAGGTCTGGCCGTGTGGGACTTGCCCGTGAGCTGGCTGCTAGGCACACGGGGCGCTGATGGTGGGCGCCCGTTCGGGAGTTGGCGCGCGGCATCGCGCACACTCGGCAGGCAGCGCGCGACGTCTCGGGACAGCATCTCGAGACACCATCGGGTCGACATCGCGCAGCGTCTCGGGACAGCATCTCGGGACCTCATCGGGTCGACAGCTCGCGGCGTCTCGGGACACCATCGGGTCATCATCGCGCGGCGTCTCGGGACCTTGTCTCGGGACACCATCGGGCGACTCGGGTCGAAACCGCGCAGCACCATCGGGAACCTCTCGGGACGACGACGCGAGGCATCGTCGGGCAGCAGCGCGCGGCAGCATCGGCACGAGGCACGAGCAGGCTGGCCACCACGAGGTGGCCACGTGTCATCACACCCCGGCGGGCGCTGCTTGGCCACATTGGCGCGCAGCGACTGGGCGCTGGCTCGGGACGATGACGCGGCGACGGCTAACCCGATCCCAAGTGGCCCGTTTGCGATTGGTTCGCGCCAGCTTTTGGCAGGATGGCAGAGGAGACTCTCCAGCTGCTGGCCAAGGCATCCAAGGGTTTTTTTTAGCCTAGCAAACTGCAAAAAGGACTGGATGTGGCAGGGCTTTTGGCAGGTGCGCAGGAGTCTGGATTGACAGTTGGAGGTAGCTTTTTGGGGAGGCCTTTGGGCTGCCCCCTTGGCCGAGCTTATAAATAAGCCTCAAGACGTCATTTGCCTTCCACATGCCATCTTGGAGAGCTTAAGCCACCATAATCGAGTCCCTTGCCTTGTAGACTTTTCGTGCTTGCGTAGTAGTTCGATAAGTTAGGTTAAGTGCTTGTGTGTGTAAAATAGCGAGAGTGAGCGTTTTCTAAGTTGTGAAGTCGGGTTGGGAGAATTTTTCCTGTATATCGCGTGTTCTACCTTGTTCGTTCCTTGTTGGTATAAGGTCGAAGTGAGGCGTGCGCGAGGGTTTTGGAGGAGGCGTTGAAGCCGTGTGTGTTGAAGGTTGAAAGGAGAGTTCGTTCTCAAAGGCGTTTTTCCGCAAGTAGAAGTGGGCTGAGCGACGAGGCTTTTGGCCAAGCCGCGTCGTTGCCGGGCACGTTCGGGTTATTGGAAGAGAAAAAAATTCTAAGTACTTAACGTATGTGACAGAAATGGACCCAAAAGCAAATGCCACTAAGGTTGTTTATTATGTGGGACTTGTTCTTTTTATTTTCTGGCATTTCAACCAAAATTCTCTTGATATTGTTTATATTTTTCAAACCCGAGATTCATCAATGAAACATAAAGGCAAATGTTGGAAAGGAAGTACCAAAATAACATAGATGCTTCACAATCTCAAAATGTAGGTGTTCGGTTTAAAAACACAAGTTTTTATCGTTTTGTAGATTCAATTCTATGGTTGGTAGATTTATTTGAAAATTGTTTATTCAATTTTTATTTTTACAAAATGTGTAGGCCAACATGCATGAGTATACAGTTATTTTTGCTGTCGTAGTAAAACGTCTGATTTTTTAGATGCAACAATTTCATGAGCTTAAATAGACATTGTAGTTACAATTATGCTTTTTTTCTTCTTCTTTGTTTCTCTTCGTTTTGTGCAGTTGTCTGACGAGAAATTTCTCTATTTACGTTGAACCTTAAAAAAACTGTAGAAGACCTCAGTTCAATTCACGAGAGAGAGAGAGGGCAAGTTTCGCCGAAGAAAAATATCTCCATTTCTGTTAAAACTCAGTTGTACTGTACATAGCGTATTTATACAAAGAAAGAAAAGGAAAAGCGCTATTCTACAAAAGACACTAATTAACTAATTTACAACATAACAACGAGATCAACTTTCTAACCAAAACAGAGATAAAATGCTAAGATCGAGCCAAGTCAGGTGGCTTAGGATCAGGCTCATGATATTCTTTAAACCTTGAACCATTTCTCGTCAGAGGGAGTTTATATTTCAAATTTTGAAAGCTTGACCTTGTTTATTGAACACCTGATTTTAGCTCTTCATGTTTCTGCTACCAAAATGCGCTTAAACAAATCGGCTACAAAACCTAACACATATGGGTCATTTAACACATGCACACTTATGCCATATTAGGAAGTAATGGCCATGACTATGATCCTTTTTGTTTCAGCTTCGTCTATGCCAAATCTTTGCTAATATGCTAACGAGCAAGCACTCGTGTATTCAAAATCTCACACACAACTTAAAAAAGAAAAAGAACCATATCAATAGTATGAAGATCCTCGAGAAAGAAACAAAATGCCTCAAACACCAGCATTCTCTTAAACCTACTGTTACAAATCCGCCACTTGATCAAATCATGTTCAAGCCCTGAGAATAAAAATACAACAGTTGCATGAGTAGCGAAAAATAGTTGGCACGGGAGGAAAAAAAGAAGAAATATGTGAATTAGCATATGATGAGGCATTAGGAACATTGCTGTTGATACAAGGGATCAGAAAGAATTATTCGCATAATCTATCACGAAAAAAAAAAAAAATGTTTCCTGTTACAACTAATAATAGATAGATGCTAATGCAGATTGCAGCTAGGCCTAAGGATACTCGGATGGTGACATATCAACCGCCTAACATGCAGTGCAGATATAGACACAAGAAGAAGCATTTAAAAGTTTAACTACCAGTAATTATACGGAATGTTTCACTCACTTGCCAACGTAAGAGTTGTCCGTGGTATTGATAACAATCTTATCTCCGGCCAAAATATGAGCTGGTACCTATATAAGAAGACGGTTTGCAAAAAAGAGTTGCAACAGTGAGACATGTTTGAGGAAGATGGACTTGGCTAACAATTTTCTAGGCACGTATAAAGTTGTAAGAATAAGAACTATGAGGCCCCAATTAAGGGGAATTTCACCTGAACAACAAGCCCATTTTCCAACAATACCTTCTTGTAACTTCCAAAGAGAAAATAAAAGCAAACATTAATTTAGTAATAGAACATAGCAAATAAACATGTAAACCAACATTAATGAACTGTGGAAATCCTGTCATAAACACGAAGAATTTTAGGATTGCAAATATAAAAATATCTACATAGTGCTTTCTCAAAGACCAAAGATCATCAAATTATCGTACTTACGGAGTGGGTCCGCTCCCCTTAACTGCTTCAGCTGCTTCAGAAACTGTACATGTTACTCGATCTGGAATTGATGCTGACAGTGCCCTCCCATCATAAAGCTCGACTGATATCCTCATATCATCTGTGTAAAGGACGAGAATATTAAAAGGCACGCCGAAGTACATAATGAGTCAAAGATTGAAAAATGATTGATAAACTCATGCAATCCCTCAACACAGGAAGTATTAACTCTACACGAAGACAAAGTTTAACATCTTCAAAGACATATCAAGCAAAATTATCATAGTTCAATAGACTTGAAAGCAATTTTAGAAATGGTGACATCGGAGACAAACCCAAATGGTACAGAGACAATGCTACTACTGAGAGGTTGCATAGCACTACCTTGAAGGTATACAATTGATTCACCAAACAAATGCTTCGGCACATCTAGTTGGCTGTATGTTTCGTTGCTGGAAAAAGTAAAGCCAGTGAACTCCATTACAGATTCAAGAGACAGATATCTGCTACATCATTTCAAACGAGAAAGCAAATAGTTGAACTCACTCCATTAGCACAACATTTCCAGTTTCATCATCAGTGTACAAGTATGTTAGTGCTTTCTCCTGAACATAAACCTCTGCATATCAATTATGATATTTAGTGGAACCAATTTTTACTTTGATCAAGAATTTAAGGATAAGAGCAATACTTTCAACGGTTTCATCAGTACGCAGTCTCTCATTGACTTTGCTTCCACTATCAACATCCCGCATCTCAACCTGCCAGCAATTTGCCAAGATCAGATGTAACAATTTGCCAAGATCAGATGACATGCATAAAATGAAAAAAGGACCTGTATGATAGCCCCGCCCCTTCCTTGAGTAGTATGCTGCGCTTTTACCACCTTAGAAAAAAAAAAAACAGAACTCATATGTTATGAAATACGGTAGCAAATATCAATCATTCGAAGTGCATAGCAGATAGAAGGACGAAAAATGGCTAGTCAATAATCACCTGATAAATCTTTCCTGTATCAGCGCCAAAAGGATACATACAAAAAACATTGCGAAAGCATACATTAGGAGGATTATTAAAATAATATTTGCAGAATCAGTGGAGTAAAAGAAAAACCCAACTAACCTCTTCTTTCAATGACGTTTCCCGGTCTCACCTGAACAGGATAGTTATAGATATGGTATTTTTTTAAGAGTATCAATCACCCAACCCAGCTATGTATGAATCAGTTGAGGGGAAGATCTAGAAAAGAAAAGAGCAAGTGAGGACATACATCGGCGCCTGAGAATCTTGCGCAACGGATCTGCGTGGCGGACCACGTCAATGGGGACAGAATCGATGGCTGAAGAAGTATAATCTTCATCGGATGATTGTAATAGGAGGGACCGCAAGCAGATGTACCCGCGCAGCAGCGGATTGCTGCCGCACACAGCCGTTTACTAAGAGATCTCATTTTCTTTCTTGGGTCAGCTCAACTGATTAGAACAACTGGTGGAACCGCCGGAGGAGGCCGTGTTTCATATCCTGCGTTGGGTCACATCAAACCAAAAGCGACGATTTCTAATGTTGATTAGGCGAGCGAGGCTTGTAAAGATAGATGGCCCAAGAGTTCACGAACGATGATGGCTCATAAAGATGGCTTAGTTCTTCGTTTATTAATAAAAGAAAAACAGAGAAACCAGTTCTCACTCATCCCATGCCAAGCCAAGGTAATAAAATCGTTAATCAACACAAAGATCTATGGTGAAGATATGTTTCACTGACTCTAATAATATCTGTGTGTACTCCACTTCTTGTTATTTGATTGAGAGCTCAACATAGGCAACAAAAGTCACATGAGATCTATCTTGTTCGTCCCACGTTTCATACATGAGATTAAGTTGGGAGGAGAGGCACTGATATAATTATATATTATATATACAATTAACTACTACTACATACATCTCAAAAGTTTCAAAATTACAGCTCAAGCTTCAAAATCGGCTCAGTCAATTATACATCATCCTACTACACACATCAACCATACACATCTTCCCTTCATGTACACATCATGCTACATCCCTATAAATATCCTCTCAATATCTTCTACTCATATACAGATATATGAGATATTACCCTCCCCGAGAGCTCAAGCCTCCTCTATCACATTACCGAAGCATCAAAACGCCATTTATCATCAATGATGTTGCGTGGGTACACCATTAGCATCTATCTGTAACATGAGAAGAAAGCAACACCAAAAATCAGCACAAAAACGGCAGAAAGCAATAGGAAGATGTGCTTGAAGAAAAAGAGCAACCAGCTTATTACCAACACATAACAGCAGCAGCTCCACATTTATCGGATTGATGCAAATGGCAAAAACGGCAACCCAAGAAAAATCTGCTCCTCGTGGTGTTCAAAATGAGATATAGCTTTTATTATAATGCTTCAAGGACCACAGATGATTTGGTGAAGACAGAGAGGACAAAGGGTGCTTCTTCTCCAGGGTGTATTGTGGTTGGCACAATAGTGTAACCCTTGGGATCAGGGTCAAGGACCATTTCGCAAGATATTTCTCGGGAGTTCACATAGTCAGTTCCACCAACTGATTCATGCAAGTAGATATTGTAAGCAGCACGGCGTCCTCGGGTCTTTAAAATCCTCAACCCTATGTAAAACATCATGGAATCGTGGCTCGACTGATAATTTCTAAAACCAGCTGTCGTTCTCGAGAAGCTCACGCCCTATAGAAATGGAACACATTATTCACTTGCATATCACAGCTAATGCAAGTCTTACTGGTTGGTACAAAAAACCGAGATACCTGTGTTAAGGTAATGAACACGTGAATAGGCATTGATGCATCAGCATCGGTAGCTCTCAACCGGAACTGTGGATTTTGATGCCATGTTTCATAGTCTTGGCAGCCCCCAGCACTGTAACCACGCCACTGACTATGTACAGAGTATCGCATCTCTGGTGGGTACACTCGGCATACATATATTGATCTGAAATGGATTTGGAAATCTTGCCATGACATCCAAAATATACCATCTTTTCCCTGTTTCAAATTTTCCCACATTAGGATGGGATGATAGGAATCGCGATTCTCTTCTGATTTCACGTTAACAGTTAAAAAAGGAAAAAAGAAAAAAAGCTAAGAAAATTTCATTTACTTGCGGCACATGCTTGAGCTTGTGCTTCATCCTATCTGTCCACTCGGTTGATGAATCTGACCAAGGACCGTTCCACTCAACCTCATTTGCCCATGGGTTTCTGATCTGAACCAGTTTGTGGCCATCTACTTCGCGTACCTGAGCAATAATTACAATGGAATTAAACAAATTTGAAGCCAAATCATGTATATTGAAATGTAGTGAGGAACCACATATCAGACAAAAATTACCTGTAAAATTGAGTAAGCATGCCCTTGCACGATTCCAGAAGAGGAGACATGGACATCTGAACCCGAAGGGCTACCAGCACCTAGCAAGAAACCTTCCTGTTTGAAGCGTAATAGTTGAGACCATAGTCTTCCACTAGCAAGATCAATCTGTGATTCAGCAGTCCTCATGTCAATCTCCTCACCAGCACCCCCAGTAAGGTCCACAAGAGCATCTTGAACGAGTCCACCTTCCAAAGCTTCATAGGATCCATGAAGCTTAGCATATGCCTTTTCAAGCAAAGAAACCCACATCTCGTTCCCCTTCCTACTAGTCGCGAAAGCAGGTTTTCCAGGACATTCACATGGGATCCAATCATCAACAACGACAGGAACCCATTCTCCCTGATTCGAAATTAGCCAAGGAAAATTTATGATCCTCAAAGTGCAGTTGCTAATGAAAATAGTCAAATCTAAATGCCAAATTTGAAAATAGAGACATGGCTAATAAGCATATCTGGTGTGGTGACAGAAGTCACCAAGTAGACAATTGGTAGATATCAGAACACAAATGTATGATGTTCTATATATTCAGAAATCATTAATTTGGTGAGACGAAACTACACAAACTAAAACTCCATTATACCAGTACTTTGAAAATGCCTTATATATGCATTGCAGACTGCAAAAAACTAAAGGGCTACAGAGATATGCAGAAACTCCAGCACCACTGTGGCCAATTTGAACAAACCTGAATGCAGAAGCGAACTGTGTAAATTCCTTCTTCATTGAATTCTGGAGTAATAATAACTTCAGATATTCGTGCGACCTCAGTCAGCACTGCAACTGCACTCAAAAACCAACAATCGCCCAGTCGACCCTGTTCAAGTAGATTTACAGCATTATGAAACGACGCAGATACCAAATTTGGAAAGCAGAAAGCAATAAGAGGAAGAACAAGCAAAACCGGAACAACCTGACAAACATCAGAAGCATTTGTGTCTCCCGAAAATAAGCACGGCCTAGAGTCAAGATGTTTCTCTTTGACTATTTCAACGGGTCTCATCCATTGAGAAACAACCTAGACAACATCATGGTATGTAAGAGTATTAGAAGGTACATTAAATTGGCAAAACAATCTCAGAGAAGAATATATCTTGGGGACAATAGTCTACATAAATTATTACCTGCAACTTTGAGGGGGGGTTGTCTGGATCAACAAACAAGGAGCGATCATCAGGCGGGAATTCTTGATCTGTAAAATTCGGTTCCCCTCTAGCCAATAGTGCTTCCTTTACAGCCAATTCTACAGAGCGCATCCTTTGATTGATTTCCTCTTGAGTTTCCACCCTAGGTTTCCTTAACCTTCTAGCAAAAGAATCTACATCAAGAATGATCCCTTCGCGATCTGGCCTTCTCCTCCTTCCGCTTGAGTACTGTCCATCCCAGTCTACTTCATCCCTATCATAGAGATCAACCTCAGCAGGATCACTCTCCCAGTCCTCGACCTTTGATTAAATAAATGGACAGAGTTAGTTATCAGGCATACAGCAAATCTGTAAATGAACAATGAAGCTGCAAAGGGAAAACAAGGTACAGCTCAAGCACAAACCCTAGTAGGAGAATCCGTCCAATGCCAGCAGTTATCATCAGGATTATCGATCAAATTGAAATAATCAGAGCCAATAGCTGCTGGAAGAGAAGCAATCTCGTCCTCATTTAAACACCTTCCCCAAAGGAAAACATCCATTACTTGCATCTTGGGTTCAGTGCCCTCGCTATCTGACCTCCCAAACGCATCCATATCTGTTGGGGGTCTAACACCAACCCAAACATCTGTCCCTTCGTCCCACATGCAACTGCCCACTTTAAGTGGAAGTCCTGTCTGATAGCCATCATAACTTCCATCAATGAAGCATGTTGCTTCACCTAAATCAGAATCAATCGTCACTGTAACAATATGCCACCTGCAAGATAATGAATATGTCAGGTTCAATGAAGAGTATATAAAGACTAAAGAAAATGAAGGCTGTATCAAGAGACAGAAAATATCATATATATTGAGAAATACATCTGGAGTTCGGTTGTAGACCCCTAGATGGAAATTGAATACAAACCTTCCATCTGCAATGCTAGATGAACTTATATACCACTCTTTGGCAACAGTGGATTTGTCCCCTTTTGTGATTAGGCGGATGCCAACCTGTCCAGCTTCAATGCCTTGTTCAGAGCCAGCCACCAGAATCTCCCAACAAACTTTCCGCTGGAATTCAGTGCCCAAGAGATATGCTGGGCCAGATTCGGGTTGTATCATCACTGAAATGGAGATGCTACCTTTCTGACTTTGACATAAACCAGGATCAATCTGGCCACAGTGTCTTCCAGTTGTTGATGGTTCGTCATCAAGAACACATACAGCACCGGCAAGCCCCGTCTGCAACAATCAAAAGCAAGGAACATTCTAACTTACGGGCAATGCACACAACTCAATAAAGCTCCAAAACCTAAAGAAGTCGTTAGCCAATCATGCACCATTGAACACCACACCCAAGACCCAACATACCTCCTAGATGTGTATATATATGCAAGTCTACATAAAGTAAATGGAACTGAATAGATATAACTAAGTCCATCAAATCAATGTATGAGTAGGAAGAACTTCAATAAGATACATATACCAGAACTCAGTAGTGACCTAACACACCAAATGACTGATCCTCTACAAGCAAAAGTGATATCAACCTGCAATGCCCTTTGAGACAACTGAGTTGCTCGTATTCTGCGAGCAATGCCTGAGACTCGTTCACGTGCCAAGTAATCGTCAATCACGGAATCACTTCCGACGGCACGAACCGCAGCAGCCATAGCTGCTGCCTCCCTGCTGCCAGCATTAGGAATAGATGATATGAGAGAAGCCTCAATATCTTTCCATTTACGTTCTTCCTTCTCCAATAGAGCTTTTCTCCTTTCTTTACCCTTTCCTTCCTCTTCCCGCCTCTGAATCAGAGCTTCTTCTTCCATCTCCTTCTCTCGTAAATAACTATAAGAAATTGGCATAAAAAAAAGCTACACAGATTGCTCCAGAAGTGGAATATGCATCAGAATGTAAAAAATTCTAACCTCTCCTGTATCATTTCAAACTGTCGACGGTCTTCAGGCATCCACCTCTTAATTTTTTTGGCACTTAGATCTGAAAGACCTATGCTATCAAGGAAAAGCCTGAGACGAACCTCATCCTAGAAAGGCACAAAAACAAAGGATCAGCAGCAGCTACGTCAGTGTTATATGATGCACAGAAATAGCCATTTGGTGTACCTGCACCCTTTCAGCCTTTGCAGTCAAACCAAGCAAAAGAAGCAAATAACCACCAAATTTGTCCCACATGTAAACCCACTCGGTATCAATAGCTTCTTCTAGAGCAAGAATTCTGGCATGGGCACACATTTCTCTCCTATGACCTATGTCACTAGTAACTTCAAGCCGTGATAACATCCAGTATCTTAATCTGGACCAAAATGACCCAGCAGTCAGTTCTTCATTTCTTAGTCGATCTCTTAATTTTGAGACATCAGCCCTAGGAAGCACAAAATTCCCCGCCCTATCCCGTCCAACAGTGGGATCTCCAACCAAAAGTGCAGCTGAGCTGGCTGATCTCTGAGGAGCTGAGTATGTGCCTGATATAGCATTTCTCGTCTGCATGGGAAACTGAAGAAGGTTAGCCCAAGCAATTTATATCATTATCAGGAGAGAAAATGATTCGAACTATTTGATGCCAAGAAAACTATCAGAAAACTCACTCATTAATGATTAACACAACATGCTCATTATTCACTCTCAAAATGTATAACAATTTTTACCAACTTTTGGGAAAATTTCAATCAGGTCTTTTAATCTGTTTTACATTTCTTCTACAAAATTGATATATTTCTCATAAGTGGATCAACTCAACACTACAGAAAGTTGTAAACAAATAATGATATGCAGCAGGACTCTATGCAAATTGCAAATGCATTGAGTATTCAACGTCTTGATCTATTTATAAGCATTTTGAACTGTCAGACATCAAACAAAATTTTATTTCAGGCTATTATTTGTGTGAGACTCTAACTAAACTAAAGGAACTCATACAAAAAAAATGGAAAGCTGGATGAAATGATGGTAGTATGAGACATTAAAATACAGTAAAAACACAAGGAAATAGATGCAGACTAGACGGCAATAAAGGGAATACTTCGGTTAAAATTAAGTGCAATGACCTTTGTCGCTGATCTAGAAATAGCCTGGATTACTGTCTCCTTAGTAAGGAAGTGAACAGCATCTTCTACCATCTGATTTTGGAAAACATCAAGTTAGGCAGGACAATGAGAGCAAAATGCAGAAACAAGCTAAAATGTTGCAAATGATAGATTCTTGTGCACATGCCCAAAGTAATGAGAAAACCTCAAGAGTCAAACATGGACGCGAGACCGCAAAACCAAAGGCCACAACAAGTGTAACGGCCGATACGGCAGCACCAGCAAAAGGTGGGTATATTTTCAAACTGGCAACAACTCCCCAGCATTCAATTGCCAATCCAATGGCGTAAAGCACAAGAAATGCAGCACTAAGAAAAGAAAAATTTAAATGTGATTACAGTCTTACTTATATCCCCTAGCAATAATTAGCAAAACTGAGATGTAACTAGCCAATCGAGTAAATAAATATTTATTTTAAAATCAAGGAATTCAAACCTGACATTTTTCCCAGAGTCAGCATGAGCATCATAAACATATACTGGCAACACTCGTGGAGAATATACAACTATGGGAGGAGAAAGAAGCACCTGCAATTTTCATTCAGTAACCGTAAGATAACGCAAGATGCTGAAGAATTATGAGAAACATAATTTTTCATCAAATTAAAGCAGTAACATGATAGATTTTTCATTTAATTCTACTCACAGTTAGCGCCCTTCCAGCCAATAAGAATAGGAAAGCAAAGTAACCAACGGATGCACCAACAAAAGCTTTATCTGAAATGACAAGACAATTTTAAATGTTATATACCATGATTCACATGTCCGAGGATTAAAAACATATATGAAACAACTTGGATTGCAAAGATTTATTACTCTAGTATAGTCGGACAACAAACAAGGAAGCAATGTTATCACCTTGAAGCCAGCCAACGAATAATGCTGCCAGAGCCAAAAGAAAAGCTAGAAAGCAAACCAATAGCATCTGAAACCTTGTCAAGTAGAAATTATTTGCAGCCCAGTAGTGAATGACACTAATTGCCAGAACTAAAAGAAGAACAACCAAAAGGCATGCAGCACCAATCTGCCGAAACAAGGAAGGAGTGAATGTAAGTATACTATATACGATCACCCAGTATAATACTCCATCAAATGGTTACTCACAGTCCATGGCTCAATTGTTGCAATTACAGTCGATATTGCACCAAGCAACAAGACAAGACCAGTAACAATAAATACAGAAGCACCCCGAGAAAATGTCCAGTTATCATCTTTCCTGCATTGTTTCAAGAGCGTGTGCTTTTGATGTCAAGAACCAATATCTGAAAATGAATACCTAATAATCTAATCATGCAGAGCAGCTGCTTAAATCATACTCCTAAAAGAGCATTACCATTTGAGTAAACCGGAACATAATGATAATATCGCCGGAATGCATATCAATGGAAGCAAAGCAGCAAGAAAATCCGACTTTGTCGGGACCTGGTCAATTCTCGAATTCACCATCTTCATAAAGGACGTGCCACAAAATGACACAAGAATAGCTACAAAGAGAAAATAAGAGCTGAGTACTCTCGAACCAGAAAAATACGAGCAATGATAATGAAGTTTCTAGTAGAAAAATTGAAGAAAAACAAACAGATAGCAAATGATTTAGATAACAAACCTGCAAATAATCCTATGCATGTGGCAGAAGAGGCAGAAAAACGATACGTAGCAAACCATGATACAATCGGCAGCACACCAGTAACTATCAAGGCAATTGCAGAAGCAATTGCCCAGCCAATATACGTGGCAGACATATAGGGGGATGAAACACTTTTCGCACTGCCAGTCCATCCCTTGAAGCTTAAATCATCCAAAGGTCTTGCAGTTATGATTCCACCAAGACCCAGCACAGATCCAGCAAACATGGATACACATAGGAATAATACAACACCCTGACAAAAAAATCATCAAGTAACTCCATTACTGCTTTGTAGTCACAGAGAGAATTGCCACATGAGCCAAATGATGCAACAAAAAAAAATTCGTCAAAGACTACAAGAAGAGAATATGCAGGTATTTCTGCAAAAAAAATTGGCAACTGAAACCCCACCACCAACGCTGATTCGAACCCGAAGCTGACTAGATAGCTAGACGGTGGTCCTCAACTACACCACACCATCACTTAGTGATTTCTATAATCTTCACTAGAGTTACTGTAAATCAACTCGAATAAACCGTTCAACTAAAATAATAATCATAAATAACCCTACACCCTCCAGCAATAATCAGAAATAACCCAAAAAAGATAGAAAACACAATCGGATAAGTTGCAAGATCCTGCACTAAAAACTTAGGAACTCTCCAAGCAGATGACTAGTTAAATTTCCACAGCATCAAACGACTGGGATGAACAAACCAGGCAAGTAAGCAGAAAACAGATAGTGTCAAATAGCCTATTAGGGGTTTAAAGTTGATATTACGTGATGATGAAGGTCCTAGTTGAAGATAAAGCCGACATGATGGAACCTATTAGATGACGGAGCATAGAATATGACAGCGTGAAAATGATGACCTCATACAATTGCCTTTCCAATCAGGTCAGCAATAAAGCATAATAACACATATCAACAACACCCAACAAGATATGTAAAAAAGAGCATTAGGAGTCCATGGAGAAACAGAATGGCACACCTCCTTCCCGATGACAGCATGATTTCCTATACGGCCCCCATTAACACTTCCAGAAACCCAGAACTGATAACCATTGTGAATCCATATGGGAATACCGAAAGATAGACATGCAACCATCAACGGGACAGTCAATGACAATCCCAGAAGAACTGATGACTTGCTGCACAAACATTTTCAAACAAGAAAGTCATATGTATGTTGTGTAATGACCACAAAATGGGCAACGATACAATTTGAACAAAATGTTGAATATGTCAAATAATGTACCTCAAAAACGAAAGCAGTAATCCAACACATGTGCTCACTAACCAAGCAATGAATCCATACTGTACCACATAACAGATCATCAGTAAACAAAACGTTATACTGGACAGAAGGATGACATTCAGAAAAAAAAAAAGAGATACGATCAAACTTCAGCAGTCCGCATTAATGAATTTGCATTATAATCAAGCAAATATACATCAAGGAAATTCTTTTGAGGATCTAAGAATCAGCTAATTTTAGTTATGATGGTGTAGATGTTGTTCCATGTTTAACTTAATACAAGAATAACTTGCACGTCATGCATGAGCTTAATAATGAGGAAATAGCCTTGTTCAATGAGATAACTTAGCAATATCATTTTCAGATGCATTCATTCATGCATCCAATCTAAACATATTTTCTCTTATATAAACGCATATCATCCAATACTGGTATGAACACTGCACCTCGTATTTAAAAAAAAAAAAAATCCAAACTAAAACGGTCATACTCTACGAGGATTAAAACTAAGCAACAAGGGCCACAAAGGGCACGATAGCTTGCAATACTTCGTCAACTGAATTGTGACTACCCATAACTATCTTGAACACACTGGAGACTTTTTATTTCTAAAGAACCATCTGCGAAGATCATCCTTCAAGAAAATGCAGTATTAATGATAAGCATATACCTTCCTCGGCTTTGAAGTCATGGACAATTCTTCTGATTGAAGCGATCTAACGAAAGCCATTACTGACCAGATAACAGGAGACAAAAGCAGCATCGCTATGCCAAATTCAAACTGCTCAAAAAGGGTTACCAACAATAAAGCTATTTCACATCCATGTCATAAGCAATATAAAATATAGTAAAATCAGTCGAGTAATTTCACCTGTTGATGGGTAGTGTTGATCAAATCTATTGTATTTGGCCGAAAAATGGCCACAATGGTTGTCTCTATGCTAAAGACAAAACTGAAGAGTAGCCACGATCTCTCCGGGGTACCTACTATGTAGTGCAACAGCAATCTAGAGAGTCGAAGCCATTTCTCCAATCCATGGGCCCTAAGTTCTTCCGAAAATGAAATTTGATTGGGAGGCATATTATCAACACTGTTTGGTTCCATGATAGTCATGTTTGAGTTGTCACGGTGGTCTCTATCAGCATCTAAACTACTTCTCTGAAGTAAAGCAAGTATCATAGGATCCAATCCATTCTCCTTTAGCATCATTGCAAAATTAGGATCTAACCCCTTATCCTGCAATAAATTGGTCAGTTCAACCTCTCCGTGTCTTGTTCCTTTTCTCAATATAGACGAGATTCTTGGATCATTCAACTTCTGTTGGAAAGAAAGGGCCAAATTCAAGTCCAAGGTCTGACTTAGAGAATTGGATGTACTCGACTCTCCACCCTGGCTTTCAAGACCACTACTACAACATTTTACCAAAGTTCTGCTATGGTCAAAAGTTTTATTTACTTGTGAAGGCCCAACATCAGGTTCTTGGACTATCGAATGACAAGAGCTACTATGCAACAGAAAACTTGGTCTCCCACTGTCCATACTCTTCTCACTATGAATTCCTTCAACATCACCGGGGCAAGGCGCTGTACCACTGCCGAAGTGTCCTGCATCTGCACTACTGCTCCGTTTTACACTTGATCCATATCCTTCAGACGAGCTGGATGAGCAATTTTGCTCTTTCCTACGGAAGCCTTGTCGCAGGCGAATTACTGTACTCTGCAATGCATCTCTTCTGGCAGCCGATGGGTTTGTAATGGATAAGTGTCGCGAAACAGCAGCACCAAGTAGCACAGATGCCACAAGTGCATAGCTAATGCAGTGTCCCAAGTACCTATGATACACAGTGAATAGAACAGTCAATGGACAAAGAATACCTGAGAGCATACGATATCAGTCAATGGGAAGGCACAAACCAGTAATGGACTCCAAAGCATATCAGAAAGACGCGCGAAATCCCCGCAACAAAAAGTGCAGCAACACGACTATTAAGAAGACTAAATCCATAAAGACATGCACCCAAATTCCAATCTGCCAGTAAAAGAATACTGAGATTAGAACCATCTCTGCTAAGTGACGGTATACAGAAAGGTAATATTACGAAGCAAAATAAAAGATATACCGAGAATTATTACAGCACCCGATGTAATTGCTCCAAGCCATTGAGATTCTTTGGCTGTCAGGCCATACAGGACTGAATATACGAGCAAAACTAAAAGAGAACCGGTATAGAGAAGCCCCAGGTGCAAAGCCCTGCAGCAGCCAAATTAAATGAGCGAAATACAAGTCAGCTCATGAGCATAAAACTGAGGCAGGCAGGACAGCTTCATTTCATTGAAGATTTCATATATGTGTAGAACATGCAGTTGGTTTCACGTCAGTAACCAAATCACAAGGTAAAAAATAAAAACACAAAATCAAAGCAAGTCCAGATTATATAGACACAGGCGTGAAAATTGAAAAGCAAGACTTGCCTTCTAGACTGTCGAGGATATAGTACAGTGGGATCTGGAGGCTCTGACAAACATGCAACAGGACCCACTTCAACACAGTCAGCGTAAGCAAATTTATACGCCTGTCTCACATATTCATCAATGTCTAACCCATTTCCTGTCCATATTGATAAAAAAGAGGTTACAAAATACGTGATGACAAATAGAAAACAAAGGAATGACTTACCATTGAATACTATTCTGCAAATAAAGAGCATGTTGATCGCTAAGGCAATCGCAGACACACCAAAGAAAAATCCAGAAGGCGAATAACGCTCAGATGCTCTTGCACCAGCCGAAACATATACTGCGCAAAGTTCATAAGCACAAAGTAATCCAACAGCAAGTAAAAGAAGAACAGCCACAGCCCCTGCACATGTTTTACCACCAGTATTAGAGATGGCGGACAACACGACAGCTCATAGTCAATCTCTGATAGATCACAGAAAATCAGCTATTCTTTGATTCTACTATACTTGCTCATAAAGCATTCAAATACTATGGCAAAAGTCAACCAAGAAATGATTGATAACTGTGTGAAACACGAGCCATTGGGTGTGTAACGCATACATACTAGGTGACTGAAGCCTATTTAGTAAGCAATGAAAGATGATTCGGCCTTAATTCTTCTTGAATGCTTAGATACATAGATCAAGGAGCAAAACATGAAAAAACAGTCACACGAGATTGTCCAGCAAGAGAGATGAGCCATAAGGCTCTTATACTGCATGATAGGAGGAGGACAATGCAATACCATCGCAAACATGTAGCATTGTATGATCCATGAAATATAATTTTTTTCCCCTTAATGCAATGCAACAAAACTTTAGTACCTCTTCCAGGTACAGATGACAGTAAGACATGTCCAGATTTACCATTAAAGTCCACTAAGTATCAAAGCATCATGGCACTAAGAAAATTAGTTCTTGCCAATCAAAAGAGGAGTATAGACATTCAATGTAAATCAACAGGTCCTACATCGTATATCGTCAAGAAATGAAATCAGTATTCATTTTTTCCGCAAAAATCAACACATTAACAGAGTACAGAATGCAAGAGTTAAAAAAACCAGAGCAGCATTTTTTATGTCATAAACAAACAAGAAGCTAACACACTAGATTAGACTAAGAAAGCTATTTATTTAATTTCACATTCTGCAAAGAGAATTCTGTGTAGAGAACACATACTTGAGCTTTGCCATTGTGTTCTCCACCAGAGCATCACAGAGTAAAATGCTAGAAGTAGAGCAACTCCAGGCATTATAACAGCCAATCCGATCAAATCTCGACCTAAGATTGTGATCAACCAGCTTCCCCACAATGTAAGCACCACAACTGGTGAAACAACAATCATCCATGCTAAGAGTGACATAAAGCCGCATAGAATTCCCAGATGAGGCCCATTTACGAAAGATGGCCATTTTCTAGCAAAGATCCAACTGAGAGGGCAATAATAACAGTTAGTCACCGCCACATTATAACTTGGAACAAAAGCCAAATAAATTTAGATATCAAATCATGTGAAGAAAACTTTAAAGATTTTCTCATCGAAATCAGACGTAGTCAGGAGGCCAATAATACGGGTCTAAAAGTCCATTGAAAAATAAATATGTCATTGTTATCAAGATGGGAATTATGCTTGTTGAAAGACAAGTTCATCTAAAAGCTTAAGATGTTTAATAGTTTAGCGATTTTATATTTTATTTCCAAAAGTAAAACGAGAGGTTGATACTAAAAAATAAGGGACGCAATCAAGATCACTTGCACCTTCATTGACTGACTTTATGAATCATGCTCTGAAAATAATCCAAACCTCAAGTTTAGCTGTTCTCTTACCTTCATAGTCTTATCATTAGGAACACTCAACTCAACATATAATGCAAGACAATTACGTAACTAATTCTCCCACTTAATACCAATGATATATCAATTAATCCATAAATCAATAGAACCACTACTTAGGCAAACACAAAACCACAGATTAAAGCAAAGCGATAGCCACAATCAACAATAATACTCTGAAGATTATGAACCAGATAAGACTTTCAAAAAGCTTAATGGCATAAACCTGTAGATGCGCCAGGGACGCCAATTTACCAACCACAGTATGGCAAAAGAAGCTGAACTGAGAACAGCGAACAATGCCCCCAAAATTGCACATGACAGAATCAGCTCATGCTCCTTTTCCATCTTCACCTTTTCTATCTTTCAACTAAACCCTTCACAAGTCAGGAAATGTAAGACCATAGTAATTAAAAAAGTATATTCCAGCCACAAAGCAAGACAAAACCCAAAGACAAACGAGGCCTCACAAGATTGGAAAGACCAAGTTCACCGATCAGTAGATTGCACCGAAAAACAAGCTAAGCCTACCTATAAATCGGGCATTTGTATCGAAATTTCATCCAATATAGTTACTTCCTGGCACCCCAGAGAGCAATCCCACGATGCTTAAAAGAAAAACAAAATTAGGGTTTTGCTTTGAGCGCGTAGCTTCACTGCATCTCAAGAGTTCCGAAGATTCAACTTTTCGTAAAGAAAAAGTTCAAGATATTGAAGATTTTAGAAGCCCTACTTTTACAAGAGAAGCAGTCGAATAATGAGAGAACACAAAAATTTTGGACAGGGGCTTTGGGTTTTTGCTTTCCTGACAGCCGAAGAAAGACGAAGAGAATAAAGAGTGACGCACAATTGTGTATAGGATATTCCCGTAAAAAAAAGGCTTAGGATATTAGAGCACTTCCATGGATACTCTATATTACTAATTAAATAAGTGGAAAGAAAAAGTAATACATTAAAATAGAGTATTTCTCCGGACTCCTACTTTTTTCTAATAATATTATTATATAGTTTGCGAAACGGTTAATATTTAGAATACTTTTATTTATATCCTCTAAAATAGAGATATTATTTAATTTTTATTTTTATTTTCTTTTTATAAATTTGGGAAATTCACAAATTTGCGACTTACATACGTATCAGGCTTCGTTATACTTTTAAAAAAGAGTTCATGCCATGTCCGTAAAAAAAATTGTAAAGGACTCAATTGGCTATAATTTTATAGTTAAGGACCTAAAAGTCGATCTAATCAAAATACCCTTACAAAAAATGTTCCAAGTAGCAATATTTGACGCATGTAAAAGAAAGTCAAAGAGTGCTTGAAATTGTCGGGAGGGAAGCGGATGGGGGCCGGCGTTGCGTCCCGGTCGGATGCGGAACGGCGTGAGCCGGTCCGCCGATCGGCTCGGGGCGCGGACCAGCGCGGATTGAGGCGGCGGCCAACACCCGAGCCGTTGCTAGGCTCGCGGAATGCCGTCGCCCCGATCGTGGGGGACAGCGCGCGCCTTCGGCGTGCCTCGGCAACTGCGCGCTCCAGGCGCTGGCCGGCGGGCTCTCCATTCGACCCGTCTTGAAACACGGACCAAGGAGTCTGACATGAGATTCAGCCCTTTGTCGCTCCGATTCGTCCCTCCCCCCGCCACCCCGAACGCGCAAGTCCCTCCCTCGCTTCCCAGTCCCGCCCAACTTTCGAAACAAAAAAGAAAATCACAAGTCCCGCTCCGTCGTTTTTATAGAATTCACCGCATGGGGGAGGCGAGAGGCAGAAGCCTCGGGGTTAGTACTCATCCGTCGAAGGCCGAAGAACATCCAAGTACGGGGCGAGCGTGCCCGCGGTCTCCATTCGACGCGAGGGACTTGTACAAAAATCAAAGTACGTGCGCACGCGCCCCCCGTCGGGCGCTAAGTCGTTCTATCGGCGGCGCACGCAGTCGGGCCCGATACCTTTATATTTAAGGAGAAGGAGAAGGAGAATGGAGAATGGAGAATCAAAAGAAAGACGGATCCACGCCCCGATTTTCGATTTTCAGGTTCCCGCGGATTTCCGAAAACGTATTTCGGTTTCAAATCTATCGCGACGCAAAACCCCGATAAATTTTTTTCCCGAAATTCTATTCAAAATATTTTAATTATTTTTTTTATTAAATTATTAATTATTTTAATAAATATTATATTCCGAAAATATAAAAAAATTATTTAAATAAATAATTTTTCTAATTTGTTGATTGATTTAAGAATTTACGGGGTTATTTATATTATTTTTATAACTATTTAGAATATTATGAATTTTCTGGAAGAAAATAAATCAAAAATGAAATTAAAAAAAAGGGTGAATAGCAGAGCCTTTTTTATGTCCACTGCTGCCACAAGGGTTTTTGCTCCGAGGCACTGTTACGAGGTTGACGAAAGTTGACCGTTGACCTGGTCAACGGTGGCCGAGCTTCGGACTCGGCATGGCGGCGCAACCACGAGACCAGAGGGCCGTGGGATCGGGACCAACTTTCGAGGCAACTATCGGGACAACGCGGCAGAGGCCAGCGACAGCACGGCGCATCCCGACTGGCCAGGCTGGCAGAGGCCAGCGACAGCACGGTGCATCCCGACTGGCCAGGCTGGCAGAGGCCAGCGACAACACGGCGCGTCCCGACTGGACAGACTGGCAGAGGCCAGCGAAGTGGCGCGCGGCAGAGGCCAGCGACAACACGGCGCATCCCGACTGGCCAGGCTGGCGCATCCCGACTGGCCAGGCTGGCAGAGGCCAGCGACAACACGGCGCGTCCCGACTGGACAGACTGGCAGAGCCAGCGAAGTGGCGCGCGGCAGAAGCCAGCGACAGCATGGCACGTCCCGACTGGCCAGGCTGGCAGAGGTCAGCGAAGTGGCGCGCGGCAGAGGCCTGGGCAAAGAAGAGTCTTCTTGGGGCTTTCCAGGACTGAAAAGGGCCTGGAACATCCTGACACAGCAGGCTCGCCGAGTAGCCAAGCAGGGAGGTGGCTTCCCCAGTAAGCCCTTTGGCCTCTCTCACCCATGTGCGCCTATATAAAGGCTTGAGGAGCCTCATTTGCCAGCAACCCTGGAATCTGAGAACACTTATATACTTAGAGAAGTAGTGAGTGTTCCAAGTCTGTAGTCGTGAGCGAGCTACACTTGTACGAGCGAGAGACGTCTTGTACTTCCCTTTTTGGGGCCCAAGTTCTTAATAAAAGGAGTTTGGGTGGGAGGAGAGCCTCCCTTAATTCGTGCGTTTCCTTTTCGTTCATATCTCGTTGTGTGAGTTTGAAGTGAGGAGGGCGTTCGAAGCTTTCGGGTAGATAGAATCGTAGGGCGAGTTTTCGAAGGGAGAAAAGTTCTCGTGGCGCATTTCCGCAACTTTCGGGTCAAGGCTTAGTGACTTGGTAGCGAGGGGCGGCCAAGTTTATTGCCGTGTGCGGGTAAGTGCTTAGCGAAAAAAAAAATTTCTCTAAGTCATTTACGGCCGTCACAAGCCCTTATAGGGGGGTGTGTGTCCACGAAGGGGTGATGGGGACCTGGCAGGCCGAGTGGGGCGTTGGTCCCCTGTGGGCCGCGACACATGCCCCCCCTCGGGCACACGGCGCCAACCGTCGGCACCGCCGGCCGCCGCCCCGAGCCACCGAGCTCCGACGACGCATCCCGATTGGAATGTGGGTTTTATGGTTATCGTCGTCGGGGCACCGTGCGCCTCGCGGGGGGCCGTCGGCCACGCCGGCGAGCCCCACGGAGCCACGACGACGCGTCCCGAAGGAATGTGGGTTTTATGGCTATCGTTTCGTGGCTCCGTGCTCGCGGGCAAGGTCGGCCTCCGGCCGTCGCCCGTGTGCCCCTCCCCGCAGTACTCTGAGAGTCGCCTGTCCCCGGCTTCTCCGAGGGTGCTCGCGGGCGCCAGTGGCCATCCAGCCGCTTCTCGACCCACGCTGTCGGCGGCGAAATGGCCCTGCGGTCAAGTTATGCTCGATCGCACTAGGCAACAAAGGCGGGATTTGGGGAATGGTCCCGCGCGCTCGGATTTGCGTGTCCCCAGCATCTCCGGGAAGTCCGCGGGGCGCCAAAGGCAATGCACGCGCCCTCAACATTAGAGCTCGGGCTGCGGCAGCGCCCCCGCGGTCGAATTTATCTCCCGCGCGCACAGCGAAACGAGGCGGGATTGTGGGGGGGAATGGCCCCGCGATGCTCGTAGATGCATTCCCTAGCTTCTCCGAGACGTTGCTGGGCGCCAAAGGCAATGCATGCGGCCCTCGACCCTAGCG